>JAINUG010000160.1:1510000-1735000 GCA_029706075.1 Aldrovandia affinis
ATTTAAAGTGGCCTTTATCAATTCCACATAATGGCCATAATCCTTTGTAATAACAACACAAAAGCATTGTGAGCAGCTTATAACCATGGAGATACATTTAAGAAGCATGTCACAGTAAGCTTTGTGACACTAGTGGCGTAACAACATAAGTCACATGTCCTATGAAAACCAGTTGCTCTAACCAGTGTAGTATTTGTGTATGCTTTTCACAATGGTTACAATGCGTTATGAAGCCCTTATTAACATGTTACGAATGCTACGTAAGACCCACTTCAAATATATTTGTAAAGGATCCTTCTAATTACGGATTTCAAGGTTGCTGCGGAAGCGGTAAATCTTGCTTGTAGTCATTACGGCGTAGCGTACTGGGGTCTGTCTGCCGTCACGAGCAGCAAATGGATCCACAGTCCTGGCATATTGATTGAAGCGTAGAAGATTCCCTGGAGTTCTAGGCGGCCTCTGTTAATTTGCTCCTAAAAGATGAATTTGTCCATTTAGTCTGAAAAATTGGACATCTGGAACATGATATGGTTCAGATGAGAGGTATGGTATAGACATGCAATATCTCTCATGCAGATTTCATACGGCTGGAACATATTGTCAGATGAGTCTCGTACGTCTTGCAGAATGATATTTGGAAGCCATCGTCTGCAGCTTGTGTGAAGTGTGATGTAAGCTGTATAGGGTGCGGCGTGTTACTTATGTTTGTACGGTGTGTATTTGTACGATGTTGTTACGAGACGCCTCTTCGCCCGCGAGGTTCATTTGTATGCGTTTGACTGTTAACCCCGTACGGGAACTAATGTAATTATGGATTTGGTTTCGAATTGAGTCTCGCATTTCATTTCGTAGAAATGGTATGGATTCGGTCAGATGATCGCCATGGTAATGAATCGCATGAAGGAGCACTTGGGAATTTTGCCTGAGTGAGTCCTTCGGGGATCTGTCAGTTAAATTGCATAATCGGGACAGTCACATTCCGACTGCTGTATACAAATGTAATGCTACATTTTTAGTCCAATTTGAAAAGACACCTAGGGTGATACAGTGAGGCGCTTAAAGTTAAATATGGAGTGTATTTCATTGCAGAAGCCATTTATAAACAAACCTTGTAATCACTGGCAAATTGCAGTGTGCTGCAGTATAGTACTTCCTGATAAACATTGTCTTGAGGATCACGGTCAAGTAATACATCGACTTTGTGCGGAGGAATATTCAAATTAATTTCATGCTCCAATTAGACATACACAAGGAATTATAAAGGTCAACTGCTGGCATTCGTTTCAGGGCGCAGCCCCCCTGCCCTGTAAAATGCCTAAAACGTTTTAATTGCTGTAAAGCTGTGGGGTTTGCTCGCCCGGTCCTCCCCCCTTTCTCAATGGTACTGTCAACAAGACGGTGAACGGTCCAGTAGCGTATGCACGAAGAGC
Organism: Aldrovandia affinis; assembly: GCA_029706075.1. Classification (NCBI taxonomy): domain Eukaryota; kingdom Metazoa; phylum Chordata; class Actinopteri; order Notacanthiformes; family Halosauridae; genus Aldrovandia; species Aldrovandia affinis. The sequence continues at coordinate 1,511,431 of JAINUG010000160.1, forward strand.
TATGTCCTCTCCGTCTTGACAGTAACCGAGCAGCTAGCTCCGTCATTGCTCCCGTGAGACACGCTAGGCTACTTCTTAATGCCTTCCCGGGTGCAGGTCGAATAAACAACACGCCGGCTATCCTTCATTAAAGCGCAAAACATAACAAACTAAACTGATTTGTATGCGTGGGATTACACCGTCTCCGCAGAGGAAGTGGAAGGCCATTTTGAGGGCCGGCGAATGGATTAATGCTCATTGGAAATACAGTAACACTTTTTTTATTTTTTTGCCAGATCATGAGATTGGAGATCCATTACATTTTTACATTTACATTTTACATTTTAGGCATTTAGCGGACGCTCTTATCCAGAGTGACTTACACAATTTACATTTCTTTACATACAATCCATTTATACAGCTGGATATTTCACTGAAGCAATTCAGGTTAAGTACCTTTAGCTCAAAGGTACAACAGCAGTGCCCCACCTGGGAATTGAACCTGCAACCTCTAAGTTACAAGCCCAGCTCCCTAACCATTACACTACACTGCTGCATCTGTCAACTTTATGACCACAGTAAACAGCACTGCATTTGTTTCTCTGCCAGCCATCCAGTGTCGAAAGATGCAGCGTAGGTTAGCAGCTTTGAAATGTGTTTGGTGGTTGATTCTGTGACGGAATTAAACCCACGGGGACGTTTACGAATGACGTTTCCCCGTTTGGCGCTAGCTCTTTTGGTGTACTGCGAGACCTTCAAGGTGTAAAATAGTGACTGACTCCCGGGCGAGTCAGTCAGAGGAGTGTATGTGCTTCAGCTGCAGTGCCCCTAGTGGCATTGTGGTAAAAAATGATAATAATTTTTTCTTCTGTCTCATGTCATGTTCGGCGCTGGTGGTGTTACAGCTAAGAGCATAATACCTGCTCTACGAGAAACAGACATTCTTGCTTTACATCACATGAGAACGAAAGAATAAAGTGAGTTAAACAGGTCTGCTTAACTGAGGGGTTTTCGGGGATAAGTTCCTTGGTAACAGATCCCAGATGGTGTAATTCAGGAGAGAGATTTTGGGTGGATTTGTCCCCCTTTCATGTTTTTTATTGCTTTCTCTGGAAATGCTTTTGACATTACATGCTGGATTTCAGCAAAGCTTTAAAAAGCCAGTTGGTTTTTTACTTCAGTGGCATTTGCTTGGACCGGTGACCTGAGATGAATTTAGGGGGAGGGAGCTGAACTCGAGCAACTTCAGAACGTGCGAAGGAGGGGGCAACTGGTCCTTCACCCGTTGTTCTTTTCACTAGGGATGCACCAACGTTTGGCCGCCTATCGGTTTCGGACGAAATTGGCAAAAGAAATAGCACTTTCGGCGATCGTCCGTTGACGAAAAGGCAGGTGGTCTTGACAGATATTTCTGAGACTCTGTGACGCTGTTTTCGTTGCTCCGCTGTGGCCGTTGATGATGACACGTTCAAACAGCGCCAGCACCCCGTGCTGTTTTGCGAACGCAATGCGCTGCAAACGACGTCCTAGCCATAGAATTGAACAGCGAGCATGTCAGCAGTAAGGAGGTATTTCACGCTTTCTGTTAAGGACAGCAGAGTAGTCATTTGTAAACTCTGTTCCACTGAAATATCTAGAGGGGGCGTACATCGCCAAAGAACTTCTCCACTTTAATTCAATTTTCTTGAACCAAATTTAATTCACCACCTGAAAGCATGACACCACGATCAGCATGCGAGAGGACAAACAGAACAACGGCGAGCACGAAGAAAACCCCTCCCAGCACCCCGACTCAATCTGGGGCCGCAGTCTTGGAAAATGGTACAAAATGTGTCCGTGACAATACCAAAGCAAAAGGCATTACTGAAAAAGTAATGGAATTCATCGCCTTTGATGTGCAGCCATTTTCTGTTGTCCAGGAAATTTTGGGATGACCAACCATTTTCTGTCGTCGAGGACATTGGGTTTCGTAGGCTAATAGAGCGTATTGAGTCCCGTTACACTGTGCCTAGTGGAGGTTATTTCTCAGATGTGTGTCTACCAGAAATGTATAACGGTGTTGCGACTCACATTCACGAGCTCCTGGCTACAGACATTTCAGCCTTCAGCCCACTGTGTTATTTTACTTGTTCTCATCTATTTATTTATTTTTTGCCAGTTATTGTGGTTTCTGGAATCCTCTGGAAAGGACTGAATGTTCAATAGATAGGCTTATAAAATCGTTTTTTCCATCACTGCAGTTTTGTAATAGATTTTTTCCATTGAAAAGCATAAATGAAAAGCAAAATTGATTTTATTTATGCAAGGGTACGAATTGAAAAAGTGAAATATAAATGAAAAAATATCGGTATCCGTATTTGTATCGGCCGGGTGTTTTATTAATACTGGTATTGACCGTGAATATTCATTTTGCTGCATTTTTGTTTCAATTGGCTCAACAAAATGTGTTTCCTCATAGTGGTTAACCACATGAACCAGAGGAAACTTGGATGGGGATTGCTGCCCACACTGTCTTAAGTGCTTCCAGCACAAAGGGGAGCCGTCCAGGTGCTGCACCTAACATGAATGCTGTCCATTCAATAACCCGCAGTGCATTTGATTTTGAAACACTGATCAGAATTCAGCACCAGTTTAAAGTGGCTACCTTCTGTTGTGCCTCAATAAATTCCTCAATAATGTCTTTAAATGCAGCGATGTTGTGTAACAGCTCGAACTGACAGTAAATCAATGCCTGCATTCAGTGCTGACAGGATGTGAAGGGAGCGCTAAGGAAGGGCCCTAGCACTGTCTGCCCTCTGCTCCTCTCTTCCTGGAGAGGTTCAGTTGTATGAAGCAGGCTTTTATGGTGATACCAGTCTGTTTTGAGTTGTGGTGTGCACGGTTTTATGGTGATACCAGTCTGTTTTGAGTTGTGTGGTGCAGGGTTTTATGGTGATACCAGTCTGTTTTGAGTTGTGTGGTGCAGGGTTTTATGGTGATACCAGTCTGTTTTGAGTTGTGTGTGCAGGCTTTTATGGTGATACCAGTCTGTTTTGAGTTGGATACCAGTCTGTTTTTAGGTGTGTGATGGAGGGTTTTTATGGTGATGCATGGCTGTTTTGAGTTTGTGATGGAGGGTTTTATGGTGATACCAGTCTGTTTTGAGTTGTGTGATGGAGGCTTTTATGGTGATACCAGTCTGTTTTTAGGTGTGTGATGGAGGGTTTTATGGTGATGCCAGTCTGTTTTGAGTTTGTGGTGGAGGGTTTTATGGTGATACCAGTCTGTTTTGAGTTGTGTGGTGCAGGGTTTTTATGGTGATGCCAGTCTGTTTTTAGGTGTGTGATGCAGGGTTTTTATGGTGATGCATGGCCTGTTTTTGGTTTTATGACGCTGGGTTTCTTGTGCGATCTGCTGTTGAGTCAGCCAATGGTGTTGCCCTGGGTTTTTCTTTTTCGTTTCCTCCTCCGTCTTAGATTTGAATGAAGGGAGCCCTCATCAGGTGCCGGGGCTTTCTGTTCACACTGTGCTGGTGCTGGTGAGACTGGAGAGCGTTTCTCATATTCCCCCTGCCTCCTCCTTCATCTGTTGTTTTCTTTTTTTGCTGCTCCCGAAGGAGACATTAGTTAATCAGAACTCAGTGTGTGGTTTTCCCTGCTCTAACTACACTGAAATCCAGCCTGCACTCTGGGCTAATACTAGTTTGCTCCTGCGTAATTGGTCCCAACGTAACCAGGAGCCGGCTGCTAGAGGCTACTCCACTACATTACGCATGCAATACACATCTGTCTATCTGTACGTCTGTCTGTCTGCGTGTGTCTCTGTGTGTGACCTCAGAGTCCTCTGGTGTTATAATAGCTAAAAAGGTAGATGGAGCGATGATATTTATATCTGCCTACTCATCCCCCTGGGGTATTAACTGTTCAAATGAGGCTTAAACGTCCTAACTTCTTAACTCCAACCAGATTGAATTTATAGTTAGATTTGATGAGCCCTTCTTTTTGTCTGCATCTCTGTGAGTGAAGTTAGTTTTCCCACCGGCGAATAGAAAGCCGAATGCCAGGGACATAATCCCCAAAAAAACAAAGTTTGCTCCAAACAGGATTTACTCCTTACGCCTTATTCCACTTCTGAGAAGCAGCTCATGACTAAATGCCGTCCCGGGAGGGGAAGCTAAGGTACAGGACTAGCGCTCTTCAGGGCCAAAGGCTCACGTTCAAGCCCTTATGGCCTGCCAGAACCCCGTTAGTGTCTGTTTCATCCAGATACCATTACCTCCACCTAATCCGTTGCTAAGCTCAAATATTTGGCGCAGTTTATACAGTGATTGGTTTTGTGCGGAGAGAAGTAACATTTAAGAACGCGGTTTGAGCACAAGCGACCGCGCCACGTGATCTCAGACGATCGCCGTTTAAAACCATTCAGGCGTGTGATTCGTCCACCTGTGTCGCAGTTCGTCCGTGTCAGAGCAAGAGTGATCTCAGCGGAGTTGTGGCTCAACGCTCCGTATGTTCAACTCTGGGGTTGAGTCAAGTGCATTTTACGTTTTAAGCATTTAGCAGACACTAGCGACTTACAAGATATGCATTAATACATGGTAAGAACAATCATTGTTCGCGCAAGAGATCAGTGCAGTAATACAGCAATAGACATCATTGTAGGCAGCTGCGTACCGTACCTATAACACTGGGAAGGAAAAGGTTAGTTAATTTTTTTAATTGTGTTCTTTTTAATGAGGAGTAAGCAGGGATACATATACAAGAAGTATTGAACAAGTAGGCAGTGGTGATTGTAGGCAGATAGTCAATTGACTAGATGTACAGAATTCAGTGGTAGTAGAGTCTGGGTCCAGTGATCAAGACAGGGTCCATTGTTTGTGTTGGAATAAAATATTTGCCCAATGCGACAGGATCGTACACAGATCTCGTTGTTTGGGACACATACAAATTGTGGAGGTTTAATTAAAGTGTATAATTATTTGTGTCCCCACTTCTCTATTGGAAACAAAACTTCTCACTTTTCTTGTGTCGACATTTCGTATTTGGACATTGATCTTGTGGAGAGGAACACCCAGGAATAGCCTGTGCTTGTTTAACTAGTCTTTATTTAATTTTCTTAAAAGGTATTTAAAAATAATTATATATATATATATATATATATATATATATAATATATTATTTATTTTTTAATTAGCTTTTGCGGCGTATTAGCTTTGCTCTCAGTCTGTTGTTTTATGTGATGCCTGTTTTCTTCTCTTTTACAGTTTCTCTGCAAGTGGACATCAGGCCTGCCCAGGCTGAGATCAGTGTGGGGGAGTCAAAGTTCTTTCTGTGTGAAGGTAGGGGTCGCCAGGTCACCGTACAGTTCCACTGTTAAGCTGGACACCTCTATGGCCCTGCAGCTCATTTCTTAGTGTCGGACATCGGCAACTGTTATATGCTATGCAAATTATTCAGCTCAATTTGTGATGAAGTGAAATATAACATGATCAAACAACACACACATATATATATATATAGAGGTGAGGCACAACAAATATGTTTTTTGCCAGAGCCATCACACCTAAATGTATATAGGTCAATGGTGATAGATATGTCACCTTTATGTAATTTGTTTGAGATTAGAGACAGACTCTGTGTTATGTGTTTTTTTCAAGACATAATTTGTTCAGCTCCCCCTTAACATCCTGCGGTGGCTGTAATGACAAACAGATGATTCTGATGGTGATGAGTTGCATGTGTATAGCACCTTTCATTCTCAAACCACATTAGAGTGACAGCGGGGATAAGTCACCCCCAGCAACCACCGATGTGTGGCACTACACGGGTGACGCTCAGAAATCTTTATTAGGTCTGTTTTTTAATTTGTTACACAACGACAAAACGGCTCACACAGTGTCAGAGAAAATCACAAAAGCGTGCGGTCACACTCAGATGTGCTGTGCATTATTATGGATTCCCAGGAGACTTTGCAGGCGACTGACTGCTGGAGGTCAGGAGGCCTTCTCTCCCTCCGCTGCACATGTCTCCTCTCTGTCTCAGAGAACGTTCCAGTTCAGTTGACGACAGGCCATCATCCAGGAAGTGACATCACCAGGACGAGGAAGGATTCTTGAGGAGACCTCTATGTCAGTGGGAGGGGGAAAAAAAGGAAGATATGAAAAACGATTAACTTTGAACCAGGAACTGTAGCCAGATACTGGGAGTACAGACCCTGGGATCCTGCTTCTATTCCCATTGTCTTTCTGAAAGGAGAATTCTCACTCTGCATGCAGACATCACGCTGGATATCGCCGGACATCAGGGTCCCTGTACACAGCCTGAAGCTTGCGCTGGATGGTTCTGCCAGCCCAGATGGTGTGGAGAACCTCTGCCCTCCAGCGCAGACAAAAATAATTGTATTTCACGGATTCCGAACTTCGCTAAATCATCTTCTCACTGCTCGAAGAGCCAGCCAGCTCGCTGTCGGCTGAAAACAAAATGGCGCCCACACTTTAGGATCCTGTTTTTTAAAACGCAGGTGAAATATCCACCTTTTATCCACCTCCGTCTTGGCTCAGGGGCACAACAGAGACCAACGAGCGAGGCCTGAGTCAGCCGCACTTGTGTCCCAACTTTACCCGGAAAAAGACTTAAGAAGAAGCAGGCATGGCCACTGGCCTCCATTCCTCTTCTGCTTCTGATAGTGGATAAGCTCAGAGTGTCCTCAGAGATGTGATTTATACCATGTTTTACCCTCCAGCGTGGTTCAGTCTTAATGATATGACACTGTAAAGTTGTGAAATTGCTCCCCAAGCAGGATAGGTGCTCTTAGGTGCTGCTAGGAGACGCACTGACATGTTAATAAGCCTAAAACGGAAAGTTCCCTGGAGCAATTGAAGCGTAAGAAGATGAACATGGGCAATGACACCACTGCAGACCCAGTGCATGAATGTACATATCAAGAGGCTAGTGTGTTCAACAAAGCACATCCCCTGGGTTTCTGTTTGTTCTCTCTCTCTTTCAGTGATATATATAGTGTTTTTTTACACAAGTCTTTCTCATAATTCTAAATCGGTGTTCATAAATCCTAGGAGTGTTGGAGTTTTACCTCAGTTATTTGTTTTTTTACGAGGCAAGGACAGATATAGTGCCGGTTCCCTGGGTGAGATCTAATCTCTAAACACCGATTTTACTTTTGGCAAGTTAAGGAGAACGCGGGAAAATGTGTGACTTTGCTTTACCCTTCCCCAGAAACACCAAACTGGCAGCTTATCAAGTGACGGATCCTCGCAGTAATGTATTTTATAATTTACAGCTGGTATACCAGGCATCTAAGCAGAGCTGTATTGTTTATATTAATGACTCTTGCAGTCTTATTTCAGTTTTGTGGCAGATATCTCCTGATAAAGAAGTAGTATATGATATACAGTATATATTATCTTATCATAAACTCCTTAGTATTGTTGTCAGCAGTTGGCATTTCTTGAATAAAATAATTTTTGAATCTACAACCTCTTATCAGCTACCACGTTTTTTATGGATTCCGCGTACAGAAATGTCCATACTAAACAGACGTTTTCAGTGCACCGTTCTGATGCAATTTCATAGCTTTCATAAAAATATAAAAAACACCATTTTGAATTTTGAGTTCCAAAATGATTACCATCTTCTAGGTTGCATTCATTGGCAAGATTACTTTCACTTTTCTGCCTCAGATGCAGTGCAGGTGACATTTCCACTGCACAGCGCTGAAGACTGTTACTGTTCTTCTTCTTCTTCTTACGCTGAGATCACCCACGGCAATTGTGAAAAACTCAATGAACTTGGTGGTTCTCTGTGGCTCAGTAGGTAGGTATATATATATATAAGGCAAGAAGAGCTCTATGCCAGTCGCCTGATCTCTCCGTAAGGGACTTATCTGACACTCGGTGGCGCTATAAGAAGAAACAAATAAAACAAAACAAAATGGGACCGGTGAACATCTCACCATACCTGTCAACCCATGGTACATTTTTAGAGCTGGTTTAAAGCAGTTTTTTTTAAAATCACGCCCGCTTCTCTGTGAGACAAAACGCGATCGTCCGTGCAATCAGTGTTCAAATAAATCTTCTTTAAAACTCCTGGTTCTTCAGAAGAGAAAACTTCTTTCGAGAACCATCGACGATAACCAAAAAAATGGAAAGGAACTTGAAACAGGGGAGATACATAAATAGTCACACTTCAGTTCTGTCGTATTTTTTCCCCATTTTTCAATCAGTGTTTTATATGCAGGTGTGTTTGTTTCTATTTGAGTTTATGTGTTTGCACTGTTTTTGTACTTGTCTGTGTTTGGTGTGGGTAGAGAACTGTGTTTTTATATTAGGTGTGTGTGTGTGTGTGTGTGTGTGTGTGTGTGTGTGTGTGGTGTGTGTGTGTGTGTGTGTGTGTGTGTGTGTGTGTGCGCGTGTGTGTGAGAGAGACAGAGAGAGAGAGATAGAGAGAGTGTGTGTGTGTGTGAGAGTGTGTGTGTGAGTGTGAGAGAGAGAGTGTGTGTCTTTCGGTCTTCAGCATGGGGACAGTTCTATGTGTGTGTGTGGGTTTTGTGTGTGAATTTTTTCAATGCGCTTTTTTAATAACGAGCCTGACACAGTCCTGTTTCCGCGGTGCGTCCAGTGGTCGGTGAGGTGAAGGAGATCGACTGGTACTGGCCAAGCGGAGAGAAGATCCTGGCCAACAGGCACGATGTCAGCGTCACCCGCAACGATGAGTCATCCTCCACACTCATCATCTACAATGCCGGCATCGACAACGCCGGTGTCTACAAGTGCGTGGCCCGCAACGGAGACCGGGAGTCTCAGGCCACCATCAACCTGAGAATATACCGTAAGATTCACATATAATATATGCTCTCCATTCGAGCTTGTTTTTGTATTTTTATTTTAAAAAATTTTTTGCTGTGCTTCCTTTCCCCCTTTTAATAAGAAGCAGGAGAATCGTAATGCTAGTTTCAGCTCAATAACAGTTCATGGCTCTGGTTATTTATCAGTTGTGATGATGAGAACATGGCCACCTCGATTTCATTAGCATTTTGAATACCAGGTCGGCGGTCTTTAGTGAAGGGATGAGCTGGTTTACGTAAACCAATTCCCCTGTGCAGTGACGGGGACACTGTAGGAAACAACATTATTCATTTTTCGGATGAGATGTTAAACAGAGGTCCTGACTCACTCTGGTCATTACACAACCCCTACCACTTATTTCAAAGAGTGGGTGGTTCCCAACTCTATGGTACCACTTATTCTGTGGTGACATTGCTCTATGGTATTACAGGTTGTTTGGAGAAAATATGGTATTACAGATGTAATGGTGAAGTGTTATCAGTTCTCACAGTGGGAGGAATACAATTCTAGTAGCTGTTTTACTTGGCTTTTGACGAAAAGGACATTTACTCCCTGGTCGGATGACCATTTGCATGCGGTGTTGTTCATTATTTTGTACCTCGTCAATGAATTACCATTAGCTCCAAAAACTTCTAAATGACCATGGCCCAGTGCCTAATGATCCCGTTCATTATGACTAATGAGTTTTTCTTTTCTTTCTCCTAAATATTTCTTATGCTTCCTGAACAATTACAGACCTTCCTTTAAATGTAAAAAAAATAATAATCACACAAACAACACAAGCTCATTTGAGGGAGCAGGTGTCTTTGTAAGTTAACCTCTCGGGAAATTGAGATGTAAATGCGACACTGTTTTGTGTTGCAGTTGAAAAAATGATGGCAAATGATGGCAGAGGAATGACATTTTTTTTGTGTGTTTTATTTTTTCGTTTGCAGAAAAACTCACGTTCAAAAGTGCCCCGTCACCTCAGGAGTTTAACGAGGGACAGGACGCTACCATCATCTGTGATGTGGTCAGCCTGCCTCCACCCAAAGTCATCTGGAAACACAAGGGTTCCAAGATCCAGTCTGCCAAAGACGGTAAGACACTCAAACTGACAAGGCCCTAGAGGAGCTATGGTTGTCCAAAGCGATTCCCTGTGCAGTCCACCCCCTAATATATTTCTGTTAGTTTTTTAAAATGTTTTATTCAAGGTCATTTTCTTCCAAATCCCACTTGGGCCCAATAATATTTTTTCTTCTTTTATTGTTTTCTGTTAGAATGATATCGGGTAGAGCTTGATGGCAGTGTGTTGTCTGCGTACAGCGAAGGTTTGACATTTAGGTTTAGACTGAGGCCATCATCCCCTGGAAACACTGGCCAACAACTCCAGTCCAGGCTTTTCGCTCCAAAACCCACTTTGTGAAACTTTGAAACCCGAAAAGTATTTTGTTGATAACATATCCCCAGTTATGCTTCACTGTGTCTGCAGGTGAGCCCCTTTGACGCAATGCTTCAGCTTACATTACTGTGTCGGTCACACTTCTACGCTACGTGCATTCCGTAACCCAGTCTACCGTGGCAGGTTTCAACCCCAGCTGAAAACCCTTAATATGGATTGCGTTGTGTGGAGGGCATGCGGTGTCAAACTGGTTATAGCCTACGCTTATTTATATAAACACACTGCGGTGTGTTCTGCGCCTTATCGATTTCGGTGAGTTCATGAATTTTATTTTCACTTCATTAGCTTCAGCGGAGAGCCAGTGTGGGCTTGGAGCTTCAGCGCTCTATCGGATATTCGGCGCTGCATTAGCAGGCCGAGCCTCGTCTCTGCAGGAAGACCACCGCAGCGCACTCCTCTAACGAGGCACTGGCCTATTTCTGTCTCCGCAACTTCCATGGTTGCCGTGGCGCACTTCAGCAACTTCACTTCAGATGTCTCTGGACTTTTAATTGGGCAAGGACGGAGCAGCTGATTTACAGCATGGCCAATCACGCTGATGTTATACCACGGCCAATCACACAGCCGCCGGTCAAGCTGTTGTACAGCATGGCCAATTACGCTGTTGTGTAGCGTGGCACGCAGCCGTCATCCGGCCCCAAAACAGTACAAAGAAAACCATCACCTTTCACACTTGGATGTAATAAATATGTGTGTTGCTGTGTGCTCTCTTTGTGCCCCGCTCAGTGCGTTTACCATCCTGCCCAACAACCACCTGGAGATCCGCGGCATTAAGAAGACAGACGAGGGAGCGTACACCTGCGAGGGCCTTATCATGGTCAGAGGGGAGATCGCCTTCAAGGTCATAAAGGTCATCGTCAACGGTGAGCGAACGTGATCTGTCTGTCAATCTGTCTCTCAATCTGCCTCTCCATGCCCGTCTCCCCCCCGCTGTGTTCTTTCTCTCCTTCGCTCTTTCTCTCCCCCTCTATGTTCTTCCTCTGCAAACATGCGTATGAACAGTCCCGCCCCCCATATACTGTATATAAATTATTCTTGAAAGTGTGTTCTTATGTTTAGTACTCTTGTTTGTGTTAATACCGATACCGATTGATGTTTGTGTGCATGACTGTTTGTCTCCAACGCGTCTGTGTGTGTAGTAGTGTTTAAATAATGGCCTCTTCATTTTAGTTCAGCCCAGCATCAGGCTCAGGCAGGCCGAGCTGAACGCCACTGCAGACATTGGGCAGTCTGTGTTGCTGGCCTGCGATGCCGATGGTTACCCAGAACCCACCGTGACGTGGACCCGGTAAGCTGCTGTGACCAAACTTCTCACCGAATCTGGATCCACATTCACCTCTACTGTGTCTCACAGAATCTGGATCCACATTCACCTCTCTACTGTGTCTCACAGAATCTGGATCCACATTCACCTCTCTGCTGTGTCTCACAGAATCTGGATCCAGGGGCCTCTCCTGTGTCTCGCAGAATCTGGATCCACATTCACCTCTCTACTGTGTCTCACAGAATCTGGATACAAGGGCCTCCCGGGTGGTCTAGCGGTTACAACGTTCGGTGCTGGCCACTGTGACCAGGGTTCAATTCCTCCGGCCGCGCCAGGAGTGCCACTTGGGGGCGGCGATTGGCTGTCCGCCCCAGGGAGGGGGGAGGGAAGCCGACATGAGCTCGCTGCGTATAGGACTGGCTCTGGAGTACTGGAGTTGCAGTCGACGGCTTGGCGAGTGCTGGCTCAGAGGGGACGATACTTCACCTTTGTCACTGCCGGTCTCAGGGCTACGGCAGCGAACTCACGGGGGGATTGACATGAAAAGGAGAGGGTGTAATTGGCTACTAAATTGGGATAAAATCAGAAACAAAATCTTTAGAATCTGGATCCACATTCACCGTTCTTCTGCGTCACACAGAATCTGGATCCACATCCACACCACTACTGCGTCACACAGAATCTGGATCCACATCCACACCACTACTGTGTCACACGGAGTCTGGATCCACGTCCACACGCCACTGCATCTAAAAGAAAATCCCTGTCCTCAAAGCACCAGCCTTGCAGGGGTGTTCCCTAGGGCTCAGATGAAGTCCGAACCATGCCAGTGCCGACTGTGGCCGGGAGTACGTTGAGATGATATGCAATTGGCCTTCGTGTCATGATGCCACCTCAGGTCATCACCCAGACCCCTGAGCTCTCAGTCGACTTTCCTGGTTAAATAAATAAAATAGTTCATTCCAAACTGAAGGGAAAAGGCACATCAGGCTATTGATTAGACAGCCGAGACATTGGCGCGGTAGCCGGGTCAATGGCTGCTTTGTTTGTCTCGGTAACTATCGATCGGTTGTCGGCTCGCCATGCGCATCAAAGCTACTACGCTGAGACCCTCGTGGTCAGTGTTTGAAAAGACTGTACTTGTACGCAGGGAGGAGGGGGAGGGGGTCATCTTTGGGCCATTTAGAGAAACGGAGTGCAGGAAGAGTCTTGAGAGCAGACTGTGAAAGGAGAAAATAGGGCCAATTTATTCGCCATCTCCTGGGCAACAGCCCTTCTTTCTGCCAACGGCTGCGTGTCGAGCGGCGGCCCAGATCCTGATGGCCCTCCCGATGACAGGAAACTGCTTAACAAAACCTTCCATCCTCCCTCGAGGGGACAGAAGGAAAGAAAAGGGGCATCGCTGGGTCCTTAAGCCAGGATACGGTCAGAGACATTGAATTGAATTTAATCGAATTGGATTTATTTGATTTATTTTTGTCATTTTATTTATTCGCCTGAAACCTGTGCAGGAAAGATGTTGTGTGCTCAGATGTTCAGTCTGCTTGTCTAGACGAAGCTGACCAATGCGTTTGCCTTCTGGTGGGTGGATGGATTGATGGAGCAGGCCTCAGTTTCGGAAGCCAAACCCCATGATTTGGCTTTCAGGCATTTTTCCACTGAATTGAATTGCCCCGATTCAGTCTAATCACAATGCACTAGAATTGTGTTGTTATTTTTATTAATAACCAGTTCAAGGAAGTTTACTTATTATTTGTATGTATTTTTATCTGTAACTTATATATTTATTTAGTTGTTTAATATTTTCCATGGTAGTGATTTTTCTTTTTGGGGGGAATTTGCTTACAAAACAGAAAAGCTTTCGCCACAAATCGGAAATTGCCAGTTGCAGCTGTAGGCCTGTTGCTGAGGGCGGCGCCAGTGGGCATGTCCTGCAGAACGTGTGCAGTTAGCCAGTTTTAATGATCTCTTTGTGCTCTGCAGTCTGCCAGGTGAGCTGCTGCAGCTCCTGTACCGGAGGACTCCGACGCAAGCAGAGAACAGGTGCCCGATTGGCCAAACGAGCCCGTAGTGACTCTAATGCTCTGGCCAATTAAAACCCTCACTCCCTGGGGTGGAGCTGTGTCCATAGCTGGCATTGGCATCAAGATGGAAGCATTGTTAGGCGATGCCCACTTACGTTTTGAATAGACGTGGCACCATGGGGCCCCACTGTTGTCATTTTTCACTTTTAATTTCAGTGACCACAAAATTCACCTTGTTAGGTGTGCAATTATGTCGTTCACTGAGTGCATTTCGATTAGATCGATTCTTAAGTGTTTTTCATTCACCTTACCACCTGTCCATGTGTCGGAGGACCTTGTCTGCATTTCCAATGCTTTCCGGTGTCATTCGCATGCAACGAAGAGAGGGGAAGAAGAACGCATATCACGGTGGTCACTTGTGATTTAAGGTCTTATCCATTGACATGATGGCATTTTAAAACGGACGTTTTTTTTTCTTTCTTTCATACAGTGTGTAGGCAGGGCGGACAAGCGTGCCATTGTGAGCGGGGGTGTCAGAATGTGTGCATTGCGGTAATTTCGTGCGGTTTTTCTTCTTTCTCAGTAACGGCGTGCTCCTCGAAAGTGGGCCGAAGTACAGCTTCAACGAGGACGGCTCGGAGATGACCATAAGCGACGCCCAGAAGGTGGACGAGGGGGACTACGAGTGCATCGCCAAGAACAAAGCGGGCATGAGCAAGAAAGAGATCAGCCTCAAAGTATTCGGTACACACCCATCAGTACCTGTGGTGCTATTTATTTACAGCAAGAGCAAGAGCCTCAGAGTTATGGACTGACCGGTCAACCGAGTTGGTATAAAACCGTAGGGACCGGGCCTCCCGCGTGCGTGGTCTTGTGGTTTCAGCGTTCAGCGCTGGCCACGGCGACCGGGGTTCGATTCCCCGGCCGCGCCAGAGTCGGCTCTGGCCGGGAGTGCCACTAGGGGGCAACGATTGGCTGTCTCCCCAGGGAGGGAGGAGGGAAGCCGACAAGATGTTCGCTGCGCACAGGAGTGGCTCTGGGATGCTGGAGTTATGGTCGACGGCCTGGCAAGTGCCATCTCGGAGGAGACGATACTTTGCCTTCGTCACCGCTGGTCACAGGGCTATGGCAGCGAACTATGAGGGAGGGATTGATCTGGAAAAAGCAGGTGTAATTGACTACCAAATTGAAAAATCTGACGTAGGGACCATAAGCAATTACGCCTTTATCAGGCTCCTTATTGTCACTGATGCAAAAAGATGAGCATTAAACAGAAATGAGTCACACTTTCCATTGATAGAAAACTGGAAATGTTATCAAAATGTCTTCGCTCTATTGCTGAAGAACGCAATGTCGAAAAGTTAACATTGTTTGTTGTAAAGAAGGGCCAGAACAAAATAAAACAGTTCGCAAAAGATAGGAGGTCACTAAAAAGGAGAAATATAATTCAGAAATATAATTCATGTAGACTAAATTAATTAATGTTCGGATCAGATCTGAATTATTGCATGGTTTGATTATTGATTGTTAATTTAAACTATGATTTATAGTTCAAGTCTTATAATTGTTTTATTTTGGCATCACACCACCTCTATTTCCAGTCCGTTCATATCTCTGAGGTAGTAACAATAGTAATAATAATAATAATAACAATAATAGTATTATTTTGGGAGATCCCACAAAGGGGGGTTACACCTTTGGAGACTCGTCTGCCGCTTCTTGGTCGCACTGGAAAGATTTGGGCACCGTTTCCCTTTCAGTGAAACCCAAAATCACGTTCCTGGAGAACCAGACGGCCTCTGAGCTGGAGGAAATGGTCACGCTGACCTGCGAGGCGACGGGCGACCCCACTCCCAGCATCGTCTGGAGCTTCGGACGCCGCGTCTTCACGGAGGAAGAGCAGGTACACGTCTGGGGCCCGGCCGCCAGGGTGCCGTTCGGTACCTTCACGCCGTTTTCCTCCACTGAATATTGAGCGTAACCCAAAGCTAGCGCAACCACATCCCACCCATTAAGAGTCCCATGGATCAGGAGCACTATGCAGCGCAAGCCAGCCAACTTGCACTGGGATCTCTTCTAGTGCTGTCGTACATCGGTTTCTTCCTTCCTGTTATTGGGATAAATCGGGTATGAAATCCGAACGTCAGGTACAGTCATTACTATGCCTACGTCGATATAAAATATGATCCATTTGACGAAACAAAAACCCTGATAGAATCAAGTGAAAGTTTGGCAGTTTTGTTTTTTTATTGGTTGTAAGTAACCTTTTCTCAATTCTTAAAATTCTGTAATTCTTTCTTAAAAGAAAGATCTAGAAATCAATAGTGGATGGCCCTAAAGCAGTGATCCCATCAGGTTTGGTCAGTTTGATGTAAACATGTTTGCGTGATCATCTGTTGAGCCGTATAGCCCCTGGCGATTCTCTTCCAGGCGAGGAGTAGAGGGGGAATTCCCTCTGATGCGATACCAGGCTTGTCACTTCTTTTGCTTCTTTTCACGGGGTAAAAAGAAAAAGTCACTATCCACCCAGCTTGTCATCTTCCAGTCGTCTCATCCCATCATCATCATCATGGGGTGAGGGGCGGGGCATGCATTGGGGGGCGGGGACACGCCCATGCCATGTTCCCACCTGACCGTTCACTCCAATGGAATGCGGCGTTCCATTTTCATGCACTCCTTCTCCAAAGAGGGCCGATAGAGCCCCAAACACCCACACCAACTTGTGTTTGTGTGTGTGTTGTTTGTGTGTCTGTATGGCTCAGCGTAGCGCAACTCAGCTTCACACAGACAAAAAATAATTAGCAGCTCAGGACCTGATTTTGGTTTCATTACATGCTCATCGAAAATAAAACCAAAACAAAAAAACAACTGCATCCAAAAAATTGCCATTGACGCCTGTGAACCCCACTGGGGTCAATATTCAGTCTGCTGGAGAACGTCTCTCTCTCTGTCTCTCGGTCTGTCTATTGCTCTCTCCCTCTCTCTGTTTCTCTCTCCAGTGTATCTCTCAGGGTACTGTTGGTATCTCCTTTCAGATGCAACCAGTGCCAAGGAAAGTGAATGGCCTATAAGAATCTGCTAATTATTTTAAATCTGTTTCTCTGGTCTCACCATCTCGCTAAATGCGCTAACTCTCACAGCTTCAGATGAAGTGGGGTGCTTGGGACTTGTGGTGGGGTGGAGAGATACGAGCATCTGGGCAACGTTCACAACCACCTTCGTTTCTGGATGGATATTTTTGTGGCTCTGAATAATGCTTCATGCCAGCTAGTCCACAGATCCAAGTTTTACCTCGACCTGGAAAACCCACTTCTCTGTCTTGTTGTTGATTTGCTGTTGCTTGCTATTATTTATCTATAGATATGCTATCATGTAATATTTGTTCCCATAGTTTAGAAAGGGCCCAGGTGGGGTATCCAGACCTCATCCTTGCCCCATTTTTTTTTTAGATTAGATCATAGTGTCATGAGCGGAATTTCACAAGGTGATCAATACTGTGACCGTTCCTGAATGGCATACTAACTTTGCCTAAATTTGAAGTATGCATTAACAAAATGGCGGTTTTGATCCCATAATTCTTCGAGCTGGGCTGTTTCCATGGAGACAAAAAAGTTGTTTCCAGTTGGCCAGAGAATAAACAAAGATGGTGCAACAATTACATGGCAGCCGAAGTTGGAGGGTTTACACGCCAATGTGTTTTTCCACTATTGTCTCAACCGTTCCTAAGCTGCAGTAAACAAAACAATCCATCCCAATAACTATGCAATATATTTTAATTTGAATCATTAGTGCTGAATTTAATTAATTTAATTGTACTGCAGATTTTGTAATGATTTTTTTATTTTATTTTAACTTAGCAATAGTAATGAATGATAGATATAATGCTAAGGTTAATCACGGTTAGTAACCACATATTCCAAAGTGTACACGTGTACTAAAATTAGGCCAAACGCAGATCCCTAACATCCGCTGAGCTGGGCCAGATTAACCAGGGGGCACCTAAAAATCTACCCAATCTGGCTTTCTGAGTGTTTGGTGGAATCTATGGTGGAGATTTGGTGGAGACTCTAAGATGCCTCTGTAGAGTGCTGTCAGAGGGATGGACCCCCCACCCCTGACTGTAGGAGGTGGTCCCAGCCCCGTCTCTGTCATTTTCAGCCCACAACTGAGTACAGTGGTTACTTGAAAAAGAGGTGCTTGCTTCTGGGTGTGTAGTTTGGTTGCGGAACTGAGCTGACTGTTGTTCCCTGTCTCTTCTTGTGCTCTCGTTCCGTGTTCATGTGTGTTTTGGGTCACAGCGCCTGCTCAAAACAATTTCATGTGTCTTAAGGGTTCCTGATATAATTGATTTGTTTGGACATTTTGAGTACGAGAGATAATAACATTGTTACAGGTGGTTTAAGTGGCAGTTTGTGTCTGAGCCGTAGTGTCTAAAGCAGGGGTGGGCAATTCCGGTCCTGGAGGGCCAGTGTGTATGCTGGTTTTTGTTTCTACCAATTACCCTGGATCAATTAACTAATTAGTTGGATACGCCAATGCTGGTTCACTTGTAGATTAGGCCACAGTAACATGTTTCATATGGGAACACAAGGACAGTCTTCAGCTGTCATTCATGGGCTTATCAGGAAATTTAGCTAAAATGTCAAATCACGTAAATGATTGGGCTAATTAAATAAGCAGAAGTTGGCCCACCCCTGGTCTAAAGGGCAGATGTGTTTTGGAAGTCATCTTGGCTCGGGTTGACCTCGGCTAAGGGCTCTGTGCCTAATCTGTGCCCACCGTCTTCACCCTCCGGGCTCTTAATAATAATACACTTTATTCGTATAGCACATTTCATTCAACAATATGCTTTATACAGAAGTAGGAAACAAGGTCAGATAATAGGTAAAGAAACAAAAGTAAAACAAAAGGGGATAAATAAGTAAATTAAGTAATAAAATAAAAAAATAGCATAAATAGAATTGTAAAAAATTGTATTATAAAGTTATCAAATGAATAAAAGGCTCCTTAGGTAAAAGCAATGCTAAAAAGATGTCTTAAAATGTATTTTAAAAATGTCCACCGATTGCGAATTCTGTAGACCTTGCATTTTCTGACACCTCCCAGAACCCTGGCGAGTGCGGCAGCATTTCAGGACGAAAGTTTCAGCTCCCAACAGAACGAGAGATGGAGGGTAATGCCGCGTGACCTTGGTATTAAACAATCCATCAAAATAAATACGGTGTCGCCGCCGTTCCCCGACAGCCCGCCAAGGGTAATAGAAATTGCCCCCTGCAACTTCTCTGGAAGCTGTCAGGCTGCACACTGTAACTCACAAACAGAGCCCAGAGCTTTTGAGCACTGCCCTACCTGAAAGATGGGCTCCGGGATACAGGCATTACTAGTCCATTACTGATTACTTGCTGATATTACTTTTTCCCCCCTCCAGATTTCCTTAACGGAAATCCCGTTTTGATTATTTATGGGCATATTTCGCACCGGGCTCCCACTCCTGCTCTGCAATTTTATGGCTTTTTTATGACTCATCTCATTAAGGCTGCGGCTGCTTGAGAGAACGCCCCCCCCCCTTGTTATCTCAGACCTCCCTATTATGAAATCAAAGCCAAACAAAACCCAGAAGGGAGGGGCTGAGGCACGGCCAGAGAATTGAGCGGAGCTGATAACAGGCTGCCTTCTGTTGGGTATTCCCTTGACGGCGTCGCCAATCGAGATTGCGGATTGCCCAGAGCTGGTGATGGAGAGAAACATATTTAAGCTCCACGGACGTTGCCAATCAAAAGATGTAATCTGTGGAAAAAGCTGAAATGAAAATGCAGTGCCGTGTAGCATCGCTGTAATAATTGTTCAACGTTCTGCGTGTTCGTACACCGGTTTTGATAATGGATGAATATTGTGAATTAATGTTTGACATGGTCGTGTCGGCCTGGTTTTGCATTGCTCATCCAATCCTGGCGTTCTGGCCAATCAGCGGAGGGCTGGCACATACATCAATAGGGACGTTGGTGATAAAGTGTTTCTCTATATTTTGGACGTTACGGCGCGTGGATTGGCCATTATTTTGCATTATTGGAAGGCGGTAATCGAAGGACTTCACCTTTGAAGAAGACTCACCTTTTTGTCCGTGACGTGATTTATGAAAATTCAGCGGTACCGAACGCAAAAGGAGGGGCCGTTTTATGAAACCGGAGTGTCTAAAGGGCAGATGTGTTTTGGAAGTCATCTTGGCTCGGGTTGATTCCAAACAATGTGTCCGCATGATTTGGAAAACGTGGCAAATGAGGCTTGAGATGCGTCTGGCTTTGTCACATTTTTTTATATCAGGTGGATGAATGAATCACCCACTCTAACGGGATTATTATTTTTTGTGTGCCGTCGTTGCCACGTCACACGACGAGCAGTCCCAGCTGTCCGACTCTTGAGTCCCGTCCTGTTCCGTGAGCCCGTCCGCATTCCGCCACGCCTCATCCGCAGACACGTCCATCGCCATCCTTCATCCCTTCACATCTCTCTTGTTTGTCGCAGGCGTGGGGCGTGCTCCATATCCCCACGCGCATGCACATCCATCACACCCGAAGCATCGGCTGAAATGATGTCGTCTTACCTCATGCATCGTGCTGATGCATGCCTGCTCATTTGAATGGTGGTGTCGAGTGTCGCTCTTGCATGTCTTGTCACCTGACAAACAAGTCTTGAATTTCAGCGGGGGGGAGGGAGGGGGGACATTTGTAAATCAGGCCGTTTTGTGTGGATTAACGACTGAAAAAGTTCACGATCAATTCCACATTTCATTTAAGAACAGGGATGTTTACACAGAGCATAATTTGAAGCTCATGCTCAAAATTAATTTGCGAAGGCAGGGTTTTAATCAGAATGCTGATGATCAGTCAGTGTAGTCACTACAGGCAGTGTAGTGTAAAGGTTAGGGAACTGGACTTGTAACTGAAAGGTTGCTGGTTCAATTCCCAGGTGGGGCACTGCTGTCATACCCTTGAGCAAGGTACTTATATATACTGTACTGTATATGGATTGTATGTAAAGAAATGTAAACTGTGTAAGTCACTCTGGATAAGAGCATCTGCTAAATGCCTAAAATGTAAATGTAATGCAGTCAGTTATGGTCAGACGGCTAGAATCACTCCCCTCAGTTTTCTCCTTTTCAATAACTGCATGGACAGGGCCTTGTGTCTTGTGTGACCCATTGTTGAGGTTTAATGCCGGATTCTGAAACTGTTCCCATTACGTGTACGAAAAGATATCACAATGCAATGATTTTGATAAATTTTTGGCTTGCATTTTAGCTGTTGCAGGCTCCATGGTCAGAGAGTGGACCTCTCCTCTCAGAGACCACTGTGCCTCAGAGGGCCTCTGCCTACACGAAAACTGAAAAACCAAACACAGGTTCCCTGTCACTCCACGAAAAAACATGAAGCAATCAGAGGGTCATGTCACTTCCTGAAAACACATGAACCAATTAGAGTCTTTGTTACACTCCCTGAAAACACATTAACCAATTAGAGTCTTTGTTACACTCTCTGAAAACACATTAACCAATTAGAGTCTTTGTTACACTCCCTGAAAACACATTAACCAATTAGAGTCTTTGTTACACTCCCTGAAAACACATTAACCAATTAGAGTCTTTGTTACACTCCCTGAAAACACATGAACCAATTAGAGTCTTTGTTACACTCCCTGAAAACACATTAACCAATCACAGGGTCAACGTCTCTGCCGAAAATCACATAAACTGGTCAGAGGATCCCTGCCACTCCCTCGTACACGTGAACCAATAAGCCGATCGGGATCACTTTAACTCTCAAAACATGAACCAATTTCCAGAGTCGGCTCTGGCTGGGAGTGCCACCAGGGGGGGCGGCGACTGGCTGTCCACCCCAGGGAGGGGGGAGGGAAGCTGACAGGACGTTCGCTGCGCACAGGAGTGGCCCTGTAGTACCGGGTTACGGTCAACGGCCTGGCAAGTGCCGTCTCGGAGGAGACGATGCTTTGCCTTCGTCACTACCGGTCACAGGACTACGGCAGCGAACTCACATTACTAGGAGGGGATTGACATAAAAAATAGCAGCTGTAATTGGCTACTAATTTGTGAGAAAATGGGATAAAATTTGAAACATTTTTTTTTTTTTTTACCGAAAAAAACCATGAACCAATTCATGGGTCTCTGTCACTGTTCCACAAATGAAAACTAGTCCAAGGGTCATCTTTCTCTCAAAAACACATGCACACCGACCAGAGAGTCACCTTAACTCACAAACACAACTCTAGCACACAGTGAAAGCACCGCAGCTGTCCGTTCCCTGCGACGGGTGTTCACAGACCTCATCCACCGAGTCCCAGCGGCCGCTTTGCATTCAGTCACACCTGCAGCCCCGATTACTGATTGGTAATGGTAGGTTAAGCAGGTCAAAAAATGATGTTCGAAGTTCTCAGCTTTGAGTAAATCCTTCGCTCCGACATCATGTTTGGCCTGATTGACTGATAACTGCCATTACCAATCGCATTCATTACCTGTATCTGTAGAGGAGCTGCACTCACATGAAATATTTAGATGTGTCTCTCACTCAGCATTTGAATATTTTTGCACTGCTTAAATGCTTTAAAGCACAGGATATTGTTGCATATTTTAAGAAGGATAACAGCGATGGCCGTTCAGTTGGGACACCTTTACTTATCACTGTTTACAGACTCGCATCTTCTACCCAGTTGGCGTTGGGAAATTGCGGTCAGGATGTTACCCGGATCTTTCTGTTCCCTGTGACTGCAGGCTTACGGCTGGGTCTCTCAGTAGCGTATCCAGTGAAAGAACTGGGTCCCACAAAAAACTGAATTTGGCATGAAATACAGATGCTTTCTTTGCCATGGAACATCAGTCAAAATGCAAGCATGTTGTTGTTTAAAAAACAACAACATTTGCCTCTTTAAAAAAAAAGTAACAGAAGTATCTTGTACAGTAATTGTCGATGAAAATGCAAATGTTTGATGATGCAAATTAACATGTCTCTTTTTCATTAAAACACATGCATCTTTTTAACATTAGCCCATTTCACTGGACTAGAACAGGTAAAACGAAGAATTGCGCATGTGCATTTTAATGCAGTGCATGTCTTCTGAACTGTGTGAATTGAGGATGAATTTTTAAGGATTTTTTTTTTCCTTGGTGTCTTTTTTCTTCCCGTGTGTGTTTTCCCCAGGCTTCCTGGACTCGGCCCGAGAAACACAAGGTATGGCTACTAAACTGGTAGCCAGACTCTCCATACTAATGTTAGCGTAGCCTATTCATTTCATAAAACACATTTTTATTCATATTTAATTCCATTTAGTGCTGCGATATTGAAGTGTGACCCAAAGAGTGGGGCGGGGGGGGGGGGGGAAACATTTTCCTCCAGATGTTACTTATTTATTTAATTATTCACGTGACCCTCTTCAATGTCACTGTGTTAAATTCCATATCCAGTTACAGTAGCATATTCGGTACAGAGGTACAGATTATACATAAAACCTGATTTAACACAATATTTACATTTAAGTAGCAATGTGAGAACATTACTAAATGAGCTGAACACCGCTCCATGCGAGAAATGGAAATACGGAAACTACAATGGAAATACGCGAAATATATTTAGACAAAAAAAAGAAAGAAAATATGCACATCAAACTTTCAACTTTGCAGATCTAACCCCTCGTGTGTGGTTCACCAGACCGGACAGTCAAACCCAGAAAAAAATAAAGAAATAAACTGCTACTCTAAACTATCACTCACGGTAATCGATTGGTTCTGGGGGATGGCGGTCCAACAGGGAGCTGATCGAGTCCGCCAAACACAATCTCCTCAGGGAGCCTCCCCCACTCCATCACATCCTGCCGCTCTGTGAGGAAAGAGAATACCATACAAAGCAGAGCTGGGCTTTTTTGTAGCGAAAGACAATATCACAAAGGCTGAAACCGTGGCACAGACACAGCAGCGCTGGGCATTCATCATCGGAGTGAAAAGCGCAGCCGAGCCCGTGCTCACTCCGAGACTTCCTTTGTTGTTGTTTGTTTGTCTTCGGGTTCAGCGTTATTTTCGCTCTGCTCTGGTGAGGCAAGCTGTTCATTGGGCCCAGAGGTGATGCAAGCATGGCCTGTGTGATGAGGCTCGTGGACCAGTGATCACTTACCTCACGTCGGCCTCCTCTTCTTCCGGCCTCCTCTTCTTCCATGCCTATTTGTTCTTACCTTGTATTAATGCACATCTTGTAATTTAAAGGCACTCTGATTTCGAGCGTAATTTTTTGAACGTCGCACGTACCGAGCATGCTTCAAACACACCTGCGAGGCGGCCGGCTCCTGTTTTATTTTTTTAATTTATCCTTTATTTAACCAGGGAGTCGACATTGAGATTTGCATCTCTTTTTCAAGTGAGCCCTGGCCAAGAAGGCAGCAAATCCAATTTACAATACAATACAGCACATACAATAAAAACAGCACAACGCATAGGATACAAATGAGTCAGCAAATTAAAACAGTGCAAAAAAAGCATCAGAGAACTTAAAAGAACAGGCTTCCCAAACATTGGTCTATACAAAATAAAAAATAAAAATAAAAACATGTGCATTCTGCTTCCCCTGTTAAAGTGATAGTTCCCCAAAATTGATGTATCATTTTTGCCCCTTTCAATACGATGTACGACACATCAAAGAAGACTTTATACACGTATGATGAGTTCATACACAAAAAAACAATAAACGCCATTCCTGCCAGAACTAAACCAAACGAGCCGCAATTGAGATCACAGATTTACAAATCGTATTGTTGCAAAACTCGATATATCTCATGCTTTATGTACAGTTATTCAACGTCTTGATACACGCCGTGCCCCCTTGTTAGCACAAACTAAGATATGTCCACAACTGTATTTTATCCTTTAAAAGACATGACATACTAAGTTTGCACAACCACGCGGTACAATTCAGAACAGGGACCTCCGAAGCGAAAGACGACAAGATTGGTCTTTTCACCATAATATCAGGGCAGAGAGGGAATTCAGTCCCCCACTACCAGAAATGATGCAGTCGAGATTTCCCCATTTGCGAAGGTCAGCACAACCGGAGTGCAATGGCTGAGTCTCGCTCTGGGTGAACCAATTTCAGTTTAGCAAAAAATCTGATTGTGGATTTATTTGCTTTTGACGCAAAACATACTGAAAAATATCTAATTATATATCTATTTTTAAATGTAGGTTTTTGAAAATCTGGCTTTCTGTTACTTTGCTTACAACTATTTAGGGTCATCCTTTTTGGAATTGATAAGTTATACCAAGAAAGCACAATAAAAAATCTTGATTTACTGAAAATGACAAAAATGGATTTATCAGCTTTTGCACCCAAACTCTTCATATAGAGAAACATACTGTGCACACACAAATACACACGCATATGTGCTCACTCTTACACACACATACACACACACACACACACAGTCATGTCTTTGCACAGAAGCTCTAAGGAAGGTAGTTTAAAAAATATTATAAAATACATATTTTGATGTATACAGAGGGTCTTTAAAAACTCTGATATTATTTGAAATTCTGCTAACAAAGTATATTTCAAGAGATATTTTAAATCTTTAAATGGACTTTGGCTTTTCATTTTCCCAGTTGTCATTATCATAGTGTATCTGCGAGAATACATACTGCAGCACTGGGAAACTCAGGTCAGATATATTAAACTCATCCCTATTGGTGCAAATATGTTTTGATTTGAAAAAGGCATAGAAAAAGAATCCCGCTGCAGATTTTTCTGTTTCCATGTTTACCTCGAGCAAAGCCAGCAACAATGCTGGCAAATCAGATTCAGGATCAGCGGTGGGGCCGCGTGTATGCCTCTTCCTGGATCAAAGCAGCGCTTGTCATGTATTTTTCATTTACTTGATTCTCTGTTTCGAAAATAAAAGAACAAGAATGTAATGGTCTCAAAAAAAAATACAAATCTGAAGCGTCAGTCTCTCCCTCGTTTCTGGCACTCTCGCTCTTAATTCTTTGTCAAAGGCAGTATGCTGCAGTCTTGCTGTTGTTGGCAGAACGTCTTGGTGGTTTGTGGAAGGTAGAAATCGTTCTGTCACGTCGCTAACTTGAACCAAAACGTGCACATTCGGCAGTCCCGTGGTTGCTTATTTCCCCCCAAAGTGGTTATTATGACAGCGCTTTGACATTGTTCACATTGAGTCTTCTCCACAGAACATGAAGGATGGGTGTTAATGTGTGCAATACCACACTCACAATGTAGTTCAGTGCAGGTGTTCCCAAACCTTCCAAGCCTGTGAAACTCCCTTAATGAGATATTACAGTTTCTGTGACCCAACCCTTAGTAAAATGGGTTAATAATGGAATTGTTTTGGTTATTGTATGTCAGAATAACAGCATGCACACTAGCCAGTGCAGTGTTTCATGTGATTAGTGTGAGTGTCTATAGGGGGGGTATAACATGAGCAGTGATTAGTGTTATTAGTGTGAGTGTCTATAGGGGGGGTATAATATGTGTTTTTCATAATCACATGACGTTCTTTGGGGTCCCGACCCCTCGAGTCTAATGTTCTTCACACAAAAACACCCTCCGTTGAATTGAATATGTTAAATATGTGGACAAGGGGTAAGGCATTAATAATACTTTACCTTAGAAACGCTCAGCCCTTCTCTGAAACAGAGTGTTGCTTCGTGCTGCTGCTTTGACAGGTGCTCTGGTTACTTTTGTAATGCAGCAGAGGGATTTAACATGCTGTTCGGGTGTGACAGCTTTGCGTTTGGTGGCATTTTCTTAAAACCCAGCTCACAAAAAATCGGAAGTTGAAACCGAGCCCCCTCCCAATACAGTCCCTCACTCCTAAGCCCTGTGTTACAAGCGTTGTAAATAACCGATTTTAATCACGTCGCACCATATCTGTAAAAAATATTTAAAATAATTCCTTAGACAAAAAAATCAATAAAAAAGCGTACCTTTTTCTGGAGTGTGTGACAGCCGTGGTTCTCGTGTGTGATCTGAATCCATGGCCACTCACTCTATCTGTTCCTCTCAGAGTCGTTGAACAAGCGAATCGCATGTCTGGCACATGTTAATGAGGGTTCCACGTTACTCATTCTGGGGATTAGATGCACAAGGCTCTAATGTGTTACCCTCTCAGCTGCTACTAGCAAAGTGCCCTGCTCTTTTCTGTGTTCTTCCCTTTCTTTGGGTTAAATATTTAATGATGCTAATACTTTGTCTTTGATTTAAGGAATGTTACAGATTTATCGGTGGCGTAGTTAAATGCGCTCTCGCTTTTTGCAGACGGTGTGAATAAACTGAGTGGCTTTTGTGTGTCTCTCTCAGGCATGGCGTAGTCAGCTGCTTTGTCTGTAGACGTGAGAACAATGTTGGCTCTCCGCAGCGCGAGAGGAAGGCAGCGTGGCGTAGGAGCGCGTTGGAGGGCACGAGTGGGAGATACAAATTGGATTAACGGTTCAAAACCCACTTTTTTTTTTTTTTTGCTTTCATGGATCTGTGGATCGTGACTAAGCCATCTCACCATAATTTAAGTTTGGTTACCAAATTGATGTAGTTGTCAATCCCCTTATCTTGTTCTCTGGAGTAGACCAATCTCGTGGGATGTGTTTACAGGGTGTTGCTGCCAGTGGGTGTTGTAGATGCCACATAAAGTCATTTTCATGGACAGTTACCGTGGGAACGTGGAGTGTCGCTGCATTTCTGCATTCTATTTACATTTGTAATGTTCACTGGGCGTAACGCTGTTTAATACCAGTTTAAAATACGCGTTGTTGGCGCACTTTATATATTTATGAGCCCGGGGCTCTGATTCTGAGTAAGACATTTGCTGGGGTGCAAAATCGGATTATTGGCATTTGCCGGGTCTGTGCCCTGGCTAGCCCCGGCACAAATTAAGCACTGGTTACCGTGGGAGTTTTAGCCGATTGATACAGTGCATCCCAGTGCCTTTAACAAGGAAGCAAAGCCAGACTCCTTAGTGGAGAAACATAATTCTGGTTTGGACACAACATCTGTTTCCAAACAACAATTCCAATGCAACAAGAACTTCTGGTGCGGTCACTGTGGAAAATGCCCAGGGCCCAGTGCTTACTTGCCTGGCGAGCACAGACCATAACCCTCACCCGAACCCAAGTTTCCTCATTCCGATTTAAGCGAGAACCCTGACGCACGCTCTTAACCACAGTCCTGAGGGGTGGAGGAGAATGTTTTGCTGGCAAGGCAGAGAGTTGGGGAGAGCTGAACGATTCGCAGGTACGGATTTGAGCGGTGACACGTCCCAAATGGAACCGCCGGTATTTCGTGTTGCAGACATTTCTGTGGGGTGGGGGGGGGGGGAGGAGTTAGACATGTGGTGAAGAGCAGCGTGAGTGAAAGGATGCTGAATTATGCAAGCCTTTTGTGAGGCCCCCACTCAGCCTAAGGCGTAATGAATGTGTCGGGCTACTTCAATACAAGCTAATGAGGTTTACAGCTGAACCATTCACAGCGCCGGCCTAAAAAGCATCACAATTACGCAGGGCACTGCATACAGGATTTGCACTAATGCCAGGGTTAACTGTGGATGGTAAGGATCCGAATGAATGCTTTGCGAGGCCCCTTGACGTTCGTTAACAACATGAACACACTTGTAGTCCTGTCTGTGCGCAGAGACCGCGCCGAGCACCGAGCAGATTTAAAATCACCTCGACGTAAACTCTTCATCCCTTTATTAGACTTTCGAGAGGCCTCTTTGTTCTTCTCTTCCCTCCAGAAAATCTATAAGAAGTATGAACGTGAAACTAAAGTAACATTTGTTATTATATCGTGAGTGTGGCACCATTTAAGCGAGTGATTTGAAATGATCAATAAAGCGATTACACGAGAGTGTTACTCAGGCTATGTCAATACTTTCAATATCTACATTAAACGACATTCAGTCATTGTATAATTCAACGTGAGTATTACATCTGTACATTTATATTTCAACATCACAGTTTGATTCAAGTCGCTTTCCCTTATCTTAAGAGCATTGTGAGATAATTAGAACGCAATTTTGAAGTCAATATATTGAATATTGAAAAATGAAAGTAGTACTTTGTCATATTCATGTCCTTAAACTATAACATGCTGAAATTGAAATGGAAGGCATATGTAAAGACGAGTTGACAGTAAAGAGCAAGAGGATATCTTACGTACATGTGAAGGGGTTATGTACCTGCATGTGAAGAGCACATTTACGGCATTCAATTAAATCGAGAAATAAGTCCAAGTGGCTCACTTTCTCTTGGACTGTACTAATTATGCAGGAACCCTGTTATAGCATAGCGTTTAATGAGTCTATATCTTGCAAACTTGGCTAAAATGTCCAACGCTAGCAATTTAGAGCAGCCCTTCAGTTTATGATCTTTGGAGCTTGAGCTAATGGTTTTTCTATGCTCTTAGATAATTGTTTGTCTTCATGCCTCATAAAACGACAAAGTAAAAGCACCATAACGTTGAGTTGAGTACCGTTATGTAGTCCCAGTGCTGTTCACGATTCATGGGTACACAAAATCTGTCTCGTTTCTAGTCAACACATGCAACGATTGTCACTTGCTCATTCAAAATGTTCAGTTATAACATTAGCTGTTCCAAAAACGTATCTTCATGTCAAGCACTGTTGATTTTCCCACATTTTTCAGCAAGACATGCTCCTTTTTTTAGCAATGGAGAGCGTGATTCCATTGGTTCGATTTAACGCTAGCCTTTTTGCACCAGTGATAATAAAGAGATTGATGCTGATAAATCGTAATTGCCTTTCCTAGGCTACTTTTAGGTTCATACCGTGTTCAGTTGACCGTTCGGTCTGCGAGGTTCGTATCTCTGAGGTTCCAATATGTGACTGACAAGTCTATATTGGAGTATATAAAACACTATTCTAAGTTTTTGCTGTGTTTGTTATGTTATAGGTAGCTACACATGTTCCTGCTGGGAAATGCTTTCAGATATCCGTTACTGTACTGAATGTGCAATAGCTCAACATGGCAATGGAATTTCTTTTTTTCATAGGTCTAAAATGGATTGAGGTGTAGTTTCATTTGATCTGTTTGTGTCCCGGTAAACTTATAGGAGTGACTGCACTTAAAAAAATAAATAAATAAATGACATTTATGAACCTGAGGTTGAGGTTACAGTGCTACAAGGGCTGTACTGTATTGTTAAGACTGAAATATTGTTGGAAGAGCGATCACTGCTGTGTGATGTGGATGTGGATGTGGATGTGGATGTGGATGTGCTGTTGACCAAAGTTTTACTGTGCGTTTCCACGTGCTCCTGCAAGGAAAACAAGCAGGCGGATAGGCCAGAATTACTATGCTAATGACAACATACATCACGTCGATGAAAGTGCATTGTGAATCGCCTGCCCACATATAGTTAATCTAATGCAGGCCTGTATAAAACATAAGTGAAGATTTACCAGTCGAACAATACCTCTCTTTTTTTTTTTTACACGTTGAGTAATGGGATGTCAGTTGTCAGTGGTAATAGATGTTCTGATTATGTCAGGGAAGGAGACAGTGCGTAATAATTGAAACAGGTCGCGCTGCACGCACTACAGCGAGTTATGCATGTCTCATGAATTTCAATGCGTATCACTGTGACATCAAAGAGAGATGAAACTCTGGTCTTTTGTGCGATTTGCAGAAAGTGGGGCTTTTCAAGATTGGGAATATCGATATTCTATAGCGGCGGGCGATGTTCCAGAGTATTGTTAAAACCTCATTATATTCCCATTTGTCAAAGGCGAATCGCACATCTTCCTGTCTTACAGCAGATAGTCTGCTTCTTTAGCCGTGAAACACCTCGTTTGTTGCCTGGCCTGCACGTTTAATAACAGATGTATTTAATGTATTAAGCAATGTTTTTATCTGAATTATTTTTGTTGGTTTGTTTTTATGAAGATTGTTAAGACACTTGTAAAGATTTTAAGAACATGAATGACGCGTGCATATAAAGACGAGTCAGATCAGAATCGATGTCTCTGTGCTGATGAGCGTTGTCGTCTGCAACCCACATCCCACTGCACAGTCCGAGGGAAGCCATATCCTTAAAGCGTGAAACATATTCTTTAAAAAAATGCATTAAAATTTGACACTGTGTGCTGTGGAGTACGCTGAAGATGGTTTTTCATTTATTCTTTATTTTTTTTTTATTTTTTTTTATCAAGTCAAGTTCATATTCACTGAGGTGCAATCTGCCCCTTTGAATAATGGCCTGGGGATCCGTGGTGTTTAAAATGATAAATTAGAACGATTTGCTAAGGGTTTTTTTTCTTTCTTAGTTTTTTCATCTTATCCCACATTGAATCTAAGCACACAGCCAGAAAGGGAGTGTCTCATTACTCCTACAACGGTGCTTTTATGCAGACATAATTGGGACGTGAATGTGTGCTAATACCATTCATCGCCTAAATATAACTACAACGCTTGAATCTGCATGTTCACAAGAGAACGTATTTATTCGACGTGATTATAATTCATGTTAGGAAAACCAGAACTAAATAACAATGGCCATTACTGCCAATGACCCATTAGGGGTATAAAAAAGGAAAGCTATGAATGCTTTTTTATTTTTTTCCTACCCGTGAACATGGGCATGTTTCCTGCTGCGTTCAGTCGCCAGTGGAACTACATGGACTGCACAGATGCGTTGTTGTGGACACAGATTAAAGCACTAGCTCTTCTCTTTGAGAGCAACATGGGGTGCCTTCCCAGTGGGAATGTTTCACAGAAATAACTCGCAATTCAACATTCTGAATCCGTAAAATAGGCATGTGTTTCTTTGATAGGTGTAAGATGTAAGGGAATTGTCAAAATGTGGGAAGTGGTTTCGGTGTCGGCCGGAAGACGGCGGTGAAGCTGCAGCGTTTGTGAAGGTGCAGACAGGGTCTGTTTGGCATGCCGTGAGTTATACAAAGTGAAACCACCCACGTAACTGCGAAGGAAGACGGACAAGGGCCATTAATGGATTTCCAAAGTTGCATTTGTGCTAAATTTAGTGTGTGGTGTGTGCGGTTTAAAATGGACTCCCCGCTGCGTCATACGCTTTCTTATTTATGTAGTGTTCTCTGCGTATCCTGAACATAAATACCAGCACTGAAACACAGAGAAGATAAGAGTTTCTTTCTTCCTCTGTCTTTCTCTCTCTCTCTCTCTCTCTCTCTCTCTCTCTCTCTCTCTCTCTCTCTCTCTCTCTCTCTCTCTCTCTCTCTCTCTCTCTCTCTCTCTCTCTCTCTCTCTCTCTCTGTCTCTCTCTCTCTCTCTCTCTCTGTCTCTCTCTGTCTCTCTCTCTCTCTCTCAAATGTTTCAAATTGAAAATGCTTTACTGGCAGGGAATACATGAACAAAGCCAAAGCTTACAGCAATAAATTTAAACATTAACAACCAATAATCATCTCCCTCCCCTCTCTCTCTCTCTCTCTCTCGTTAATATAGTCATCAGGAATAGAATGTCTTATTTGTCCTAAAGAAAGGTTTATGTGAATTCCTCTATTATTTATGTCATGTTTATTTTGTATGTTGTATTCCAGTGTGCTGCTTGGTATTCGTTATTTGTTCAGAATGTTTGAGTATTCTCTGTCAGTGCAAATGTGTTCTTGTCATGTGATGAAAGCTGGACCGAGCTGAGCAAAACTGGCTGCCTGCTCACTGCGTGCTCTCTCTCCCTTCCCCCCTGCTAGAGTCTGGACGGGAACGTGCTGGTGCGCAGCGACGCCCGTGTGTCCTCCCTCACCCTCAAATACGTCCAGTACACGGACGCCGGCCAGTACCTCTGCTCCGCCGGCAGCGCCATCGGGAGCGACGCACAGACCATGAACCTGGAAGTCCGCTGTAAGAGAGTTTCTGTGTTTGTGCCTTTGCTTGCCACCGTCTTTAACGGGGATGGTCATCCTTTTGTCCAAGGTTAAGGGCTCCCCTTGCATAGTTAAAAACATAATATATATATATAGTTGTTTCTGATTTTCTCCCATTTTCTCCCAATTTGTAGCCAATTACACCCGTATTTTCAAGTCAATACCCCCCCTTGTAATGTGAGTTTGCTGCCGTAGCCCTGTGACCGGTAGTGACGAAGGCAAAGTATCGTCTCCTCCGAGATGGCACTCGCCAGGCTGTCGACTGTAACTCCAGTACTACAGAGCCACTCCTGTGCGCAGCGAACACCCTGTCAGCTTCCATTCCCCCTCCCTGGGGCGGACAGGCATAATTGCCGCCCCCGGTGGCACTCCCGGCCAGAGCTGACTCTGGCGCGGCCGGTGGGATCGCGCTGAACGTTATAACCACTGGACCACGCGGGAGGCCCCCCTTGCATAATTTTGTATATATTTTCACCGCAGTCTTTAATCGGCAGGTTTTACAACATCTCCTGGTGAACTTTTGTTCAGTGAGAACTACCACGTTTTTGAACGTCTGCCAACGGTTGCTGCAGTTTCCGAGATTCAATGAGTCAAACCTTGAGATGGATCCACTCAACCAACTCGTAACGCGTTGCTATGGACACTGTCATTTCATTTGTTAACTTTGTGTTTTTGTGGTTCGTAATATTGTATGATTTTTATGGAAACTTGCCCTTCTCGTCTTGTCTGTGTCACAGTTTTGATCTGAATTGGACTTAATAGGAACGGTCTTTGTCTGCTGTAGTCTTTGACAGGGACGGTCATTCTCTTCCTCTTCTGCAGTATTTAACACGGAGGGTCTTCCTCTGCTGCAGTCTTTTGAAAGGCACACTTAGCGATTTGACGTCATCACTCAGTGGTGGGGTGACTTCTGAAACAAACACACTGGACCGCATACAAACTGCAATCCCACCATTAGCCACATCGGCCTCCGGCGCTAGTTGTTCCTGTCCACCACCTAGTTTATTTTATAACAAGAAAAATAAAATAATAACTAGCTGTGGAACCTAAAAGCAAAAATAATGTAGCATTGAACACAAAAGGTCCTCAGACAGATGTAGAAAACGTAAATATTGGAGTATCATTTTTGAGATGGCTCAGCTTATTAGCACCTTACATATATGGCATCTTTCTTCTTTTACAGGTGAGCAAGGCTGGTTAGCATTTGGTAGGCGAGCTATCACCTGTAACAAGCCTACCTCGACACGTTTCTGCAGTTGCAATGGCTACAACCAATCAGTGGCTGATGGGCACACTTGCCACGGCTGATCTATAGAAGATTGTACCGGTCTGCAAAGTAGTCAGTGCCTAAATACCAGAATAGGACATCTTGAATCAAACATTTTTACGAATTTCCTTTCTATAAAAAAGTGTAATTATAGTTCTCGCTATCAGTTATGACTGGTTAACTGGCAACATGAGACTATGGTCCAAAGAACTAGGTGTCATGCACACACATGACCTTCCGTTGTAATGTGTTTACTAGGAGTACCTCTCATGTTGTGACGTCAAATCACTTAGTAAACGTTTAAAAGGCAGGGTAATTTTCTGTCCTCTAAGGCTCAGATCTCCCTTTGTGTAGCTTTCTGTCTTTGGTTACCTCAGTCTAAAACAATGATGGACGTCCTCGCTCCTCTGTCAAAGCACTTTCCAGATAAGACACGGACTAAAACAAAAGGTTTTCACTTGTGTAGCTTCGTGTCTTTGTCCACTGCAAGTGTTCAACAGAAACGGCCATCATCGGTCCTCTAGCGCTGGAATTGAAAAAGGTCTTGATAAACACGGTGTCAGCCAGGTGTTGAATAAGGCCTTAAATTACCAACTTAAAGAGCTACTCACTAATCTTGATGAGTGTAAGACAGAAACAGAAACCTTGAAGGATAAGGAAGTTGGCCAGACCCAGGCCGACAGCTAATGTCAAGGTGAGACTTATCGACGCAGTATAAACTGATGAATGCATTCACCCTTTAAAGCTGGGCGTGAGGCTTCAGCTTGAGCAACAGCGTGCTTCAGGAGGAATCGGGAGCTTACGGAGAAGCCTTGGCATAACCTCCCCAGACCTGCCAACCAGCACGCATTTAGCATATCAGGCCACGCGTGTTGACTGCGCAGGTATCACTTTCAACTAAGCACGAGGCTTCAGTTAAAATGTAGTTCTGGTACCGAAGTCGTTGTATTTGCACCTGAGACAATTACAGTTAGCATTTCTCACAAGTTGTGACTTATAGCTCTTCCAGGAGATATTGTGTCCAGCGTGTTTTCACCCACAACCCCCTCACTCAGCAACACTTCTTCTGGGATGGCAGTCTGCCTCCCTGTCAATAATGCCAGTGTCAGTCACCCAGTGCTGAGACTATGGCCATTACCTCAGCTTGCGTGAGCTTCGGATTTTGGTGAATGTTAATATTCGTCATTATTGCTCAATTCTTGTAAAAAGTGGAACATAATTCTCTACTCAACCAGTGGGGGCCATTGTTCCTAATTGACGGGTCACCCACGATTCACTGCAAAGCCTCTAAATGGAGATAAAGATGCTTGTTATCAGACAGCTTTTTATCCCCGACTTATTTTTTCCCAATTTTTAGGATGCCCAGTCCTTTTTGTACGCCCAGCATATCGCTGCGAGCCTTCAATCCATATGGGAGAGCACAGATTAGCGTGAGTGCCTTCCGGAACGCGCGTGGCTCGACCGGCTGAGCTGCGCAGTCTCTGTCCTCTGCGGCACTGCTGCGCTCTCACAGCTGCTGTGGGCCAACTGCAGGTATTCCAGTATACCCAGTATACCCAGTTTTTCTTTGGGTTTTTTCTTTATAAATTTATTTCAGATTTTTTTCCGTTTTTCTCCCAATTTGGTTGCCAATTAAACCCTCTATTTACTTCAATTTCCCACCCTCACGAGTCCGCCGCCTGTCCTCTGGGAGCGAGACACACATTCCTGGTTGAGTGTTCCCGCCTCTTTCGAGACGGGAAATCTTCCACGGATGCCTTAACCTTCTCCTTGACGAACTCGTGCCGGCTCTCCCTCCCCCCTTCCCCGGAGGCGGACAGCCAAATGCCGCCTCCGATCGGGGCTGACGACCAGGGCCGGTCTGGTAGAGACACGGGTTTCGATCCGCATCCCCGACGGGCAGCGCACACCACTCCGAAGTGTGGTGCGTTAGACCGCTGCGCCATCCGCCAGCCCTTCTTTGGGTTTTGTTTTTACACAAAAATGGATTGACAAGTTGTTCAGTATAAAGAGTGGGTATTTTGTCTTGATCGTTGGCAAGAAATTAAATCCATTTTGATTTCATGAAGTAAGAATAAAATGTGAAAAATGCCAAAGGGGGCATATATATATATACTGTATGTGTGCGTATATGTCAGTAGCAATTAATTGGCTTGAAATAAAGGAGGCTGAGCCCCATAGCACAGATTCAATAGTTTTAATTTCTACAAACACAATAAATCCCGGGAATGTGCTGTGATGTGACATTTTCAGCGACCGTATTGTAGAGTATGCAAAATGTGACACAGATGTTTTTTGTTATACTTAATACAGTTGCACAAAATAAGCCTTGAAATGACAGTCATGTTGAGTAGGTCTGTACAATCAGGTCTGTGCTTAAGGTCACAGAAATGGCCTGGTTAGAGATGAAGGAAAGACTCTTTGTTGCGAAGAGACTCTTGGTGTCCAGCATTGATTTAAATGAATGAAATCAAATTTAAATGTTATGATAACTCTTCAATCAGTCCTGAGCAGAATTCAAGAAAGGAAAGAGAAAAGCAAGCCGACACAACATGAAGAATACAACATGCTCTTCTTGTGGTTGTTTGTTAGTTGCTCATGTGTTTTTGTTTGCTCGCTTTTCGTTTGGAACATGAGCCCCGGACTCCAGGGCCTTCCATGGTTTGGCTTTTCCCTCCATTTCCCCACGATTGTTACAGATGGTAGCGGGAACATGAAATGCCTTGGCTTTCTATTGTTCTATTATTCAACCTTAATGCTGCAGGATATCTGAACTATTTTATTATTTCTGATCCTGTTCTGTTTTCCTTTAAGAGCCTTTTTTCAAGGCGAGATTGAAAGCCTTTATTGCTAGGGGAACAGTACCAGTAATGAATTGACTTTCCCCATTTAAGTTGCACGTCGGAAGAAATGTGTTTCCAAAATCCCATTAAGTTATCGATCGACTGACTGAACAGTATTGCGCCTTTTGGTTTGTGTGGCGTTGAGAATGATCCGTGCCTCGGTTGTGGCTGTGCGCTCTTATGTGTTTGGGTCTCTGATTGTGACTGTCCTTTTCAGACACCCCTAAGATCCAGGGATCGGTGGCCGTTTACACTTGGGAGGGAAACCCGGCCAACATCAGCTGCGAGGTCCTGGCTCACCCCGGCGCCTCCGTCACCTGGTTCCGCGACGGCCAGCAGCTGCCCAGCTCCAATGCCACCAGCGTTAAGATCTTCAGCACCCCCGCTGTCAGCTTCCTGGAGGTACACCTACACCTCCTCGCTCACATCACCCAGAGAGTCGTTCCAATTGCCTTTTTTTTTTTTTTTTTTAAACCATTTATTTATTTTTTTCCATTTTTCCCACCCTCATTAAAGTCCTTCGCCCATCCTCCGGGATCGAGACACACATTCCTGGTTGAGTGTTCCCGCCTCTTTTGAGACGGGAAATCTTCCACGGACTCTTTAACCTTCTCCTCGACGGACTCGTGCCGGCTCTCCTCTCCCTCCCCCGGAGGCGGACAGCCAAATGCCGCCTCCGATCAGGCTGACGACCAGGGCCGGTCTGGTAGAGACGCGGGTTTCGATCCGCGTCCCTGACGGGCAGCGCACACCACTCCGAAGCGTGGTGCGTTAGACCGCTGCGCCATCCGCCAGCCCCGACTTGGCTCTTCTCGACATGAAGCTGGGTGACAGATGTACGCCATGCCTAACGGCTCCTCCGTGTCCAGGCTATGCGGTGACCGCAGTAGACGCACACGAGGGTAAATTAATAGTCAGATTGGTGCCCAGCGTCCGGCGGTGCGTGCGATATGATATCTCCCGCCGCCACCTGATGGGGTCTGCATTGTCCTCCCAAATGTCGCCTGACTGTGTAACGATCCTGTGGGGTATTTACCAGAGCTCTGCCAGGGGGCTGTGGGAGAGGAGCCAGGCCACCTGGAAGGGGGGTTGGGCTGCCACACCGCCCCGCCACCCCCCTATGCGCAGTGCGCACCGCGGGGAGAGGGGGACAGCCGAGGCGTTCCAGCGTTTGCACACGGCGCCCCCCCTCCCACAGGGGCCTGCTGCCAGCCTCCAGGTCCTCTCATGCAGAGGTCACAGTGGCTCTGAGAGGCTCTCTGCTCTGGCTGGGTTCATGCGCAAACCCCCCACAGACCTGAAACCCCCTCATGGGCTACTCGGCCTCGTGGAGCAGGAAGCAGGAGAACGGGAAGGTTGGGAGGTCGGGGTTAACGTTCGTATCCTTCTCTCGTCCAGATCACTCCAGAGTCTCAGAACGACTTTGGCAGCTACAACTGCTCAGCCACCAACGCCATGGGCACAGAGTCCAAGGAGTTCCTCCTGATTCAGGCAGGTCAGTCTCCAGCCCAGGGTTTACCAGACACTTATTGTGTGTGTGTGTGTGTGTGTGTGTGTGTGTGTGTGTGTGTGTGTGTGTGTGTGTGTGTGTGTGTGTGTGTGTGTGTGTGTGTGTGTGTGTGTGTGTGTGTGTGTGTGTGTGTGTGTGTGTGTGTGTGTACCTAAGAAGATAAGAATATGAAAACAGGCCAATCAGCCCATCTAGGGTTGTTACACACACATATATATATATATATGTGTCTGTGTGTGTCCTTGGGATTTCACTGTAATTTCACTGTACTGTATTACATTCCTATTACTCTGTGTTTCCTTTACATTTTTCTCATGCAGCAAACAGGAGACTTTATTCAGATACTTCTCATTTCCGCGCTGTATTCGCTCTGTTGTGGCTCTGAGAGGATGATGTCATAAACACGCTGCTGGATTGCTAAGCAGGCACACGAGCTATTACTCTTGAGTTGACCTTTTTGTGCTAATTGGGGTTAAGTAGAAATCTGACAGGACTTGTGTTCACTAATGCACATTGAGTTTGATCCTAAAACAACAACTAACATCAGCCATCAAAAGCACACCGGACGAGACATTAATGCACACGTCCTGTTATACCCTAATTTTTTTTTTTTTCACAAGTTTTTATTGAAATTTTGCAGAAATATAAACAAAACACATCAACATCCATGTAAATAATAGTACAAATAATAATAGTAATAAAACCATAAAGTACACAAATATAAAATAAAAATTAACAAAAGTTGTCTGGAAATGACTCAATATTCACACCACTATATTTTGATTAGACTATCATTTAGTTGGTGTCATGTCTCATGTAAATGTTCCATCTTTCCCAGTTCTTTTTAAATGTATCCTCTTTGACTCTCAAAAGGAATGTCTGTTATACCCTAATTTACCGGAGAGGCGTTTAGACAAAGTACACAAGTTTAGCGACGTGTTGCTATGGCAGGCTAATTTGAGAATCCAGCAGAGCGTTTGTCGCCCACCCACGCGTGCCCTCCGCCCCTCTCTCCAGACGTGCCCTCCGCCCCGTCGGTGGAGCTGGTGGAGCCGTACTCCAGCACGGCGCAGGTGGAGTTTGAGGAGCCCGACTCCAGCGGAGGGGTCCCCGTCCTGAAGTACCGGGCGGAGTGGCGACCAGTCGGACACACCAGCTGGGCACAGAGTGTCTACGAGTCAAAGGACGGTGAGTCGCCCGCGCGAGGGTACGAGCCCCGCTCCGCAGGACAGGGTGGGGCGGGACAGGACAGGGTGGGGTGTGACAGGACAGGGTGGGGTGTGGCAGGGTGGGGCGGGACAGGGTGGGGTGTGGCAGGACAGGGTGGGGTGGGGCAGGGCAGGGTGGGGTGTGGCAGGACAGGGTGGAGTGTGGCAGGACAGGGTGGGGCGGGGCAGGACAGGGTGGGGCGGGGCAGGACAGGGTGGGGCGTGGCAGGACAGGGTGGGGCGGGGCAGGACAGGGTGGGGCGTGGACAGGACAGGGTGGGGTGTGGACAGGACAGGGGTGGGACAGGGTGGAGCGTGGCAGGACAGGGTGGGGCGTCGCAGGACAGGGTGGGGTGTGGCAGGGTGGGACGGGACAGGACAGGGGGGGCGGGGCAGGGTGGGGTGTGGCAGGACAGGGTGGGGTGTGGCAGGGTGGGATGGGATAGGACCGAATGGGACAGGATAGGATCATTAGGAATATTAACATTTGAATCACCTGTATGTACATTTCAGACAGGTTAATGTGCAGTGTTTTGTAAGTTAGCTTAATTTTTATTACTTAAGTTTTGGGGGATTTTCTGGCACACGCCACTTGTTCCAGTGTTGCCAGCAGATCTTCATCGGCTGCGTGCCATAGGATATGTTTCTTTTCTTTTCTTTAATCCCTTCGTTGCCTGCTTGTGCTCCCACAGGGAGTAGGCCCTTGGTTTCCCATGCCTTCGCGCGGAAATATTTAATGGAAAAATCCACCATAAAACCCAGTGCAGGAAACTGTTTAAAGATTTATGTGTAAACAAGGGCGTTGTAGACAGGCGTCTGAGAGTGGCAGCTTCTGAAAGCCACAGAGTAAAGCACGTCGCAGGGATTTTTCTCCATTAAGACGGGAGAAATGCTGTCAGTGAGCGTGGGCTTCATCGGCAGGTACGCACCCCACGGGCTGGCCCAGTCTCGCATGCAGATTCTGAAGGAAGGAAAAGAAACAACTAATAAAATCACGTCTCCACAACGGCAAGCCTCAGAACGGCAGACTGCTCTACTGGTCTGGAGCGTGTGTGCACTGCCTGTCTTTAAGGGCAGAGAGACTGGTCTACTGGTTTAGAGTATGTGTGCACTGTGCCCAGATAGACTGCTCTACTGGTCTGGAGCGTGTGTGCACTGCCCAGAGAGACTGGTCTACTGGTTTAGAGTGTGTGGGCACTGTGTGTCTTTAAGGGCAGAGAGACTGGTCTACTGGTTTAGAGCATGTGTACACTGTGTGTCTTTAAGGGCAGAGAGACTGCTCTACTGGTTTAGAGTATGTGGGCACTGTGTGTCTTTAAGGGCAGAGAGACTGGTCTACTGGTTTAGAGTATGTGTGCAGTGCCCAGAGAGACCGGTCTACTGGTTTAGAGTATGTGTGCACTGCCCAGAGAGACTGGTCTACTGGTTTAGAGTATGTGTGCACTGTGTGTCTTTAAGGGCAGAGAGACTGGTCTAATAATATAATATATGCCATTTAGCAGACGCTTTTATCCAAAGCGACTTACAGTAGTGAATGCATACATTTTCAGTATATGTGCCCATTGACCTAGCCAACGCTGTGCTCTACCAACTGAGCCACAGAGAACCACGCTACTGGTCTGGAGCATGTGGGCACTGCCTGCCTTTAAGAGCTGAGGGACTAGCATGCACACAACCTCCCACGTACCCCTTTACCCGTCAGTGTCCCCAAAATGTCCTTCCTGTCCTGAATATGGCTGGCAGTGTGGTGTAATGGTTAGGGAGCTGGGCTTGTAACTCAGAGGTTGCTGGTTCAATTCCCAGGTGGGGCACTGCTGTTGTACCCTTGAGCTAAAGGTACTTAACCTGAATTGCTTCAGTAAAATATCCAGCTGTATAAATGGATTGTTTGTAAAGAAATGTAAACTGTGTAAGTCGCTCTGGATAAGAACGTCTGCCAAATGCCTAAAATGTAAAATGTAAAAATAAATAGAACTGTAGCACCACAGCAGCCACTGGGGGGTTATTTAGCTTATGTTTCTTATTTTCCCACTATTATCTGTTTAAAGGAAGTTCTGACTTTTACATATTGTTCCCATATACATCATACAACATTATTGTGTTAGGTTGAAGGGTGACTCTTGTAATGTGCTGTATAGGTGAGATGTAAGATGTCATGTTTTCATAAAAAGAAGACAATGAAAAGTTTATTTTAATAAAATGAGTGTATTCCTTTCTTTGGCACACAATAAAAAGTCTTGAGGCAATGTAACAACGTGGCCGCAACCCTTTTTATTGCTCCTGCTGGTTTAATGATTATTCTTCTTGCCTGTGCGGAAGAGATAAAGTGCATCTATCTAATTAAATGTCCATCTATCGAACATTCAAGCTATTGGCCAGTTAATCTATCAGCTTATCTATCTATGCTTCTATCTATCCATTTATCTGTGTGTGTCTGTATCTATAATTAGTTTAAAAGCAGAATCTTGTGTTCCTCATTTTCCCAGACGGTGTAAACCGGATCACCATCGCAGGCCTGAAGCCTGAGACCAGATACGAGGTCAAGATGTCCGCCATCAACGGCAAGGGCGAGGGGGACAGCAGCGCCCCCATGCTCTTCAAGACTGAGCCAGTCCGTAAGTACAGCTCCGTCCAGCGCACCGTTAGCCACGCTAATACCCCACCTCCCTGCCGGACACACGGACATCTCCCTCGGTCTCCGAGCCCACGGTCCCCACCCTCCCGGCGCCCCCTGGTGGTAATGTTTTCTCTGGTCGTGTAACTGCATCCTGTTTCCTCCTGTTTGAGTCAGAATGAATAGTTCCTGCCT
Source organism: Aldrovandia affinis (assembly GCA_029706075.1). NCBI lineage: Eukaryota > Metazoa > Chordata > Actinopteri > Notacanthiformes > Halosauridae > Aldrovandia > Aldrovandia affinis. Next base: position 1,553,524 of record JAINUG010000160.1, read on the forward strand.
CTTGACAGACAGGCGGAGGGGCGGGTCTAAACCCTCAGCGCAGCCCCGGATTGGGCGGGATTCGGAATTTCAGATTTGATTGGAAATTCTTATGTTCTGATTTTGAAAGATTGTATACTGAACCAGTGAATATGTTTCCACTTATATGTAAATATGCTGATATGTAACCACTTTAATCTGTTACCTGTAATCCTCTCTGCGGGAAACAGACAAACTTTTCCATCAGAGGACCGCTACATCACTGCTTTGAAAACATTTTCTGACAGGAAGTTAAACACCTTAGTGTTAATTTAAATCTGTCTTAACTGGAAAACTGAAATATTTAGACTTGAATCTTAAATCCTACGTTCTGAACAAAATAACGACCATGGCTATTTTTCCCTGAGCTTGGTGAATGGGGTTTTAAAGACGGAGTGTAGGAAGCAGGGTCTGCGCTTACTTCCGCGGGATTCGAGCATGTCCCTGTCTGCAGTTAAAGCCTCACTGAGCAGAATGAATGAAGCGAACAAAGAAATATAATGTTTATTATATTTTCTGAATACTTATGCGGACCGGGATCATTGAAAAGAGCAGAAATACTGCAACACAGGTGACATCTTATTACGGAAGCCTTGTTTGACAGTTTGTTTGACAGGTTTATCATTAAAACTGAAAAGGCTTATTTGGTGCAGGCGATACGTTATCGGGGGAAGTGGTGGTGTTGTTTTGAGCCCTGAGGGGCTGTTGCGGGACTTCTGTAGCCATAGCATATCCACTTGTTTCTCTTTTTGTCTGTCTTTCAGAGCAGCCACAGGTGCCCCTGTCTTCACACACGTCTGGGGTTTTGTCTCGCCGCGACGCTCGTTAAAAGTGCACGTCTTTTCCTAAACGGATTTTGCTCTTAAAGCACGTCGACTCTCGTGGCATCTTGGGAGACCTTGAGGGTAATTACCGTGGGGTAGTTGTGGAACCGGGCGCTCGCGAGCGACAGTTCTGTATGCGTACAGAGGCAGTTTTAAAGGAGAGACGGTTTTTAAAAAAATGTATTCCATTTTTTTTTTGGAATGAGCAGGGCAGATTTATATTATTCCTGTAATTGATGTCCTCACAAAGACGGTCATAATTTATGCAACTTATTGAAAAACAAGCTATTACTTCCCTTTTTGACATTTTAATTATGAGACGGTGTAATTTATTGCTACCATTCAGGCTGTTCGTGCCAACGGAGCCTTGTCATTAAAATCACAAAGAAAAAATAAAGCCACCTGCGTTTTCTATTCCTGTCACGGAGATGTTTGCAGTTCTGAAAACTCTGAACACCTTGTTTGGGCTATTGCTAGTGTGCCATTAGAACGCCATTCTCAAGGTAAATCTTGCACATTGATAAAATATGACACATTTCACAGTTAAATGTGCCATTTTTATTTCACGGTTAAATGTGTCATTTTTGACGGCTTAACAGACATTAATTAGTGAATGTGTTATTAGGAGGAGGCCAGTGTTTCCAGAGTGAGAAAATAAACAGGATGCAGTGCTCATTGCTGGCCTCATTCTTGCCACAGTTCAACGGTACATTTGTTGCTTACTGTACATTTTGTCACGATGAATGTAAATGAACTCTTTTGAAGCTGAAATGCGTCGTTGGTCCTTTTTTGGTTTTGTGATTGCGAAGCACTTGAAGCCAGAAAGGAGAAACTGAGAAGGTTTCTCATCTGTGCCCTTTTTTTACTATTATTATTTTTGCTGCAATCAGCACTCAAGAGGGTTGGAACAAAACAGTACACATGGATTTGACCTTGAACCTTATGTATATGTATATGTGTGCGTGTGTGTGTGTGTGTGCACACATGCGCTTACGTGTGTGTTGGTGTGTGTGCATGTGTGTTTGTGTGTGTGTGTGCACACATGCAAGTGTGTGTGTGTGTGTGTGTGTGTGTATATATATATGTGTGTGTGTGTGTGTGTGTGTGTGTGTGTGTGTGTGTGTGTGTGTGTGTGTGTGTGTGTGTGTGTGTGCAAGTGTAAGTGTCTCCCTTCCCCTCTTTTTTGTTTTATGGTTCATTTTTCAGTTTGCTTATTTTACATCGAGTATCATTTTTTGTGAATTTCCTGAAGCATGATTAAACCAGAGCGAATTAGCTTTACAATTACAATTCTATAGTTCCCGTAGTCAGAGAACTTCAGAACCAGACACAGTTTATGGAATAACATACCTGTACTCCGTGCTAACTATACAAATATGCTTTTAAGAGCTTGTCCTTTTTGCTCGAAACACTACACCATTAATATTCAGTGCTAATACAGGCCATTGTTTGAAGTCAGTTTGTATTTTACCGTTGCAAACTAATTAGCTAAATGGCTGGCTCTAATGGTGCCTCACCAAGCCAGCCGGTCCAGTCATAAAATCAAATATGATTGGCCACTCCAAATTGGGAGAATAGGGCATAAAAATGTGTTTCCCAAAAACTGTCGTAAAATAACATTCCCCTTGCAGGCATGAATAATTCATGGTCATAATACTTTGTAATAATTAGCAGTGCTATATTTCGAAAAATCACATTTGCTTTTATGCTTTTTTTTTTTTTTTTTCTCTAAATCTTTTTCTTTTCTTTTTTTTTTTGGTATGACTTTTTTGTTTAGTCATATGATTGGAAATTCTTATATTCGTATTTTGAAAGATTGTATACTGAACCAGTGAATATGTTTCCACTTATATGTAAATATACTGATATGTAACCACTTTAATCTGTTACCTGTAATCCTCTCTGCGGGAAACAGACAAACTTTTCCATCGAGGCCGACTGCATCTGTGCTTTTAAAACACTTTCTGACAGGAAGTTAAACACCTTAGTCTTAATTTAAATCTGTCTTAACTGGAAAACCGAAATATTTAGACTTGAACCTTAAATCCTCCGTTCTGAACAAAAAATTACCATGGCAATTTTTTCCTGAGGTTGGTGAATGGGGTTTTAAAGCCATAGTGTATGAAGAACTGTCTGTGCTTACTTGATATTTCCTGTTCCGTGCTCTCCCTAGATGGCATGTTTCATTTTTACCCAGAGAGCACAGGTTTGTCGCATGCTGTGTTTGGGTCCCAGTGAAGGATGTGTGTGTTGTGGTCCCCGCTGGGCCCTCCCCATGCGGTGGTTTCCAGTGCTCCGCCCCTCCCCTGTCTGTGACCTTGTTCTCACGCTAGGTGGGGAACACACCTGCAGCCTCCTCCACACCTCAAAGCTGTGGCTGAACATGTCCTGCCTTCCTGGTACGCACGTGCAGGTAGCTGCAGTATGGATTTAGGTTTAGTGTCCATCTCTTCACTTCATTAGGACTTGGATTAAGTCACCTGTGACTGGCGTAATATACAGGGGTGCGCATAAGTAGTACGCGAGTATGCATTTGTGTCCTCAAACGTTAATCGCGTACCAAGATGCGCAATTTTAAGTTTGATCAGTCCGTCAGTCGCGTATGTTTCAAAAGTTTGTCGTATTGCTCGGTACACGATTAACGTTTGAGGACGCGATTGTGTACTGGCGTACCACCTATGTGCACCCCTGGTAATCGGCCTACTACTAGTAACCTTTCCACAGTGATTATCATACGGTTTTAAAATTGGGATTAGGGTCATGACTTAATCTTGAACATAGGTTTTTGAATTTAGGCGTGTTTAGAAGTGACCCCATTTTGGATTTGTTTCTGTAGGAAGTGATAGTAATACAGGAATAGTGTAAACAGGTGTTTAAACACATTCACCTTAACTAATCGTGATTAAAGAATGTGATGAATTGTAACACTATTGAATTATTTGCATATAAAATATTTACATTTAGTATTCTTATCCCCTGGTGTCATTCTTGGGGGGTTTTATTTTTTTGGATAGCATTAGCATTTTGATATTTGACTTATTTCATTCTTTTTTCAAATAGATTTCAACAGTGCCATAGTAGAATCCCGCCCGATATATTCATCTGTAAATTGAAAGCAGGTTTCACCATCACACCCTTAATCACTATTTAAGCGAAGGGAGAGCTTCTTTGAAAGCCTTTGAAAGCCAGTGTTTTTACTCTTACATCATTGCTCATATATTTACAATCATCCTTTTTAAAGATGAAAACATTTCTCTGTCAATACGCTTACAAACTGCACACGTTTAGAGAGCCATAACCCTTACTAATGTGTTTAATGAGGTGTTATTCAGATGTTATCCAGGGAACACAATTGTGGTTTAATTAGCTGTGAAAATAACTCAAGATGTCATGATTCAAAAGATTTATCAGTAATGCACCTGTTTACATAATTTCAAAAGAATGGAATTGGCATGGCAAAGAATGGAAATGGAATGGCAAAAGCCAGGAAAAGGTAAAACATTTTTTTCAATAAAATAAAAACTTGCAAGCTGTCGTGGAATTTCCGCGAGATATTAAGTACTGTACAGGTAGTCTCATGAAACAAATCCGCTTTGAAAAATGATAAATGGCTTTGTGCTTAATGAAATGTCACATTTGGCTCCAGAGATTTATTGAGACATTCAGCATATTTAAACAGTGTGTTAACTTATCCATCTTTCCGTTTTCCGGTATGGTTCGAAGAACTGAGACGTGAGAATGATGTGAGATGAAGTCTGCTGCCACATTGGAACAAGGAATGAAAACATTTCTCTTTCAAGCCCGAGTCAGATTAAAGTCTGTTAATCTGGTCTCGAATTTTCAAACGGCAGCTCAACGGTCAGTCAGACAGCAAATAAAGCATATTTTGTTGGAGGTGCTTTTGGTTTGCTTGAGAGCAGGAACAAGGCCCCTTTGGAGTGGTGGCAGTAGCAATGAGATGGAATAAAAAAAAAAAAACAGGCTTGGTCTGAAACAGGGGACACGCTCCTAACTAAACATCTTGCCAAACAGTGTAGCAAGGTGTTGTGCACGCCATGTAATCTTGAGATAAAAAGCACAAAAACAACCCAACAAAAGTCAAATGTTACTGGGGAAAAGGAGGAACATTCCCCCATGGCCCCTGATGGCAAGTGAAGATTAAAAGATGATCTAGTTTGTTAGATTGTGTAATTGAGGTCCCTTATATACATGAGCACGCACACACATACACACAAATACGTGTAACTATTTTATGCAATCGGTTTGCTTCAGTCAATGAAGGTGTTAGCCTTTATAGACATGGAAAACATTTCAAAAGACCATTCTGAAGCAGTGCCACATTGAGTGCTGAAGGTGCATTTCTGAGTGTTTGCAAACCATTCAGATGAGTACAAATGCCCACCCGCCATTGCATCCGAATGTCTGCCGCCCTGTTCTCATCACACATTAAATGCAGCGGAAATGGGTCATTCAACTAAAGAGATTGAATGAAGTATCTAACAAGAATCATATTTCCCTGGAAATGCTTTTCGAAGGGATTTTATTTTGAAACAATGACCCGCAGCAAGCTGTGCCTACTGCATGTGGACCGCACCACTTTTTGTGCTCTTAATGTATTGTTGTTTCAGCGGCGTGCACAGACATTTTGAGGGGCAGTGGCTCAAGCCAAGAAAAAGGGCACCCCCTCTCCCCCCCACCTTTTTAGTTTTATAATGACAACCGCAATTTAATTAGGTCTAATAACAGTAATCATAATTATAACAGCAGCAACATAATAATAATAATAATAATATGTATTTATTTGGTCCAGAGGGGCATTTCAGCCAAGGAGGGCAAAGGGGCAGTGGCTCAAGCCTCTGTACCCCGCCCCCTCTGCACGTCATTGGTCATCTCTTTCCCGGATAATTCAGGGCATGAGGGGGAGCAATGTTTTAAATGCCCCAGCATCCTGAGAGAGAGGATATAAAGCTCAGGTGAAACGGAGGTTTAGGGGACAGTGAACGCGGGGCGGATATGGGAAAACACCCAGGTGTTTGAAGGACAGTGAACGCAGGGCAGATGGGGGAAAACGCCCGGGCATTTAAAGGACAGTGAGCGGACGGTGGATATGAGAAAACACCCGGGTATTTAAAGGACAGTGGCCGTGGGGCGGATATGGGAAAATACCCGGGCATTTAAAGGACAGGGCCCAGTGCACCGTGTGCTGAGGCCCAGTGAAGTGGTCTTATTTCACAGAGGCCCAGTGAAGTGGTCTTATTTCACAGAGGCCCAGTGAAGTGGTCTTATTTCCCAGGAAGGTGAAGTCGAAGTGGGCTGCCTGTCAGAAACGCCGCGGCGATCTGATGCCGTAAAAACCCGGGCTTTATAAACGAAAGGCACAGAGAGGCTGGCGTTCACCTTCCCCTGTTATTTGCCTTTTTCGCGACAGATCGATCATCCTTTTGTCCTCACTTGTTTTTCCGCGAGCCAAAAATATTCCAGTATATGAGTCATGTCTTTTCCAAAAGCCCCGTGCAGACTGGTACTTCTTCTGAATTTCCAACAAATGCACTTTATTTTTTTTCCGCGTCTACCCGCTGGCATTATTCACAAAGTCCCAGTGAATTTCTCTGGTGGTAACCATGGCAGCACTGATATGACAGACTAGCTCTAAGGCGGGGTCTGGCTTATCAGATTAGCAGATATGAAGGTGACTCTGCACACAGACCTGTTCTATTAATATTACAGCTCATTTGAGACAGTGACATTCTCTGCATCTTCTGCCTCGCTGGCTTAGTGCTACATTAAAGTAAGCCTAGACATCAGACAAGTCCAGAACAAGTTCCTTTTCTGAGATAACTACCCACATTTTGAATAAGAGAAGCAGTAGTTGGCATTCAGAGGCAGTTAGATGTGATTTACATGGAAGTTTAGTTTTTGGTGTCTTGAAGAGAATGAATGTAATAATAAAAAAGAGATTTGTGCTTTAGGGGAAAGGATGTTCCACTCATTACTGGTGTGTGATACACTGGTATTTCAGTTCACAGTGATTCCTCTCCTTCAGTACATTTGCCCCTTGATAAATAGCTTCAGACAAACATTAATTTTACAGTCAGCACAAGGCATTGTTTTTCATTCGTAGGCGACACGGATTCTAAAAACTGCACAAGGAAGGTGAAACTAGGGGAAAGGAAAGGAAAGGATGGAGTTCTGATTAATATCACATTTGTCCCCAAGTCACTGTTCTCTCTGTGTAAACAATGACTCACGGTGTCATTATAATGACTCTCTCTCTCTCACTGTCAAGCAGGGTGATCAGTATCACTGCAATGCTGCTATCTGCTGTTTTTGTGCAGGAATCTTAGGTTCTTCTAAATTCATTTTGATAAAAAATGATGACACTGGATTTTTCTTCACTTTTTTCTCTGGAATTCTTTGATTGGTAGTTGTGGCAAGTTCGCAAGGCTGCTATGTGTGCTTTGTGAAGGCCTTATGACGCAGCACTGGAGGTAAAGAGTGAACACAGTAGGGTAAGACGAGGGGTCAGCTGCGATCTTCTGCCTTGATGGATGATTTCGCTTGTGCCTCTGCCTTTCGATTGAGCCACAGAAGTAGGATGCAGTAGCAGGTGCTTGTTTAAGGATGGATGAAACGACACGTATTCCCACGGAAGCACCAAACTCCTTTCGGTCCTGTAGTCTGGTACGCCTATGGATAAAAGCCGAGCATGCTAATTACAGAGACTGAACCGTCTTCTCCTGGATGTGAGCACAGAGTTGCGGATGAATGAAAGATCTGCGCCGTGTTGTCCTCCCTCTGAAATTCACTGCAGGTGCGCTTTGGCTGCGCTTTGGCTGCGCTTTGCACCGCAGGGCGATGGCAGGAGGCACTGTCTTTCTTATGATTTATTATTTTTACATCAGTCGCCTTGTCCTGGCGCTCAGCAGAGCTGCGGGATGCGTTTCATCACGACTGACACGTCGCCGGTGTGTGCGGCCATCAGGGAGCTGCGTTTCAATTTGGGAGATAATGGTGGGCTCTGACTAGCCACTTCATTTTAGAGCCCCGCCGCCTCCTTGCTGTTGTGTTTACTCGCTCGCGTGAGTTTGGGAACTTCCCATCACGGTAATGGAAGGCACTTACAGCAGCGGGGCCGAGGGCACTGGTCCTGAGTCACTCCCGGGTTGTCAGAGTGCTTCGTTCTCGACAGGGAAGCTTTTAAAAGCTTCAATATACAAAAAAAATAAATAAATACATATATTTTAGGATCTGTTGTCCTGGGTTGATGAACTTCATTATAACCTTTTATTTATCTATTTGTTTGCTTCCGTGAACAGCAGTGTGAACCGAGAATTCAGTTATCTTTTACAGTGACAAGATGGGTAGGGAATGCAAGGGATTGTGTAGCCAGTCATGTGTGGCAGGGCCCGTTTGGGACACAGTGCTCTAGGAGAAGTACCATGGCAATGTTAATGACCACAGTGAGCCAAGCCCCGGGTTTAATGTTGCATCTGAAGAAACTGCCATCCTTTTCAAATGACACAAACACTGCACAGTTCAAAATGATCTTGCATAATATCATCAACATCGTTGGTGTTGTTATTACTATTTGAAATGTAGCATTTATGTGTATGTGTGGGTTTTTTTTTACTACATGACAGGAAATGTTTGACAAGCTATGTATGGTGGTTATAGGCATGATATGATAGTTTCTTGAATAATTAATTATATCTAATCACAATTTAGTTTTTGGGAAAAATGTATGACTTGTGTGATGTATCCCGTATAGATTTTCCCCAAAACAACTTTATCTTTGAATGTTTTTGATTTTTCACGTGCAAAGTCAGACTAGTGTGGAGTATGAATTTGCTCCAGACAACATCTGGTCTGATTTGTCCCATGAGTCAAATAAGTATATTCATATACTTAATTTTTTCAAAGGAAAAAGTTGTAAGTATTTTCTGTGTGTGTGTGTGTTGCAATGTCACAAATATGGCATGTAAAAATCTAATTATCCTCTGTGGCTATGGAAGCTTGGAGCTGTCAGCACTGAGTAATTATTTCAATTTGTATTATTGTAAATAAAACATAATTATCTCTGCAGGTGGTATTGTCTTGAATTTCTCCAATGAGATAGATTTTTCTGGAATAAACCATTCCAGCGCTTTGAACAATAGGTATAAATTAGCAAAAGTTGGAGAAATTCTAGATAATACCACCTGCAGAAATAATGGTGTTTTATTTTTAATAATACAAAATTATTACATGGAGTGCAATCCAGACCAATGCATGCCATGGAGAAAAAACTCAAGTTACCGAATAAGGACATATTTTATATAATTCAATTTGAGACTAGCATTATGCATTTTAAAAGAAAACAAAATCTCATAATTTCAAAAACTTTAGGAATTTGTTGATGATGATATTTAATGATGGTTTTTCACATGCCATGTTCAGGGTTTTATGCTTCTGTCACTCTCTGATGTGCTATATCTGTTATTACTGAAAATAATACAGAGTTTCCTCGGTTTGTATGTTATGATCTTGGAATGTATGTGGGATTCACTCCCCACAAACATGAACAAAAAGTTTTGGCTACACTTTGCATTTGTAAACAAAACAATGTTTGTAATAATATGAATCTCAGCCAGAGGAAATGCTGTTTCAGTGTCACTGTGTTTGATTTGTATTTAATGTTGTCTGTAAAGTTTTTATGTTGCGAATTTATGTTGTATTGCTTTAGTCCCGTTGTACGTTTTTTATATAATTTGCTCTTTAACTCTTGTTGTTTTTGTTTTTCTGCCCATGGTTTATGTCATATAATTTTTTTGTATCTTCCATGTGACCTCCTCCACTTTCCTTTCAACCAATCATGTGCGTGCGTATCATGTGACTTTGTCATGGCTTGCATGGTGCTGATGGTGCCCTCCACGCTGGTGAACAGAAGGTAAACTCTTTCTTCTGATTGGTCAGATTCATGCAAGGGAAATTTTAAGACTAGATTAGGGCCTGTTGGTAACACCAGGTGTTTCACTGGAGAACACATCTTCTAGTTTTTTTGTGCTAAACTTCAGAAATCATATAATCATGACATCAAACTTTCATATTGTAAAAAAACCCTTGGCCAGCCACTTTGCTTTGACTATTTCATATGTCATCAACATTCATTGTACGCCTGAACAAGTATTCAGCCTGTGCCTCTTGAACCATGGAGGTACAGGTCAAACTTAACATTGTACCTACTTCCTACATCCCATAGTGCAGTTTTTATACTTGCACTAAACTGCATAGCCTTTAGTTGTGTTTTAACTTCTTTTTCGTGATTTTCCATTCTTGTTTTGAGCAGGTATAAAATATGGAGGCATAAAATCAACAAAAGATAGCCCTTTTTCAAAGCTATAATGAACTGTATTCACAGACAAAGCAAATGGTTGGATTCAATGGTGCCTTTCTTCCTGAATCCCCCCCACCACCCCCCCCCCCCCCCACCCCGCCCCCAAACACTATACATTATTGTCACCAAATTATCCATCTTTAACACCTAACCTGCACACAATTATCGCTTTTTACAGCATGGCATTTACTTTTTGAAATGACAATTTTTCACTCATCCCTTTGCACAGCATATCCATATTTATAGATATGAAGCCGGCATCCCACTTTGCATGATTTCTGTTTTTAATTCAAAGTATCATCACGTGCTTAACCCTACTGTATTTGAAATGAAGAGGTATGATCGAGGCCAAAGCATTGCTCCAAACACACTAACAGTGATTATCTGCCAAGGCGTTACTGAAGGCATGCAAGCTGAGTCTCCTCTCTGTCTCCTGTCTCCATATCCTGCTCTAACTTCCTCTACGACTGCTCCCTGTTTTGCATGTTAGTCTTATTTGTGTATTGACTTGCGAGTTTTACCTCGGACCTCAAATGTTGTTGGTATCCATTGCACACTGTACCATCCATGGGTAAAGTGTGGCCTGAACAAAGAGTCTTGTTTGCATCTGCTACTTTTATATTCCAGACAAGCTGAGAGAACAGCATTCAATTACCCTGAGAGTGTTTGTTGTCTGTGCTCAAATCGGGTGTGTTCACAACAGGATTGGGGTCAGTTCCATTTCAATCCAGTCAATTCAGGAAATTAATTGAAATTCAGTTGACTCACTGAAAAATCCTTCATAGAGCTTTAAGGGCATTTTTCAATTCACAAACTGAATTGGAATGTAGTTCCTGAATTGACTGAATTGAAATGGAATTGACCCATAATACGTCACCCAGTGCCTCAGACAACTTGGTCAAGAGGTGGATTTGCAATATTATGGGCCATTGCCTTGCGGGCTGGAAGTTCTCCCCCTTAACTGTAGCAGTGACATCAGCAGCCCCGCCCCGTAGAGAGACTCACCCTGCTTATTCCCCCGACGGCAGCTTTGAGCAGTGACAAAATGAGGAGTGGATTCACGCCTCCCGTTAACAGTGTGTGACAGTGACACAGTATGTAAGTCTATATTTGATTTGTTATCATGAAAGACTCCAAGTCTATATTTCTTAGTCATGAAAGACTCCAAGACAACACTCCGTGTCTAAAATACTCTGCACTTAACTTTGAGCAGGGAATTTAAGCAGATTCTAGCATACTATAATTTATTTCAATACATTAGAAGCATAATTACTATATTTGAATTGGCTGTTATCAAAATAATTAAAAATGTGTAAAAAAAAAAAAAAAAAAAGATATTCTCCAGACATTCTAAAAAAAAAAAGTATTTCGGCGCATATTGGCCATCTGTATGTTACAATACGGTACAGTTTGAAGTTGGGTAATTACATAGGTATAATTACTTACTTAACTTAAGTAGAGAGCAGCAGGTGCAAATGGGACTCTGCAGTTGACTGAGCAGTTCAAGGGCTTCTGAACCAGTGCTTGGCAAAATAATAACATAATAGCAGTGTTGCATGTTAGAGCATGGTTTTTTATTTGATTGGTCCAGTTCATTTATTACCCTAATATCTCTTTCCTCTCAGCATCTGAGACACACCTTCACCTAACTGGGAATAATGCTCGTGACTGAATAGATTTATTGTACTTGCCATCCACCTTTTTAATGTGTCCTTTGCTACTAACTCTTGATATTTTAATTCTAGTCCTTCTGTTCTTATTGTTACAAGACTTGCTTATGAATTTGCAGATGTGATTATACACATTATACTGTGACGTACAGCAGATGCATCTTTTTTGGCAGGATATTTCATGGTCCATTTGTGTGATTTGAGTGTTTTGTTTGTCTGAAAATGTTAGTAGGTTAATAGGTAACACACAAATGTCAAAGATGGGAAGTGCATGGGATATCTGTGTACACATGGTTTGTTTCAAAAAAATGCCATTTTATTTCTGTGGAACCCGTGAGTTTATTTTAACTACCCAGAGAAAGTCCATGAAGTTAACTTTCACCCCAAAGGCGTACGCAGCACATGTATGCATGTATTTCAATTTGGGGGAAAGGTCATTTCAAGTAAGTAAGTAATTTCATAATGAACTATTACAAATCTAGGGCCGTATATGTTTTTTACACTTTTGTATTTATAGTATTGATGTATGTAAACACTAAAAACACAGCCCTGTGGATGGCTTTCTCTCATTGCATTGCAATACCTCTGAGCCTTAAACGGAGTTATGTCATCATTATACAACTGATTTGTAAGAGAGGAGTATAGCAGCAGTTAACACTGGCATTGTGCAAAACATCACTTGAAAATTTTTTTTCGGACATTTCCAATAGCAACAAGTGCACAGTGATGTAACCGCACGACTAAATTACAGTTGACTTGATAAAATGCATTTGTGAAAACATTATAATAATTACAAGTTTTTTCCCCCCAAACAATGCCCCTCTCCACAGGGCACGAGTGGTCACTGAATGTTTGATGGCCATTTAAACGATATAAACCGTATGCCATGGCCGTCTCAGTCACCAGAGTGTGCACCTACACACCGCGCAGACTTGGGTACAATGCACGTGAGCTAGAGCCCCCTCTCCACGCTGTGTACCCACGCGTCTCACTGACCTGGGTACAGCCCACGTGAGGAGAGCCCCCCTCTGTACACTGTGCACCCACGCGTCTCACTGACCTGGGTACAGCCCACGTGAGGAGAGCCCCCCTCTGTACACTGTGCAACCACGCGTCTCACTGACCTGGGTACAGCCCACGTGAGGAAAGCCCCCCTCTGTACACTGTGCACCCATGTGTCTCACTGACCTGGGTACAGCCCACGTGAGGAGAGCCCGCCTCTGTACACTGTGCACCCACGTGTCTCACTGACCTGGGTACAGCAGCCTTGAGCAGGGACTTCCTCTCCAGGCTGTTTAATTACTATGCTAATTCATTGCGAGGCTGCAAATGTCAGCTGTGGACCCAGCACGTGCACCCTCTTCCCCTCGGCCCAGGATAATGTAATGTAATTAAGTGTAATTCGGTAACATATCCAAACAACGCGCTGAATCTAATTAGGGTAGTGGTTTGTCATTAGGCCGTGAGCATCGATAATGAGAACTCCTGGCGGAATAGTTGCGTTTGTACAGTGCGGACACGGCGCTGATACTGCAAATGAATTCGCCTGTCCGTGTCTGAGGGACACATCAACAAAATATATACTCAATTATCAAATTATGTATTATGTATTATACAGATGAGAAAGTATTGAGCGTGGTTCTGTGTGGCTCAGTAGGTAAGAGCATGGCGCTGACGACGCTTAGGTTGTGGGTTCGTTTCGCCATTGGGGACCACATATACTGAAAAGTAGTGTAATTCACTTTGGATAAAAGCGTCTGCTAAATGGCACATATTAAGCCATCATTGAAATGACCAACAAAAAATTTGTCCTTAACTTTAAAAATTAAATGCGGGTATTTGTTTTTATTTTCACCAACAGTTTGGTGTGCTCAGCAATCACAAAAACGTATCTGGGCAAACTGTGTTTGTGAAGAGGCCATTGTGTATTATTTTTTTTAAAACTGTCTGAAATGTGCTGCTGAAAGTTGGGAGCAAAGGATTATGACGGTTAGAGTGAGTTCACACCTGACAGGGTTGAGGAGGCGATTTCTGGCTCTTGACCGTCCTGTCATCACTGTTATTCCCAGGGGAACCAAACCCCCCAAAACTTGAAGGCCAGCTGCAGCCTACAGGCAACGCCCTCAAGGTCAACTGGATCAAGCAGGACGACGGGGGCTCACCCATCACCCACTACCTGGTCAAATACAGGCCTGTGAGTATACCCACCTGCGTGCAAGGCTGTGAGTATACGTGCCCAGGTGCAAAACCTTTTGTTGGTTCTGTGTGGCTCAGTAGGTAGAGCGTGGTTCTGTGTGGCTCAGTAGGTAGAGCGTGGTTCTGTGTGGCTCAGTAGGTAGAGCATGGTTCTGTGTGGTTCAGTAGGTAGAATGTGGTTCTGTGTGGCTCAGTAGGTAGAGCGTGGTTCTGTGTGGCTCAGTAGGTAGAGCGTGGTTCTGTGTGGCTCAGTAGGTAGAGCATGGTTCTGTGTGACTCAGTAGGTAGAGCATGGTTCTGTGTGGCTCAGTAGGTAGAGCGTGGTTCTGTGTGGCTCAGTAGGTAGAGCATAGTTCTGTGTGTCTCAGTAGGTAGAGTGTGGTTCTGTGTGTCAGTAGGTAGAGCATGGTTCTGTGTGTCTCAGTAGGTAGAGCATGGTTCTGTGTGGCTCAGTAGGTAGAGCGTGGTTCTGTGTGTCTCAGTAAGTAGAGCGTGGTTCTGTGTGGCTCAGTAGGTAGAGCGTGGTTCTGTGTGGCTCAGTAGGTAGAGCATGGTTCTGTGTGTCTCAGTAGGTAGAGCATGGTTCTGTGTGGCTCAGTAGGTAGAGCATAGTTCTGTGTGTCTCAGTAGGTAGAGCATGGTTCTGTGTGGCTCAGTAGGTAGAGCGTGGTTCTGTGTGTCTCAGTAAGTAGAGCGTGGTTCTGTGTGTCTCAGTAGGTAGAGCGTGGTTCTGTGTGGCTCAGTAGGTAGAGCATGGTTCTGTGTGTCTCAGTAGGTAGAGCATGGTTCTGTGTGGCTCAGTAGGTAGAGCATAGTTCTGTGTGTCTCAGTAGGTAGAGTGTGGTTCTGTGTGTCAGTAGGTAGAGCATGGTTCTGTGTGTCTCAGTAGGTAGAGCATGGTTCTGTGTGGCTCAGTAGGTAGAGCGTGGTTCTGTGTGGCTCAGTAGGTAGAGCACGGCGTTAACAATCATATTATATATTGTTGCTTTTAAAAAGCTTGTAGAGGGAAAAGGCCCACACTGAGAGAGAGAGAGAGAGAGAGAGAGAGAGAGAGAGAGAGAGAGAGAGAGAGAGAGAGAGAGAGAGAGAGAGAGAGAGAGAGAGAGAGAGAGAGAGAGAGAGAGAGAGAGAGAGAGAGAGAGAGAGAGAGAGAGAGAGAGAGAGAGAGAGGCTGTAGAGGGTGAGCCCAAAGGACTCGATTTCTTTGCCCTTCCATGTTCGGGCCCCAGAGAGGCTGAGCGTTTGCCCTCTCCTGCGCTCTCTCCCCAGAAGAAGGAGGGCGTCGTCATGTGGAAGCCGGTGATCCGTCTGCCGAGAGGCAGCGAGTACGTGGTGCTGAGCAGCCTGGAGTGGGACACTGAGTACGAGGTGGACGTGGTGGCCGAGAACCAGCAGGGCAAGTCGCAGCCGGGCACCCTGAGCTTCAGGACGTCCCCCGAGCCCACGGCCATCCCAGGTACCCGCCTACACGACCACAGCGCCGACAGCTCATGCGAAGGCAGCGCGTGGCCTTAACTTCCTTCCTTTGCCCCCAATTTTGAATGTTCTCTGGCCGCTTCCAAAAGTTTCCACGTGGTGGCGCCAGAGAGCCACAGCCATAGAAGGTTTGGTCTTTACGACCTTTTCGCTAGCCTGAGGCTGCTGCGCTGTAGCTACTTCAGTGCGATGACATGCCCTTGCTTCAGCTAGAGTAGACAGTAAAGTCCTAATCTGGGTATATTTTCTAAATCATTTTCTTAAATCAATAATAGCTTAAACATGCGAGGGCTTGAGTTATGTTTTGTTTATCATTTTTGGCTAAATTTGACCTACTTTATTATATAAATATATAATAGAATATAAGATAAGAATATTGAATTGCATGGGCAATTTTATTTTATAGGTTGCCCATTTGAAAATCACATCTGTGTGTGTAGTGTCATGCTGTTGTCTTTTTTTTGTTCAATAAAAATATATTTGCAAAAAAAAAAAGAAAATCATATCTGTGAGAAAACATATATTAAAAGGCCAAATTGTAGTTCAATATTACAAGCAAATAAGGAAACTATAAAGAACACTTTGTTTTCCAATATGCCAAAGTTTTAACTTTACCAGTATTGATAAATAAAGTTTTACCCACCAAAACAGATTTAGCCCTCAAAAAAATCAATAAACGTTGAAACCAGTAAACTTAGTCTACTATATTGTGTGTCAAGTACATTTAAACTAGATCGTTTAAAACCATCCCTCTGCCTTTGATAAGATAAGAATCATAATTATGCCCCCTGGTGGTTTTAAAGAGGATCATCATAACAGCAAGTGGGGCAAACAAAATGGGTGTGTTCTAGAGCTTGATACAAAATCCCCTGCTGGCATTTGAAGGAACTACACGGTACATACCCCTTTAGCCTATCAAAATGAGTGTCTGATCTCAGATTGGCTTAGTTACAGCAGGAAGACCCCAGTAAATTAACTCCAAACGCTAAATTAAAATCTTTAATGTGTCAAATCAGGGGTGTAACCCCCTCAGGCGTCCCATGAAAGA
This sequence comes from Aldrovandia affinis, assembly GCA_029706075.1. Taxonomy (NCBI): domain Eukaryota; kingdom Metazoa; phylum Chordata; class Actinopteri; order Notacanthiformes; family Halosauridae; genus Aldrovandia; species Aldrovandia affinis. The sequence continues at coordinate 1,570,129 of JAINUG010000160.1, forward strand.
GGCAGCAGTGGGAGAGAAACACATCCTCTTCTCCCAGGGCTTCCGTTGCGACAGCTCGCATCTCGGGCTGACGCCACGGCTAACAGGATCAGGAAGCGCAGATCGCTAGCTGGCTTCAGAACGCATCGCACGCAGACGCGGCCCACACCCACCCCTCTGTCCCCGCGGCGTCTGGCCCTGCACTCAATTCGGGCGCCGCGTTCTAAAGAGTTTGCTCTTTTTGTTCGGATTGGGCCACGTCCCCATTGCGAGGGGAACGCACGTCCCCAACCTGCCCCCCACGCCTGTGCGATGGCCGGTTTGGGAACCCCCCTCATCAGTTTCACTCTTGAGGGGCGTGGATCTGACTTCTGACCAATGGGGACGCAGCCTCTCCCTGCCCTCCCTCCTGCACTCCAGCCCCCTGCATGGCGACGCTGACGGGATTAACAGTTCTCTAACTCATTTGCCGAGGGGCGAGAGGAGTCTGTCGGGGCGCGTGGCTCTCTCTCGCACGCTCGGGGCCGGAGCCCATCGCCCGCTGGAGCAGTGGGAGGTTTGGATCACACGTCCTTCAGGCGCAGCGGGTTTTAAAGGAGACCAGGGCCTCGGTCACGCTCAGCTCAAACACCAGTCAGCGCTCAGCCCTGCTAGTGTCAGGTGGCTCCTAGAGCGACACACTGTAGCACTCTCAAGTCTTCCTTTATTTTCAAATGTTTCGGGTTTTTTAAATATATAAATGATCTCGAATTGTGGCTGATTAATAATTAAAACAAATTTGAAAGCCTCAATCTAAGGCTATCTCCAAGGCAAATTTTAAGGCAAAAAAATTGAATTATACATACGCTGATAATGTTGTCTGACTGAAGACGTGGCTCTGGGTGGAAATTATTTTAAAATACAGATAAAATAAGTTAATTTTGACTCATTGATTTGTCAGGAGCTTGATTTCACAAGGTCTTTCCGTGAAATTTGAAATTGGGTTTGAATTTGTACACTCCCAACATGCATTGAATGCTAATGAAGGACTGTGTGGAGTGATCCAGATCTCTCATGCTGACATTGATGTAGAGAAAAGCTATTCAACTCTGAAGCTATTAAGCTTAGGTACTTATTCTTTCACAAAAAGCAATTAATCGCATCTGGGTGACATTAACATAAAATCATCTATTCACTCATCAGAACAACAACATGGATTTACATCTTAACCTGTTTGATTTGTTAATTAGTTGTGGACAACTTTCCTTGATGCATACAATTGAGTTTCATCTGCATTCACCGCCATTTTTAAGTGTTCTTTGTTTGTTTGGAAATGCAAAGCCAAAATACTTAAGTATTTTTTTATACTTAATATTCATGAAGATTTGCGAGTGCTCAATCTTATCATATTTGCCAGGGAAGTTGTCCTATACGCGTTTTTTTTTTACTCAAGTATTGATCTGTGTTTTCCATCTCCATGTGTTTCCCTGTAACTCGGCTTTTTAGACCTCAAACATTCTCTCCATTAGTGTTCCGTGCTACCCCGTGCCATTCGCTGTGCTTCTAACTTTTTTCTAACTATTTTTATTTCTTTTGTTTTAAAAATAACTTTTCTCTAACTTGCCTGAATCTCACTTTTTTTTTTTTACTTTTTGTTTTTGTTTCAGTTTTTCTTTGACTTCACGTTTCTGTATTTATGACCTATTTTTTCTGTCTTTCTCTTTTTTTTCTCTCTCTCTTTCTCTCTCCCTTTTCCAATCTTCCCCCTCTTCCTCGTTGCCCCTTGTCCGTCATCACGTCTGTCCTTGGACGCCTGTGGACCATTGCATTTCCATGGTCATGAATTCCCTTTTTTTTTAAATGACTGTATATGTTATATATAACACACACACACACACAACCCACACGTTAATATAATTGTGTGGCTCTTGCACTGGCTTGTCTGTGTATTTGTATTTGTGCGTGTGTGTGTATTTGTGTTTGTGCGTGCGTGTGTGTGTGTGTGTCGTTAGCCTCCCTTGGCTGCTCCTTTGTGACACACGCATTGTTACTGCCGGTTCTCTCCCTGCTGACTGTGTCCTTGCTCTGGTGAACCGGATCTTGCTGATGAAGAGGACGGCCCGCCTTTTCGCATCCCCACCAGCCGTCACATTCCTCACCCGGGGCAGATACAATGCAGGATATCACTTTTATGTAAAAAGGGGCAAACTAAGGTTGCTGTGGTAACTGCGTTTATTTTTATGCAACCGAAGCAAAGCAACAGTCTGTTCTTTTTCCCAAGGTTATGACCTTTTCTCACCATTGTAATGTTAGATTTTGCATGAAGCACGGTGTAAAACTCCCCCCACTCCGTTTGAGCGACTGAGTTTGCCTTTTAGCTTGAGGCAGAGGCAGCTTCTCGATCAGCTCTGGAGCTCGGTCGGGTCAGTGACAGCTGCCTTTGCCCCACGATAAAAGGAACAAACTCGGGCACTAAAAAGGCGTGCGAGGGGAATGCTTTCCATGCAGATATGCCTGCTCAGCAACTCAGCGGTAACACAGACGTTCGTGGGACGTTCAGGAAATGTCCTATTTTATACCGGGGGGGGGGGGGCAAACCCTGGTCTTGAAGAGCTGCAGGGTCTGCTGGCTTTCCGCAGCACTTAGGTAACTTGTCCAATCAGGCAGGGCCCTCCGTCTCATCCCCTAGCTGGAATGAATGCAAATGTGCCTGTGTGTTAAACTGTATGAAACCACAGACAGAGCTAGTGTTTGTTGAACATTCCGTAACATAACTTTCCCGCCTTCCGGTGCAAACATCGTGTCCGTCTCTCCGTCAACACAGACATCATTTAACTTCGATTCTGTATTTTGGATTTGCACTCAACCTCCGTGTGCATTTACACTCCCCTCCCCTGTTTTATTGGGTTTAAATTGGTCGCTTTTTTTGTTGTTGTATAAAAACAAAAACCAACAGACCGTGTCACTCTCCAAGACCACGATTGGCTCACCCTGGTTTTATACCGTGAGTGTCTGTTGTAACAATAGCAAAGGCTTGTCCCTGTCATTGCACGTGGTTTCACAGTAAAAGCGTGGGACTCCTTGTCGGGAGACACTGCAAACTGTCGCCCCCATGGCTGCATGTTCACCACCGATGAACTCAAACACGTCCCAGAATGTTTGCTATTTCTCCGTCTCTCTGTTACCCCACAGATTTTATAGACTTACCAGATGGTCAGCTCCCAACTACAGTTAGTCGAGTTTCCGGTGCCATGTTACAGTTTATGAATATTCATGATAAAGTGACCAATGGCAGAACATCCATTGCCAACAGTATTGTCCTTGGGTATACCACTTATTGAATATTACTAAGACGTGTCAATTTTGAATGTTTAGGCCTGAACATTAAGGGAGATAGGACCGTCGATGTTAAGAATATGGAGCTGAGCATCTGATGGGTGTATAGAGTCTGTCATTACCCCTACACCAGTCACAATACTGAAGCTGTAAGAAGCTGAGAATGGTCATGTATGGAAGTAAAATGTGGATCGTGTCAGTTTGTTTGTAAAGTGACTCTGATTCTTTTCCTTTTTTCCCCCCCAAAAGTGTACATAACTAACGATTTTAAACGTTTTGTGCTTTTTACCTGGAGGAGGACAGAACAACAGAAACAGCAAAACACTTTAATGTATTCTAATTTAAATGCTGTGGTTGTTTTTAACAGCGATACTTTAATTAATTTTCTCATACTCAATACAATTGATATTTCGAAAGTCTCATATTCACTATTGTATTTTGATGGTTTTAACTTTTTTTTAGTCATTGTATTTTTTTGTTTTGTTTGTTTGTTTAGCTTTTTTGGGGTACAGATTTGTGTATTTCCATGTCATGGTTATTGTGGGTTTGAAAGAAACTGTAATTTCTTTTGATATTAGATAACAGCTAGGATTATATTGACACTTCCACTATTTAAAAGCAGGATTTTTTTATTGTTATTATTATTTTGGGATTTTTTTATTTTGTGAAACCACATTCCCGTGAATATTCACGATCTGTCTGTTGCACCTTGTTGCTTTTGGGGGAGGGCTCCTCATTTAGGAAGCCCCTTTGTGGGGTGTTGTGTATAATCGGTTTGAAGCACAGGGTTGTGTGCCCCGAAGTCAACTTCTGCCTGTCCATATGGAATTCTCTTGGGCAAAATTAGACTCAGACTAGTGGTCGTACTGTTTGTGTAGAGTTTGCTTCTCCCACATTTTTACAAAACATAACAGAAATAAAGAGATGCTTCTGGAGTCTCCATGCTCCTGGATTTATGTGGCCTCATCTCCTGTTTGTATTACTTTCTCTTTCCTAGGAATTATTCATATTATATATATATATATATATATATATATATATATATATATATATCATTTTTGCATTTGATTGCATTGTTTGCAGCAGTTTAGTTTAGCTTATGACAGGCAAAAAAAAAAAGCATAATGTTCCTTCAGTCTGGTGGTGTCTGTTGTCGGGTTACATCGAGTGCGTAGGTCTTCTTTCTTAATAATGATACAACAAGATACACTGATCCCCTGAAGGGCTCAATCGACGTGTAAATGTGTCACGTGAAAAGCGAAACAAGATTGTGGAGTGCAGCATGTCCTATGTGATCAATGGTTGCCTGTGAAGGTGATGTCTCGAAGCTCTGGGACTTCGGTGACAGTGTCCGTGAATTTCTGCGCTGCAGGGGCCCATGTTTCTCCTTCCGGCAAGGTCGGTCGGTCTGTTTTTGTCTCAGAGAATGCTCGGTTCAGAGAGCCGGTTCCTGTGTTCGAAAACCATCGCGCTGCACTCTCCTCCTCCCATGCGCCATCTCTGAAAATGTAAGGGGTAAAGCTTTAGGAAAGCTGAAACGCCTGTGATTTATGGCACTCGTTAAAGTGGATGGAAAGGGTAAAAAAAAATACCTAGAAGACTTGAGATGCTACCGTGGGCTAGGCCCCGGACTGAATTCGCCACTTCTTCCCCGTGGCGAATCTAATGAGCTTGTTTGATGTGGCTGTCGGTAGGCCTCCTCAGAGCAGGTCAGCCCGGCTCTTCGGCCGCGCTGTGGACACACAAGTGTCTCAATCTTTCTGGCTGCTTTAGCCGCTGTAGTGATGTCACTTCCTGGATCAGCGCTTCTCCACTCCACCATTTGTCCCTAACTTGGTTCCTAACTTTTGATGGACAAAAAGTAAGAAAATGACACATTAATTAAAAAAGTTTTTTACATTATTCTTACATTACATTACAAAATTGACAGGATTTCTTGTCATAATAATACTGTGCTGTATAGTTGCCTGGGAGCTTTAGATAAAAAAAAGAAGTTCCCAGGCAGTATTGCCTGTTGTATTTGCACATAATTTTTCAATTTGCAAAGTATCAATAATTCATAGTCTCAAATATGAACAGGATCTCTGGATACCCAGACTAGAGTGAGTGACTAGAGGGGAGAGAGCCCCCTGGTGGCCCGCCGACGCCTCTTCCATCAGCAACTTTGTTTTCCCACTTAGTCCCACAACTTTGTCCTCATCATGTTACCAGAACTAAATGTGTCATAGCAGCAAATGCAGCAGTGTGAGGAACGGAAGCAGGAGTTTGAAGTTTGTCAGACATCCATGAGCAATCTCACTGTCAAAGTGCTGAGAGTTCTGCAGCTAGGTAGTATAGTGTTTGAGGACGTGTGTTTGCAATTTAAGAGGTTGCAGGTTCAAATCCTAGGAGGCCCACTTGTACCTGTGAGCAAGGTGAACCTGGACTTCACAAAATATGTATAATAATAGGTAAGGGGGGGGGGGGTTGTAAACTTTTTAATTCGCTCTGGAGTAGGCTGTCTGCTTAGTCAGATGTAATGTAATTAAATGTAATATGGGCTTAGGGGAATCTGGATCTCAGCTCAGATGTGGGAAACTGTTGTGTGGAGTGATTTTGCAGTTCCACTCAAGTGACCCAGTTGTTTAACTTAAAGAGAAAAATGTACTACTTTTCCTTTTGTAGAGTATATGGAATGTTTTCAAAAGTATGTACGATTTTATCGTTCCTAGTTCCCTTTCTAGTCCTGTTTAAATATATTGTCTGCACTTTCTCAGCCTGATTCTGGTTTAGCACACGTAGGTGAAATTTAGTCAATTGATTGTCAGTATTATAGAGTGGTCTCATTGCTGCAACATTCTTTATATTCTCTGTTGGTTTCGTTATTTGTGTTTATTGTGTATATGTGTTGTTTTCTGTTTTACTGTAACTAATTAATATATTTAAGGTATTCATAACATTTGCACCAAATGATAAGTAAAACAAGGAGTAAATTATTTGACTATTTCTTGCAATTTCTTGTAGTTTATAATACGAATGAAGTTCATTATTAGGCTTTTGCGCATGTCATGTCACGTGTGTTTTATGTGGTGCGCGTGGTTGTCAGGATTAAACACGGGGGAATTCATGCTTGTTCGTTTTTACAGTTATAGTTTGGTAGAGTTGTCATTTGAACCTATTCACCTCTGGGTAAGTAGTTTTCACACACTGAAAGCACAAACCATTAAACAGCCCGATTGGAAGGATAACAGGGCTTCAATCCCCACGAGGCCATGCTTTTTAACTCTTTTTGGACTTAAACTTTTATTGTTAGTTATTTGTTTTTTATTGTATATGGGCAGTCATTCAAATTATTGCACCTGGGGTTCCTCTATGGAAAGAATAAACCCAGCTACTGGTCTTTTTACGTGTTGTTATGTTAGCCTATTGTGTACATGGAATATTTTTAGGAGGGGAATTGCTACAGTACCTTAGGTATCTAGTATTGGGTGACTAACCTGTAATTGGTGAAACAAGAATGCAGTGTGTTTATATGGCGCTAAGCATGGCTCAGAATCCACGAGTAGCCCTCCAAACATTCGTCCATTGTCCGTCTGTTTGGAGCACTACGCACACATTCTGTGCCATCATATAACGATGAACAGACTGCATTTGTGGCATTTTAATCAAGCAGCCTACCCCTCCAGCATTGAGATGTGTACATAGATAGTGTGAGAATGTGCACATGAAGGTTTGGTTAGTCACCCCGATCAAACAATATGGAAGGCTATCATTTGTGGCTGGATGCAAATCGTCAGTGTCATGCATAAACCTCATATGTTTAAAAAACATAGTGTGGGGGTTGGTAAATGTTCCCCCCATTTACCAACCCCCACACTATGGTTAAGTCGCATGGTAGTTTTGAACCGACTTAGCTTGTTGAATAATATGTAATGAGACGTTTTGGAGTACGTACAGCTAAATGAGAACAGATCAGTTTGTGTACAATAAAATGGAAAAGGACTTGTGAGGTTTTTGCATGACAGCCAAGAAAACGTTACTGACTCCAGGTCAGTGAAAACTCTCCACCTCTGCGCCCCATCCCCCCCCCCCCCCCCCTTCCCCTCCTCGAAGACACCGCCGCCTCAGGCCTTGGCATGGGAGCCATCGCTGGGATCCTCGTCGTGGTTTTCGTGCTGCTCCTGGTGGCCGTGGACGTCACCTGCTACTTCATCAACAAGTGCGGCCTCCTCATGTGCATCGCCGTCAACGTCTGCGGAAAGGCCAACGCCGGGGCCAAGAGCAAGGACATGGAGGAGGGCAAGGCGGCCTTCACGTGAGTCACCTCTCCGGCCAGAACCCCCCCCCCTTCCCCCCGCCATCCTCTCCACAACCTCCACAGAGTGGGAGAGAAAATTGCCAAAACTAAAACACACGCGCTCCAGAATAGTTCGGCGTTAATGTACTGGAGTTAACGAGCGCGCGCGCACACGTCACGGTCGGAAGTCTGCGTTCAGAAAACACTGGCGATTGGATAAAACACCTCTCCAGATGACTCATATCTCCGTGGAACTTAACAGTACGTTTTATTCGTGAATTTGTGGGAAATGGTCAAGTTTTATACAAATGGACTCGTGCCAAACTTATAAAGTCATGGAAAATTGCCCATACCTAAAACAGGTTTTACAGATATTGCAATGCATCCATCTTCCTTTCCACCTCGCTGGCTTGATGCAATTTACTGTCAAGTCTGTTAAATGTCAGTGCACTTATACTGCGCCGCTGTTGTACATTAAGGCCACTTTTGGACCAACTGCAAGACTGCGTATAGACGGGGGGTGACCCGCCCAGAGACAAAACAGTACATCAGAAAGTGTGTTTGTCCTCAATTCAGAGTCGCCAGTTCTCTGGAAATTAGTGACAATAAAATTGAAAGGTTGTACATTTGGCATTAATACACCATTGAAAAGTAATAAGAAAAGTCAGCCTGGGCAGCAGCCCTGCAGAGTGGCCTCTGCTTTGCAGCACGATCGTGAAGGGACGATTGTCATTCCTTTTAAGATTCGTGTTCTCCTGCAGCGGGCAGCGCTGAGTCAGAAGCCATGAGTTCCCACTACTGTCACTCTCTCCCACACTGGCACTATCCGCTCCCAGGCAGCTCCCTATTCTCCGCTCAAATGTTTTGTTTTGTGACAAGGTGGGCGGCGGGCAGACCCTTTCTAGACTTCATGTGAATTTTCCCAAACCTGGACAGTTGTACGTTTGAGAAATCACAGGCGCTGTCCAACACTCGCCCGGCCCTCTTCCTCAAACAGACTCTATCACTGCTCTGTCGTGAGCTTTCTGCACACTTGCGCCTCCTTGTCGCCCCCTACAGGACAGACGAGTCAAAGGAGCCCATCGTGGAGGTGCGGACGGAGGAGGAGTGCACCCCCAACCACGACGGGGGGGTCCAAGGGGAGCCCAACGAGACCACCCCGTTGACGGAGCCTGAGTGAGTACCAGCGACTCCGCCCGTCTGTCTGAGCGTGCCTGTCGACTTCTGTCCGTCTGAGCGTGTGTGTCGGCTTCAGCGACAGCCGCCCGTCTGAGCGCGCACGTGAGCGCCAGTGACGCCCGTCTGTCTGAGAGTGCACGTGAATATCGCGCAGGTGCGCCATCGACCCCCGTCCGCCCGGGCGCGCACGTCAGCATCGCCCAGGTGTGCTGATGACACATACCTGTGGGAGCGTAAGAGACGCCCAGGTGCACCAGCACTGCCGGGTGGCTTGGTGTGGCTGCGGGGGAAGTGGGAGGTCGTTATGGTTTGCCGATCGGAACGCTGCGTGCTCGTGAGACCTCTGCCGGACAAGCTGTGATTTCCTGCAGAATCTGAACAAAAGCTTGTGAATCGTTACGAGAAGCAGAAGAAAAGTGTTTGACCTTTTTTTAAATATATTTCTTCATGGCGTTAGATAAATATGGTTCAAATTGATGCCAATTGTACATTTGATTTGTTGATAATTAGCATCTAATCAAGGAGTGAAATGCCAGTATTATTATTTTAAAAAATGGGTCCAGTTGTAAGGTTTAGTCAGAAAATATTTTCCACATTTAAAAATAAACCGAACGATTTGTTTTGAGTTTCAGATGTTTGCTGTGGCATCAGCATTAACCCTTGTTCCCCTTCAGCTGTATGATCCCCTAGCGAGTCCGTCCCTGGTGCGTTTACTCTGAGCGTGTGTCTAATGGCGGGAGCTCTCTGGTGTTTAATTACTGCATGTCATGTTCCAGCTCACTGTGTGTGCAAGGCCCGGTACACCCCTCTCTCTCTCTCTTTCTCTCTCTGTCTCTTTCCTTCTCTTCTCTCTCTCTCTCTCTCTACATCTCTTTCTCTCCGTCTCTCTCTCTCTCTCTCTTTCTCTCCATCTCTTTCCTTCTCTCCGTCTCTCTCTCTCTCTCTCCATCTCTCCTTCTCTCTCTCTCTATGTTTCTCTCTTTCTCTCCCTCTCTCTCTCCATCTGTCTCTCTCTTTCTCTCTCTCCCTCCCTCCCTCCTGCTCTCTCTCTCCATCTCTCTCTGTCTTTCTCTCTTTCTCTACGTCTTGCTCTCTTTTTCTCTCCTCTCTCTCTCTCTCTCTCTCTCTCTGTCTCTCTCTCTCTCTCTCTCTCTCTCTCTCTCTCTCTCTCCCTCCCTCCCTCTCCCCCTCCCTCCCTCTCCCTCTCTCTCTCTCTCTCTCTCCCTTCTTTCCCTCTCTCTCTCTCTCTCTCTCTCTCTCTCCCTCCCTCCCTCTCTCTCTCTCCCTCCCTCCCTCCCTCTCTCTCTCTCTCTCTCTCCCTCCCTCCTGGTGTCTGTCTCCTCGCGGTCCATGCAGACCCTGCTCTCAGTGTCGCAGGCAGCACCAGCGCTGACCCTGTCACTCAACCCTTTTCCCCGCCCCCACAGCAGCCCAGCTAGCGAGAGCACCACCCTCACCTCCAGCACCGCCACAGCCCCGCCCACCACCACCACCACCAGCACCAGCACCACCGGCACCAAGCCCGCCCCCTCCACCCCGCGCCGCAGCCCGGCGCCCCCTCTGAAGCTGCCCCCCCCAAAGTGGCCCCCCTGGTCGACCTGGGTGAGGCCGTCCCGGCCCCCGCGCCCCTGGCCAACGCCGTGGCCCCCACAGCCCCTCCCAGACGGGCCGCGCCCAGCCCCGCCAAAGAGCCGGCCAAACCCGAGGCGACGGCGAAGGCACCGGAGAGCGAGGCAGCAGCGCAGGCCGAGGCGGCGGCGAAGAGCCCTTCTGAGCCCACCAAAAACCCGCCGCCCGCCCAGAACCAGGACTTTCAGATAGACGCCAATCTCACCAAGGATGCTTTGGAAGCTCTGGGCAAGCAGGTTTCGGATCCTACCCCGGACACCGCCGCTGCCTCCGCCGCCCCGCCCGCGACCACGCCCGCCCAGGACGAGTATGGCTCTCATCCGTGCCGTCATTCGCCGCCCTCATGTCTGTCTGTCTGTCTGTCTGTCACTCACTCACCCATTTACCGGACTTCCAGCATGAAAGCCAGGGCACCGGCCGCACTCACCCTTCACCCCAGGAACGCACGGTGCACTGTCTTCATCAAGGCCTTCATCTCCATTGTGGCTAGCACGGTTGTTAGGGTCAAGTGGGGGTTGCTGGTTCAAATCCGCAGATGGGACGCTGTTATGCTGCAGATATTCCAGTCTTCGTTCCTTCCCAGTTCTGTGCCTCGAAGGTTCCGGTTGGTTATCGGAGGTTCCGGTCATAACTGCAGTGCTGTGCTAGCTGTGGATGTTCTGTCTTATGGTTCACACCCTTCATGAGACCACCTCAATTCTACACTGGCAGGAGACATTCTTTTTGATCATAAGCACAAGTTGAACAACTGCTTGGTTAATATCTGAGGTTGAACTGTTGAGAAAGGTACCTGGTCGCTTTGGCAGTAACCTAGCTGTACAAATGGATAGAAGAAGGTAAAACAAGACCTGAACAGGCCCTGTTCAACAACTGAAACTACTTTACTGGCCCTCTAGTGCGCCCTAGTGACTGAGTCAGTACTGTCATTTCCAGGAATTCTTCCTCTGGTCACAAGCAACAAAACCAGATGTAATCTAGATGGGTTGTGCTAGTCATAGTAAATAAGTAATAGTTTGTGATAGGTTCTGTTTCCCCAGTGCTAATTTAAGAGGAAGAGACGAGACTCGATACTGCGGTTGGTGTGGGGGAGGCTGCTAGCTGTCAGATTGAGTTGTCAGTGTATTTGTCTCTGAGTGATTGATGCCTTGAAAAGCCACTGCCTAACGGCGAAAGACAAATCTGCTCTGTCACTCTACATTGAAGAACGGCCATATTTCTTTCTTAACGATTTTGCACCAATGCATTACTGCGCCGGAAAATTGTACTGTGCAGTTCATAGCTGGGGCACCTGGTAAAAATGGTTTAAAATTGTTGTCTGCACGCATTTGTTTCCTTTAATTCTGTTACCTTAATTCTTATATTGAATTCTTAATTCCTTTTCCTGCTGGTTACTGCGCTCGTGGAAGAGCGCACCGCAGTCTGGCACACTCGAGACTTTTGTCTAAAGATGTCTGTTCTCCGTGGCTTAGGAGATTGCGCTCCCGCACCGTGCCAAAACATCACGCTTCCGCTCGATCTGCCATCTGTTTAGCCATGTCATGATGCAGCTAACTGATATCAAGTCTGTTTGATGCCTTTTGCCAAGAGGCGCGTTGCGTTTGCCTCTCGTCGTGACTTTGAATCAGGCCTCAGCCCTCACTCAGGCTGCCTCTCTCCATGTGATGTGTTGAATAAGTTCTGAAATAACTTGAAATTAAAAAAATCTAAATTGCAAATTGGCAGACGCACTATGATGCAAATAGATTAATAGATGAGTTCTGTTTTATCTGTTTTTAAGTAAAACTGCGACTGAGCCATTTCCTAATGAAAAGGAAATTCCAGTTTTCAGTTGCCGTTACACTTCCATGACAGCTGCATGTTTAAATGATTTCACAACTTGGTGCTGTTAAGACGCTTGTTCATGTCTGATTTGAAGAAGCGCTTGTCAGCGTGCACCCTCCGTTCTTCACGGCGAACAAAGGGGCTCCCAAAACCTGACTGTCGGGGGCCCGTTTGATTCGTCGTTGGAGGTGAAATAATGAAGTCAGTCCTGCAGTGGCAGGCCCTCATGTTTCACTTCAAAGGGATTATTTTTGCATAACGGCGTGAGACAGAGGGGCGGGGCCAACAGCAGGACTTGCCGTCAGAAGTCTGGCTTCATTCAGAAGCGTGGGTGGCAAGACCCATAGAGCCAAAACAAGGGCCCGTTAGTGCGTTACGTAGCTGGCAGACTCCATCCCCCAAAGCTCTCACTCTAGGGCATCTGGGAAGGGAAGTTCATTTGCGAGATGAGGTTTCCCGCAATCCGATTGGCTATAGCAAGTTGTAGCCATGCTATAGGTCGGTCGGGGGTTGAGTTGTCTTGAACCGCTGCCTCCAATTGGAGCTCCAGACGATTTCTGCCTGGAGACCTCGGCGATTGGTCACGGTGGCTCATTCAAAGGCGTATGCACTCGATGGATTTCTACCTCGTCACACATCATTATCACACTGGAGTGTCCCTCCCTTCTACCCCCCCCCCCATTTTATGGAGTTCTGCCAGCAGGTCCATCACTGTTCCTCTTGAAAAGAAAACGGATTGGTCAGATTAGTGTTTTATTAAGTAGTATCACTGTTTAAAAAATAATAATAAATAAACTGGCTTGGATAAAAGAGGAATAGATTAAGTGTGGACAGGAAATGTGCTGCAAATCTGCAACCTTTTTTTAGCCCCTTTTTAAAGTGGTGGCTCATTACTTTTTTTACACATAAAAGCACATAATATCTGATTAATTAGAGAAATGCAATGAGTCATACTTTATTTTTTTAAGTCAATTAAGTGATGAAATGCCCGCTTTGATGCGTAGCGAAATGTTAACAGCTCGCCATTGTCTGGTTACAGTGGGCGTTTCATTCAAATTCAAATTAATGTTTATTCAAATGTTTTCACCTCAAACGAGAAAAATGGTTTTAAACATCCAAATCTCTTCTGACATTTAGTTACGTCATTAAACACAAAAATTTAACACACTGCATGTCCTGTGTTACAGAGGAGAGATCTTGCGATGCCTGGGAAATGTGCTACAAATGTTTGCAATAGCAGTCTTTGCACTGCTATCTACACCTGCTTATCCAGGTACGTAGCATCACAAACAGTGGGGTTTTACCTGGCTCTAGCTAAATGTATGCATGAACATGTTTTATAAAGTTACCAACTGGATTCACTGACGTGAAATGACAGTTTTGCTTGTTTCATTTTAAAATCGTGCCCAGCAATAATGCCATGTGCAACTCATTAGGGACAGATTTACATAGTGTAGTTTTCTTGCGATAAGAAAACAACGATTTACAGTACAACCAGAATGTTACATATAATTAACATGTATGCTATACACTGTTAGCAGGGCAAAGACTGCTATTGCAAACATTTATTGCACATTTCCCAGGCATCGCAAGATCTCTCGTCTGTAACACAGGACATGCGTTACAGGTGTGTTCAATTTTTGTGTTTAATGACGTAACTAAATGTCAGAAGGGATTTGGATGTTTAAAACCATTTTTCTCCTTTGAGGTGAAAACAATAATTGGAAGCATTTCCTCTTCAGCGATATGTATATAGGGAAAAGGCCATTATTCTTCCGGTTTCCATTGATTTTGATTGAGCATAATAACAGAAAATTGGCAATTTCCATGATTCACCCCCTTAGATGTGGTATATTGCCGAGTGGAAAATCTGCCGTTTGCTGCCCTGTGTGAGTGTGAAGACAAATGAGACAAAAAGTCAGACGCTGTGTGCAGGGGACCGCTGTGGTTCGGATGAGACCTCAAATGACTCACCGCGGTCATTAGAGATCCCAACACTGCTGTCGCAATGGTGACTGTTCTCCTTTGGGTCCCACATTTGCATTCTGGCTCGATAAATCTTCTCACCAACAAGCCTAGCTGGCTAGATCAGTCCTTCATGTTCTACTCAATCCTGACCCCACCTTTTCATTGTGAAGTGCTGCGGTCGGCCTCTGAAAGATGCTGTTTATCAATTAAACTCGTAATTATATTTATTATATTTGCTGCTTGTGGGGATTAAATTCCCCCTCCTGTCTCCGCCACAGCAGTGGCAGGTGATACGCATGTTGTCTCAGAGGTGTGAATGCTGGATCTGGAGAGCATTCTCCACCCACAGACTACAGACACGTCTTTAAATATTTACCAAACATTGCATCTCCCTGTCACTGTATATTTATGAAACATCGTTTCAGCTCCTCCTTAAGTATTTACGAGACGTACTGTAGTTTCTTCTCCTAACTAAATATTTGATTCGTTACATTGTTTCTCCTCTCCATTCCTAAATATATATGTCTCAACTCCCTGTAATTAATTACTGTTTCTCTGCTGCCAAAGTTTGGGCTATCTGTATTTGTGTTTGTATTCAGTTTTAACAGAGAGAGTAAGACAATCTTTTGTCAAGTTCTATTAATGCTTAAAGATGTTCTGTACTGTGAGGGATACGTTGACATCGTTATCCTATAATGAACTTCTTTGTCATTCTTAAATGGTGTAACCCATTCAGGAGGATACACACTATATGCCGGTCATTGTTCTATAGAATCGCAACAGAATTATTTCGAACTCACTTCTGAAAGGGACGAGGACTGTAAAGACATGTCAATAATCGTGCGCAAATATTTAAAAATCAATAGAAAAAATATTTGTATATTATTTTGTTTTTTTTTTCTACTTAGAAACTTAGAACTTGTTGTGAGTGAACAGGGAAAAGTTGCTTTTGCATATCGCTGACGACAGAAGACTACCACTGCAATTGGAATTGCTGTTATTTTTGAAGAGAATATAATTATTTTCTTCATGGGTTTATGCATATAGAATATTCCTTTCAGATGGAAAATTCATTTTTCATTGTGTGAATAACTGTGTGAATAATTAGAATTTGTTCATTCCAAAGATCCATTATTAGTATTCTTTTTATTCAAGCCTTTGTTCCGTGGCACTTCACATAGAACGAAAGGAGTTATTGGCAATCTGTGGGGTTACGTGAGGCCAAGCCCACTGGCATGTGATGTGTCATCATCTGGCACGATGTGTGGAGTCGGCTGATTATATAACACAATTTCAGGCCAAACGGTGACACGACGGGGAGGGCCAAAATGTCTGTGTGATGAAGCGTTGCTTTCAAACATCATCTTAACAAGCGAGTGCTTGCCTTTTTCAATTTTCATCCTTGAGTAAAAACAGACACAGAGTGCATGTGCTGAGAAGAGTGAGACGAGGGGAAATCCACCGCTGCCGTCGCTCAAGTCGCCGTCACGTGCGTCACGTTTCGTGCACATAGCCTTTCCGGCAGGAAGTGGAGAGGCGCTTGGTACAGCACGTACACCTGCCACCCTTAACGCCCTTGTGACTGTTACGTTCCCAACCTACAATCGTCGCTCAAGAGGGAACTAACAGAGAAAAACCAAACTCAACCAAACGAACTTCAACAAAAAGAAAAGGGTTCTGGAAAAGGGCAGTGCCGTTTTGACACTACCCACTAGAAAGCTTTACAGCTTAGAGCAGAACTAAACTTTGCTAAGATAAAAGACTGAGAGTAAAGAAACCATCGATCAAAGAGAGAGACGAGAGTATTCAAACACGGTCCTTATAACTTTCTGGATGTCTGCGAGTTAGACTTCTCACACTTCTTACTTCAACAGGCATTCTCCGAACAGTGAGTTACGAAGCACTTATGTACTGGCTAGGCCAGCCCCCCCACAGGTGCATCGCATCCTCGTTAACGAGGCTCCACTACTGATTGGAGAGAGCAGCGACCAATCAGCATCCTGATATGGCTCTCTCATTCAGACAGCAAGGGAAAAAAATAAACCACTCATAGGGATGGCAGGATGTCATGCTATCAGGGAAAACTCCCAGGACCTCATACCAGTGACAACGGTTGTTAAAATGAACCGTCCCTTTTCTTCAACCAGTAGGAGGCCGTCTCACTTGGTCTGTACTGTAGGCCTTTTGTAGTCGTCCTGTTCGCAGACAGACAGACAGACTAGGGGGATGGTGGTGTGAAAAGTGGCAGAGTAAACGGTAATGTGGGCGACCGTGCGGAGGTTGCTCTCAGTGCTGTTGGCAGAGCCCGTGCAGTTTGTTAGTTGCACACTTTTTGGAAATTCTGTCTAATTAATGTCTTCTTTTTCTGATTTTACCCCGTTTTTCTCCCAATTTGGTAGCCAATTACTCCCGCTGTGCTTAGTTCAATCCCCTCCCTCGTAGTTCGCTGCCGTAGCTCTGTGACCGGCAGTGACAATGGTGAAGCGCTGCCTCCTCCGAGACAACACTTATCGTGCTGTCGACTGTAATCCCGGCACCCCAGAACCACTCCTGTGCGCAGCGAACTGTGTTGGCTTCCCTCCCCCCTTCCTGGGGCGGACAGCCAATTGCCGCCCCGGTGGCACTCCCGGCCAGAGCCGACTCTGGCGCGACGGGGAATCGAACCCGGGTCGCCGTGGCCAGCGTCAGACATTGAAACCACTAGACCACGCGGGAGGCCCTTATTGTATTTTTCTAACGTGGCTGATGTAAAGGCTGCTGGCAGGCGGCGTGCGGTGGGGTTTCTGCTGAGGGCTATTTGTGATGTTTCACCCATTCTCATGTCATTGAGTTCATGTGGGGATAGTGTGTGTGTGTGTGTGTGTGTGTGCGTGTGTGTGTGTGTGTGTGTGTGTGTGTGTGTGTGTGTGTGTGTGTGTGTGTGTGTGTGTGTGTGTGTGTGTGAGTGAGAGAGCTACAAATAAGGGATGCAGAGAATTTACTTACCATGAACCTTTTCCTCCCATTTTTAACAAGCTCATCAAATCTGCAGCAGATTCATTTTCACTTACCTTTGTACATATGAAAATAAACAATTTAAATTGTACCGAAGATATAGGGTCACATTAATTCACGGTGACAAAGTCTGAGAGTTTCGAAATTCTGTTTCTCCTGGAAATTGAAGTAAAAGCCATGTGAGGCTCTTTGAACTGAACAGGAAGGCGATGAAATGTTGATGGAAGCATAGCCTGTACGAGTGATTCCAAACACGCCTTGTTTCTGCTCATTTCTCCCTCACAGGAAAACTGCCGCGGGGGAGAAAAGTAAACCTGAGGAGTCGGAGGCGAAGACAGCCACGTCGGAGATTCAGGCAGTCCCGAACGAAGCCGCCCAAACAAACGCCAATGAGAGCAAGGCGTGACGGAGCCACGCCCACAGCATTATCATCCGCCTAAGCTCCTCCCACTGCAGGACAGAGGCCACGCCCAACCTTTTCCACTTGTGCCACAACATATACACAAAAAAATGCTTAAAAGATATATAAATAGTTCTCTCTTAAATGTCCTTAACGTGAGTTATCAGAACAAGGAACGAGCCTAGATTTGTTGAATGGAGTCAGTTTTTCCTGCACACGCTGTTCTTCTCCTTCCTCATTCACGTATTTGTTAAACGCATACTCATTGGTGGAAAACTGTTTTCTTATTTTTTTTACATTTTATTTCAGGAGGCATCTCAAATGGTTGCAGGAAACCAGAACTGAGCCTTTAATAATGGTTGTTTCCTTAGTAACGGCCATAGTTCTCATTCAAACGGAGCTGAATTGGTATGGTACATTACGTTATTAGCCGAGGGATTTTTTTTCGACAAAAACCTATGCCTTCACATTGTGCACATAGACTAAGTTACATTACACACCCTGCTATATTTCTAAAGGTTATCTCTGACACATATTTGTAAAAGTTGAGCGATAAACTCGATATAGCCATCATTATGTCCACTCCTAATGAGTTTTGGTACGTTCGTTTTATTTTGTTCTTATGTCCATAGCCTGTAAAAGTAAATGCTTTATATTGTTTTATTTTTTATCTTTCATTATTTTTAGGGTCTAGAGGTATAAGATAGATGATTAGCATGTTTGCTTTGGAAAGGGATCGTTCAGCATTTTTCACTCCAGATGGTTACAATTTTATTCTGCGTGAATTATTGTTTATGAACACAGTTTGCTTTTATGTAAACCTGAAAAGTAAAAATTGAACAAAAACTTTATTAACAGAATTAAAAGGGGTGGGGGGGGTTATTGTTATACAAAGGTTATTGTCATGTTTTTGCACATTTAAAAAATACATGCTCCAACGTGTCTGCATCTTGTACTCCTTCCATTCCATTCGTTAGAATTAATTTGGTAGGGCCTGTTCTTGAAAGCTACAGACGTGGATAGTCAGGAGATGTTTCTCAAGGTGTATTCAAGGTAATATAGAAGAGAGAGAGAGAGAGAGAGAAAGTAATTTCAGCCAGTTTCAGCGAACAGAATTGGGTCCTCAAAGATCAGAACTTTGCAGCTAAGGACACAAAGATTGTTGATTGTTGATAACACTGGTCAACATGATTTTTCTTGCATGGGGTTTTTCAACGGATTCTAGCTAACTTTTGGGTGCTGAATCCAAATCTGGCATTAGTTTTTGCCTATCACATCAGGTTTTTGAACTATGAAAAATCATTATTTTTGAGAAAACAGCAATTTTACACTCGAAGTTGAATTTTTTTTTTTTTTGCATTAGACGATCTATTGTGTTTAGATGCAAAAATGTTTACAATGAAAGGTACCTACTTCAATTACAATATTTAATAAAAAAAAAAAAAAAAAAAGGTAGTCTTCACAGCTGCAAATCACAAAAAAACATAAACTTATTTAAAACATGTTTTTATGACTTAAAACATTTGTAAAATTATTTTAAGGCCCTAAATGAAGTAGTTTTGGTGAGAATAATCAAGCTTTTGCTGTTTTATCCCCACCAAGATTGCCAGACTGGATGGTTAACTTTTGTAAAATCCATGAATATGGAGCATAGATAGAGCAAATCTGTCACATCACAATCTGCTCAGATTTGGATTCAGCAGCCCAAAATTAGCCAAAACCAGTTTCCAAAGTCCATGTAAGAAAGAAAAACTTTTTTTTTTGTAGACCAGAGATGGAAAAGTAGTCCTCTTTGTTCACATTTATTTTCTAAGACTTTAAAAATGAATAGTCCATGAAGAACTCCAATTTGTTTTTACCATCAAAAATATGCGGTCTAGGGGATGGCGGGGGGAAGTTGGGACTTAAATTGTGCTTTGGTTTAAATTTCTTATTTTATTTTTGCCTCTTTTTATACATATACTGTATAAAGAAATATAAACTCCTGAATGAAATTGTTATTTAAATCATAGTGCTCTGATGTGGGTTTGAAGTCAAAATATTGCTCCTTTTTTTTCAAAAAGTTTTTTTGTACAGTGCCCTTCTGAAAATGTTTGCTTTTCATTCTGTCGACTGCAAGCTTGTGCATTGTGAATGCGTGAATATCCTGGCGTGAATTATAAACAAATGTGTTCTCTGTCATAGAAGTCGGGGGGGGTGGGTGGGGTGTGGGGGTGTGGGAGCGGGTTGGGGATTAAATATCTGCATAGTTCTGAACGGTTTAGCAAATAAAAATGTTAATTGAAGTATCAAGCAAACTAAAAAAATGTATAAAACAATTAATGAACAAACGGGGTGACCGGGAAACTGAACTGAAACGGAAAACTTCCGTGGAAAGCATTCTTATCCTGGCACACATTCCACAAGCTTGTGTCTGTCTGTCTGGCGCTGAGACCGAGGGCTGGCTGTCAGTCTGTCAGCATGTGAGAGAACAGCTAACGGGGGACACTATTAACGGCATCAGTTTGTGAGAGCAAGCTGCAAAAAAGCCTCCATGTATATATATATATATACTGTATACTGTATGCCCGTCTTGTCATTATGCTAAGTGTGATTTTTGCATATGTCAGCGCTTTGGGGGGGGGTTGAAAATGGAGGTTGCGCCGTCCACGTGTCCGTGGGGAGGGCTTATCCTTCATGCCCACGATTGACGTCGCGACTCTTAACTCGTAAAACGGTCGGACGAGAAGGGGCAGGTGCTGATTGGGGCGATCTAAGCATTTGAAAGGCCGCTGGGCTGCGACCTGTGTCCCGCGGGGGTTTTGGGGGCACCCTTTTTCGACCGGTGGACCAACACCTTGGAACGCCACGTGACTGAGGTTAGCCATCCGGTCCCTGGCTCCTGTTAACGTAGAGCAGCCTGCCCCTACAGACGTCCTGTACAGACAGGGTGTCCTCGGCCAACACTGCCTACATCATACCGATCGTCTAGTGGCCATGTGGTGCCACGCGCATTCACAGAGATCCTGAAGCCGATGTTGTTAATTGAAGAAGCATGCAGACACACTCAACCGAGCCTCGGGGTTTAGGCCGGTTTCAGGTGTGTTGAAGTCAAGGCATTCGTGTTGTACCTCATTCGGGTTTCCTGTGTGCGTTTGTCCTAAAACATCTTCTCTTTTTTCATAGGAGGCATCACGTGTCCACACACTAGGGTATCACTTTAATGGGGGGTTGTGTGTCTAATAAGAGTTTTGTTTTTAAACGAGCACATATAACAGTTCAAAAAATTATGCAAACACATGCAATGTTCACATAATGCATGTTGTCCTTGTCACAGAAGCTGAATATTGCAACTGCCACTGTGTGAGACATTCGACTATGTTTCCATGAATGTGAACCCAGGTTTTCTTTTAATTAAAAAACTTTTTTTTTTTTACATTTGTTTTGGGAGTTTGAGACATGTTCCAAAAATAATTCCCAAGTTTTAGAGGGTTAAAACCGACGTTTCCTGTCAGAATTTAGTCTCTCTTATCGTGTGAATATTTGTAGGGGGGGTGGGTGGGGTGGGGGGGACTTGTTATTTTACCCAGTTTCCATTAATGTGGGACCAACTTCTGGAATAATTTTTGGAAAAGGAAAATAAAACGAAAAGATTCAAAGTATGTCCGTTTGCTCAGATATTGGAGGGTTACGCCTGTTTTGATGGAACACTGAAAACGAGCGTTTCGTCACTCCGGTGTGCAAACGTTCTCGAGGCCTCGCCTTTTACCCAGAAGCCTCCATTCTCATTCCTGCCCGCTATCCCCCGCTTCTGAGTCGTCCTCCTCTTCTATACAACTTTTTACTATGTGAAACATTGGTACCACTTCTTTCTTTCCATTGTCACTGGTGTAAATACTGATTACTAACCCAATAATCTTGACCGTCTGTCAGAAGTACCTGTGTTAAATAAAAAAACAAAATAAAGTGTAAATCAGAAAAAAAGACAAATGCTGTCGAGATTCCTTTCCCTAATGAGGCTAATAACGTGCTACATAAACTTTAATTCAAACTGTTTTATGTCGTTCTCATTTTTAATGTCCCTCCATTCAGTAAATGTGAATCTTACCTCAGACCATCTTAGCTGTCAGAGAAACCATTACAACAGTTTGGCCACTTGGTGGGGCACAAGACGGAATATTTTAGAAGCTATTGAGCTCCTTAAAATGAGTTACCAACCAAGTTAATTCAAGGATCTTTCAGGCAAGAAGATGGAATATTGAGCTATGCTTGAGAGATTTTGCAATATAATCCTGTCTGTATTAGTCTTTGACGTCTTCTTTGATAAAGGGTTTCTTGAGGGCGTGTGGCCAGCTCAGACTCAAAGCAGTTCTATTGTCCTCCAATAGGTGGCAGTGTGGTACTGTTCTGGGAGGCCACATTACCCTTGCATCTCACAAGTCGGACCTTTGCTGGTCAAACTGCTATCACAGCAGTGTGATTACACTGCAGGGAAAATACATATTTGTTGACATAAAGGGTCTGCCACGTGTTACATCTGAACTGCTTCATTTTGGTTTCACTTTCTCCCTGGCCAGTATACAAACGCTTCGTGTGGCTTAATGACACCACAGTGTTCCTTTTGGTAATGCATAGTAACCTGCAAGAGGACCTGGAGACTTCAGCATTGGATGCTATATAAAAACTGAGCATCATATTTTATTTATGTATTTATTTTTTAAATACACTTCCACGGTTGTGATATCTTACAGTGTGCAAATAATTAGCAAGTAATTGGTGGTGGGGGGGGGGGCATGTCACAGCAAACACTTTTTCTCATAAAATGAACATATCAATTTTAACAAAAGATAGCCTACCTTTGTAGTGTTGCAACATTACAAGTAAACAGCTCTATAAACCGACTGTGACAAAGATATCACTCGCAAGCCTGTAAGGGATAATACAGTTTCGGCTTAAGGAATGTTACAGCAAGTTAAAGCAAGCAAGCTTAGCGTGACTGCGTGAGTCCCAGCTGCAGCAGGTACGCGCATAAGGCCGCTGGCTTTGCCCCGCTCCAAAACATCCTGGCGCGAAATGAACGCCCCGGTGTTCTGATGAACCCGCCTGGCTCGGGCCGGCGCATGCCGTTCTTCCTCGGCTGGTGCTCGGATCCGTCAGCCTCGACTGACAGCTCGTGAGACCGCGCGGTAGGACGTGGCCCTATCGGGTTCATATTTCGGAAAAATCATTACCAAGGCAGATATAGCTGCTGAATGTTCACTTGAAACTGTTCCGAAGGACCCCGCACAACATCGCCTGGCACTGGAGGAGACGAGCACTGGCAGGTCAGAGTGGCCGTGACCAGGTAGCTGTCGCAAAAATGCCCCCTGGCCCGCCTCGCGTTTGCATTTGTTTGTGAGGCGCTGGGACCGAGATCCGATCGTAGCATGAACAGACTGTCGCTCGTGGCAATCAAGACGTCAATGTGCAAACTGATTACGCTGCATTCTGCATAAAATTGATTTGAGGTGAAGCGACTGAACCGATTTGTAATTCAAACTATGAGCCTTGTATACTTTTTATACTTCATCGTTGTAGAAGCATTGCCCTTGCAGGGGTGAAAAGTCATTCAAGCTGCCAGAGGCAAAATCTTACTGATGGACAGGAATAGATAGATAGGATCTCGATAGGGTTTTTTATTTACTTTGTATTTCCTGACAAAACCTTTCTTATATGTTTATTTCATTTTGTTTATTTTGAAGCATCCTCAATTAAAATGTCATTATACCATTGTTTATAAACAATTATTAAGTGTTACTAGTGGCGATTGTAGCCAAGGTTTTTAAGATGTTAAGACATAGGGTTCCAGCTGTCTTGGCCTTGTTTACAAAATAATGTGGTGAATAATGTGCTATGATGAATTTCTGTGACTTTACAATGATGATTTTACAACTTACTACATCATGGAAATGAGAATTCTGCGCAGAAGTAAGGAAAGTTAGTCGACTTTATAAAAGCCTTATACCATATTGTCCACAGGTTTTGTCAAATGTGAAATAACATCTAAATGCATTAAGGTAAATGGAACCACACAATGCACTTTGGTTGTGTTAAATACAATCAAACATTGTGCTCAAATCATGTGATACAAAAATGATGGTTCATGGTTCCACTACTAGTACTGGAAAGCAATTATTTTCCTTATTATTAATCAGGGATGTGATTTTTCCTGATTATTCAGGAAATGCTGATTTTCTGGTGCTAAATATCTCTGGCTATTTGGCTTTATTTGCTGAACATTCTCTCCTGCTATCAGCTGTCAAAGAGTGCAACATTTCTTAATGTGTATGCTTATGACATACACATGTCCACAAGATATCTATGGTCTGAAAATAAACATTTCCTGATTAACCAGGAAAAAAATCACATCCCTGATTAATAAGCAATTATTTTCCTTATTATTAATAGCATAATCACTCCATGTGACATTGCCCCGATGAATTGCTGAATTACACACTGCATCCGGACTGTTTATATTAGTCAATATACCTTTCATCTTAAAGTCACTTGCAGACAGCTGCTCATAAACACAGAAGACACCACGCTCCCTAGGGCCATAGCTATCCCTCTCTACACGTGATAGATGCCTCTAGATACGAGGAGTTCTATTGCACTATGTCGTGTTTCTATGTATCTGTATCGTGTAATAGAACTGCACTTACCTAGATTTTGTAGTGCGAAAGGGTCATTTTGATACAGAAGACATTTGACAATCCCTGATTTGCAAGTCTTGTCTTTTAGTGATAGTGTCAGGCAGCACTTCCTAATCCTAGCTCATTATTACCTTTTATAAAGCATATTTTATATATACGGTATATATATATATGTATGCAGTACCCTCCCTTCATAAAGATGAGGTAATGAGATATAATATCAAAAGAATGGGAATATACATTTTCAATTGCTCAGAAAACAATAATACAATTTAAGTAATATTAATATAACAAGTAATATTTTTCCCAAATATACTGTATATGTGTCACAATTATTCATACCCCTAATAATTATTTTAAATAAAATCCAACAAAATAAAGCTGCATTAAAATGCTACATTTTTACACAAGTACATCTCAATTGTAAGGAACTCTATTGTGGCCGCAAATGGCTTCCTGTTTCACTAGGGTATAAAAATGCACTAACAGACATGTCAAATTCATCCAATGCTGTTTTCGTTTTGCATAGCTCATTACCTGTAAGATTTATTTTATACACGCTTCCTGCTTCATGCTCATTGGGGAACCCCAAAATCCAGTGTTTTACAACATTAAATGTAATATATGTCAAAATTAGTGATAATTACAGTAGCATTTTTAAACGTTTTTTTTTTAAAAAATGAAAGTATAACTACTTATTTTAGTGTTCATTGAGAGGACCTATTGGGACTGTGTCAGTATGTGCAATATGTCCGTCCTGAAAGATGCTAAAATGCCAATTCCACCCAGCAAATTGCCATCTACCCTCCAGTTGTCTGTGGGTTTCCTGGTTTCCTGCCCCATTTCAGGCGTAATTGTGTCCGAGATCACATTTAGCGCGTGCCCCATACTTTAGCAGAAACTGCAGCAGCATGTACAATGTATCAGTAACGGCACATAAATTGAGAAGATCATTTTCATTTTATAGCCCCATAATACCTACACTAAATAAAACTGCTTAATGAGGCGTGAAGAAATATCTTCTTCATCCATCCATTCAGGCATTCTTGATATGTCACCTTCCCTGCTGCATTAATGAGAAAAATATCAAAAGCTGTGTAGCAGAAAGCATGACCTTGGCATATAACAGAGACATTATTTGAGGTAAAGGTAAGAAGGAAATAGTTTTTTTTTAGCTTTTCCTCCAAGTTGTTCTTTTGCATTTTCAATTCTTTGCATGCACGCAGCTGGACAATGCCTTGGACAAAGTCCCTCCAGTTGAACAGCATCAGCGTTGCTACAGTGACAGTGAGGGAGAGCAGTCGCAGCCGTAGAGGGCGATGGTCTTTGCCTCATTAGTACGGGCACAGGCTCGTTTCTGAATGCAGGAACGTTGTCAGCTCTGATACTTTACCGGCCTTTGCTCTCAGTTTGTTCCTTCCGCGTAATTAGCCTGTGACGTAGGCATGGAAACGGGAGCCCGCGGCGATCTGAAATGTCTGATGGCGTTCCGTACAGGAGTTCACAAGGGGTGAAGCTGCACTACTCACTTTCCCATTTTAATGCGATTCATTCAACAGTGAGAAGTGATTCAAAACTTGGTACCGTTTTTTAAGGTGACGTTTTGGGGAATGCAATGGTGATGAAATGGGATGTTAGAACATCAAGCCAACCCCTCCCCTACCCTGCAAATAAAAACAACCAAAACCTTTGAAGCTAACATTCTGCGCCCCCACGCTATCCTTTTGCAAACAGAAACGCGCTTTGCGTATTTCCATTGCCATTGGCTTGGATGGCTATCCCACAGGGACAGAGTGAAATCAGTACTTGGAATCTGGGAACCTGTGTGGATTGGTTCACAGGCTCATTGTGCCATCAGGTGTCAGAGCTATGCGGTTACCTGTGAACCTGCGGACAGCTGTTTATTTACACAGAGGGAGGGACGGACACCCTGCTGTCCGGGATCAGTGCAGTGGGTAAGATCCCACGAAGATCCCCCGCCCCGTGCCGTCCAGATG
The DNA here is from genome assembly GCA_029706075.1 of Aldrovandia affinis. Lineage (NCBI taxonomy): Eukaryota > Metazoa > Chordata > Actinopteri > Notacanthiformes > Halosauridae > Aldrovandia > Aldrovandia affinis. The sequence goes on from JAINUG010000160.1 coordinate 1,596,358, forward strand.
AGAGGGCTGGACTCCCTCCCTCCCTCCCTCCAAGGTGAACAATGCGCAGAGAGAACTGCAGAGACACGTTTGGAATTCTGCTCCAATGAGAGTACAGCCGGGTCCCAACATTCTAAAGGGGCGGGACCTTCTTTCCTTTTTACATTTACATTTACATTACATTTTAGGCATTTAGCAGACACTCTTATTCAGAGCGACTTACACAGTTTACATTTCTTTTACATACAATCCATTTGTACAGCTGGATATTTTACTGAAGCAATTCAGGTTAAGTACCTTTGCTCAAGGGCACAATGGCAGTGCTCCACCTGGGAATTGAACCAGCAACCTCTCAGTTACAAGTCCAGTTCCCTAATCATTATACTACACTGCCGCACTTTTTCTTTCTCTGACACCTCAATAGATCACAGCCGAATGCGCTGATGCCACTGTCCGAGGGAGGCCCAACAGGAGCAGAGGGGAGCGTACCTGTTCTGTCCCAATCCCCTCAAACCCCCGCACAGGTTTCAGGTGGCGGCCCACCTCCTCGTCGAATCCTCATCGGAGAGTATCAATAAAAAAAGGACAGCAGGTCGATTCTAGTCCTTTTCATTTGTCCTTGTCTTTGTTTCGAATGATTTGCATGGATGCCTTTTGACTCAATTTCCTTTCTCACCCACACAGGCAGGTCATTAATGCGACACACGTCTGATGCAAAATTACAAGAGCAACGATAATGAGGACTGTACAATTATACAGTGCAGTGACCATGCTTGATTGTGCCTCGAGTTGGTTGGAGCTTTTGGAAGGGGGTAACATAGCAACACATAACATCCGAGTCAACAAGTTTTCAGTTTGTTGAATATCTCTAACATAGTCAGAGTTTTCCATCTCAGGCCTCACAATTATCACAATATAACCCTTTTAGAGTTATGCTCGGGGACATTAATTCAGGGTCTCTAAGGAACCGAGCTGGGATGTTTATCAAGACCCATGGCTTTGGGCTTTGAAATTAAGCTTTGCTAACATCCCTGACACTTTTCCTATGGAGACTTTACAAAAGGAGAAGGAATTTAACTCCCAACTCAGAGTAATGTTTGTGTACTTGATCTTCCCCAAATTTACCAGAACTGGGAGGCAGATTCCTAACCTATTTACTGGCCATGTAAAAAAAGGTATTTCATTATTTTGTTAGCTGGTCCTTTTCAAACAGTTTTCCCTTTAATATGTAGTCCAAGTATGGTCTACTTACTTTGTGAGGAATTGATATGGCCCAGTTTTTTTGTGGTTTCCATAGCTTTAGGGGTCATTTTTGTTCTCCTGGATTTTGTAAAAAAAATAAAAAGTCAACCTTGATTATACTCTGCACTCTTTTACATTCCTGAAAATCAGACTCATCGTGATAATTAGTGTACTTTCTTAGTGTTTTATGATATTTTCAAATTAAACTTTTAAATGTTCAGGGTCTTTTTCAAATAGTGCTGAGTGGAAAATATGCCACTGACTGTACCACACTGTCCTTGCTCTGGGCTACACCTACAAGAGCTTTTCCAAACCAGGCACTGTTTTTCAAATCACGCGTACAGTTTGTCGTTCTCTGTGAATCACTGCTATGCGATTTTCAAGGTTGCACTTAATTTGCCTGAATAAAAAACACAATTAGTTTTCAGATAATCACTGGAGTGGTTATCTGTCTTAATTTCTTTCTTTCTTTTTTTATTTTTTAAGAAAAACTTCACACAACTCAAATTGTATATAAATATTTAAGGCCTGACCATATGCTGTCTTAACATATCAATGTAATCTCCTTTTGCTTCTTAAAGGTTGTCGGCTCGGGTCAGCCATGAAGCATGTAAGGAGTCTCCAGAACGTGGGTGGGCGAATTCCGTCTCGAAGGAAGCAGAGTTCGCTGCCTACGGAGAATTAGCATATTATTGTAGAGACGATTGGCGGACCTATGTGGGGAGGGTAAAATCGAAATAAATAGAGGGTGCAATTGGCTACCAAATGGGGAGAAAAACAGGGGGGAAAACCAAAACATATATTTTTTTTAAACGTGGTTTAATGAAAACGTTTAACAGGTGTCCTTATCTCGTGCAAGGCAGAGGGGTGGAATGAAGATGCACCTATTTTGGTGATATCCTCTAAAGCAATTATTTTTGTCCTGAATTTGGGATTTGAAATTGTGCCTTGAGTCTCTGCTGTGCCCACTGAACCGGCAAACCTGGAGCACTGCAGCTGAAGTGTGTGGAGGGAGCTAGCGCTGATTCTCTCTCGGACTACAATTGGTTGCCTGTGGGTGCCTGCCATGTCACTGGGAGGAGCCGATGGAGCAGGGAAACCCCAGCTGACTTAAACCCACCCTACTTCTGGTGGAATGAGGCCAGCTGTGTTCTGTCAGTGTGAACTCCTGGTCATCATCAGCTAGTGGCATACTGTATTCAATGCTTGAGTCCTGGGCACACCCTGTGCTCGTGGCCTTTACAGACTGAGCCACTCAGAACCCAATTAACTCATCCATTTCAGCCAATTTCACATGCTCTCCGTCTCTTTCTCTCGCTTTCTTGCTCCCTTTCTCTCTGTCTCTCTTGTTCTCGGTCAGCCCCCTCTTCTCTCTGTCACCTTCTGTCTCTCTCTCCCTCCCAGTCTCCAAGTCTCCCCACCCCTCTCTTTTCTACCAGGTCGGGTAGTAGAGGCAGAAACACTTGGGCTATTCAAGTCCAGGCTAGATGCAGTACTGGATACTCTTCAGATTAGGACATGATGAGCCTAGATGGGCCGAACGGCCCGTTCTCGTCATTATGTATTCTTATGTTCTTATGTTCTTATGTTCTCCGTCCTTGGGCAGAGTGCACAGGCTGGCTGGCCCCAGGGAAGGCTGGCCCTCTCCAGAGTGCACTCCTCCAGAGCTGGGGAGGCAGTCGAACCCGCTCCACTGCGGATGAAATGAGATGGAAGCCCCCATGGTGAGGGAGAATGTGTTCCCTCCACACCTGCTGTGATTCTTCATAATCGGGGACAACTCTTTCCCTGCAGACGCAGGCCGTGCGGGGGCTCACTCTCCAGCAAGGGGCAGAAGAGGGGATGTGGCTCAGTGGGTAGAGCGCGGCGTTGGCAACGCTGAGGTTGTGGGTTCGATTCCCACCGGGGCCACATATGCTGAAAAATGTATACATTCACTACTGTAAGTCGCTTTGGATAAAAGTGTCTGCTAAATGGCATATATTATAATTATTATATGCGCCACTTTTATAATCATTTTTATGCATTTTAATCATTTTATTTAAACGGGGCGTCTCTTACATGCCGTTCAAGTCTTTTCCCCAAAATAAAATAAAATGACACGAAACAGAATGAGTAAAAAGTTGCAAGCCAGACACGCAGAAATAAAAATAAAACATCCTGTCAGGGGTCAGGTGGGGTGGATTCCTCCGTTTCACACAATGGCGCACCTGGTGCCCCCAGACCGCCGGTTGTCATCGTCAGGGAGAGACACTCCTCTCCTTCAGATTCAAGATTCAAGATTCAAGATTCAAGATTTTTATTTGTCACATACACACACGGGGTGTGCAGTGAAATGAAAAGTGGCAATGCTCAACGAAAAAGTGCAAAAGGGCAACAGTACACAGTATTTACAGTAAAAGACAATAGAATTGAATTATTACAATAATTACAATAATTACAGCAACACAATATATATAATTATTACAATAATTACAGCAAGAGCTCTTATATAAAAAACAACACAATATATACAGTAAGAGCACTTGGAAATGGAGGGGAAACCTACTATAAATGATGTGTAGTCATTATTAAAAACAACCATAAAAACTAAAAAAACGCACAATCTCCGCGGAGCTACCACGACAGCGTCTGGACACGGCCGCGCCATCACTACTAACTAAATTAGGATAGAGCTGCTCTCCTGTGGTGCTGTGGGGACTGTAGTGTGTAAAATAGTCCCTGGCTCAATGCTGCAGATGGGTGCCCTCCCTTCAGCTGCAGTGATCCTTGCACAGGTGCAGTCACTCAAGAGGCACACATAGGGAATTCATAATTAGACTGGCACATCTTCTCAAGAGCAAGTCACAATTTGAAGATCGAAATCAGCATGACAGGAGCCCGGGGTATGCACGGTGGTAATTGCAATTCTGTGTCGCACTAATTTGTAAAACATAATCTTTGCTGTATATTCTCACAGCAGTTCCTGTTTAACATGTATAAAGTAAAAGGGGAAAAGCATGTGTGAAAAAATACACATTCATTTCTTGGTGAAATGTATATTATTTGTTATTCGTGGTTCATGAAGCATTACCAGTTGGTCAACTGTAAAGCCAAAGAGTCATTAACATCCAAAAACGTAATGCGAATAACAATTTTATGAACTCATAGACAGCTGTTTTTTGGAACGGGGATTAATTCACTTCTGTTTTCTAATCTGCTCCGTCACCTCACTTTCATTTCCAAACCCGTGGCGTACCTGATGCCAGCTGAAATTTCAAACGGAATATTTATTGACTAATCAACTTCTTCTTTTAATATGGAACAAATGTCACATGCGTGAGATGCTCAATACTATACATATTTATGATTTATTTTCCTGAATAAATAAACCTAGGATCAACGGAGACGCTCAGATGTACTGTACTGTATAAGCAGCTTCTGTGAGATAATAAGTCATGTGTTTATTTCCTTGGGAAGTCGGATCAAGCTAGGTAGCCAGAGAGGGCCTGTCGCGTCCCATTTAAGCTGATTGGCTGCCTGGCGTGGCTGATTGGCAAGCACAGCACAGCAGATGACACGGGGGCACGCCTGGAATGCACGTCTGCAACACCCGCCGGCCTCCACGCCACCCAAGGAGCTGCCCTGACAGGAGGCCCACATTTAGGCAGCGTCATTCATACATGTGTCTGGAGGTGATTATCGAGATATCAAAAGACTGCAAAGTGGCCTCCCGCATGATCCAGTGGTTACAACTTTCGACGCTGGCCACGGAGACCGGGGTTCGATTCCCCGTCTCGCCAGAGTCGGCTCTGGCTGGGAGTGCCACCGGGGGCGGCGATTGGCTGTCCGCCCCAGGGAGGGGGGAGGGAAGCCGACAGGATGTTCGCTGTGCATAAGAGTGGCCCTGTAGTACCGGGTTACGGTCAACGGCCTGGCAAGTGCCGTGTCGGAGGAGATGTTACTTTGCCTTCGTCACTACCGGTCGCAGGACTACGGCAGCGAACTCACATTACTAGGGGGGGGGATTGACATAAAAATAGCAGGTGGAATTGGCTACTAAATTGGGAGAAAATGGGATAAAATCTGAAACAAAATCTTTAAAAAAATAATAATAATTTAAAAAAAGACTCCAAAGTACCCTCCAAGAAAGGGCTTGGTCCCAACTTTGTGGTGGTGCATCGCTCAGGTGATTACTAAAATCAAAAGTTAGGTAAATCAAACTGTATTTGATTTATGTTTAAATAAATTATTCTGCACCTCTGTCAACGTGTCCCTTTGTGTGTGTGTGTGTGTGTGTGGCCTTTCAGTGGAAGTCCTGTAGAGAAATCCACACGGATAAAATCGCTCTGTTTCCCCCGTGAACTGTTGGTGCTAATTTATGGTAATCGCTAGCTGAAAAAAAACAGAATGGGGCCATCTATGTCTAAATGTCATCCAGTGCTACAGCTATCGTCAATAGCCTACCTTATAATTACATTTTAACACCCGATTTGGCTGCAATCATGCTGCTCACCCACCATCATCCAACATTATGAGGGCATTCGAATGGATTATGTGCTTCCCCACAGGTTGCACATGGGCTTAGAAATGTGTTTGCCAGCCCTTGATATAAATAATGATAAATGCTTTCAGAAAGGGCCTCTGGGGGTGAAACAGGCCTTTAAAATGGTTGAGCTTTAAATACAATTCTCCTATTGTGGAAAATGGGGGAGGAGGGTATAATACTTTAGTAGGTGTGTTTGCTATTTTGGAAACACCAGTTCTTAGTTCAGGGGTTCCCAGTCTTTGTCATCTCAAGACCCTCAGAAATGGTCACCGTGGGGCTGAGGACCCCTGCCTCAATTGCTAACTGGTAAACTGTTTTTTTGTGCCTTTTTTCAGCGCCCACTACTGGCTTCGTTGCAGTGGCCATTTAACACTACAGCATGGCAGCATGTCTCTAGATAAAACATGTAGCCATCAAGTACAATTTAAATATGTCATAATTACAACGATTCAATTACTGCATGGATGTGTAAACAGTACAAGTTTTATTTTATCTCAAAGTCTAGAATATGTTAGTTATGAAATGTGAAAATATACACAAAATATTCTTAAAAAAGGAAAACATTTATTCCTTCATGGACCCCAGTTTGGTAGCCAGTGACTTGGTTGATTCTAATTCATCAGACTGTGATTATGGCCCAGTTAGGTTCACTCAGCATTTGAGGAATTTAAATGGCCATCTAAGGTCAGCTAGCTGTTATATCACCTAGCAACATCCCCATGACAACATTCAGCCCCTTACAAAGTGTGCAATTCATGTAATTAATACTACATATGAAATCGAAAAATATTGATCTTCCCCCCAACAGGATTTTATGTTTCTGCATTCACTCTGATTAAAAAAAAAGTGTGGTGTTAGTAGCAGTAGTAATAAAATAATAACAATAATATTAATAAACATTGTTTATCCAGCAATTTCTCAAACAGGGAGCTCAAAACACTGTCCAACAAAGGACAATAAAAGGATACGGTAAAAATAAGGCTTGCTAGCATCAATAGCACATACCAAAGTACTCAATCCATATCCCAAAACACATCCACTGCTTTGGTTTTTCTTCTTTGGAGATGTCTTTTAAACTAAATCTTATAAAATTGACATTAATTTATTATGCCAGTAACTCATCACCCTGATTACTATATGATTATGCAATTAATTATTCTTTTTTGATTGGAGATTGTGATGTGACAATGAGATCAGACACTAGTAGCCTGGCTACCTGTCACCTGACACCGGCAAGTAGGCCATTAAAATTCCTGTTGTTTGGCCTGCAGAAACGAATATTGATTAACCCCTCCCCCTCCCTACAGGGTCACGTTGTCACTTAACTAAACAGGTGCGGGCCTGTTCACCCACTAACCGCAATGAGGAGGGGGAAACGGATGAACTTGGTCCAACGAGTAGAAGATACGTATCAAGCTTGTAAAATCTTTTTTAAAGTATTAAAGCCTGGAAATCTGAATCTTTAATATGAAAAAAAGAGAAATAATTATGCAGTGAATATTGCAGGCAAAATGGTTTGTTTAAATTGGTAATCAAATTTTTTTCTTTTCATATATTAGTTAAAGCACAGTCTCTCAAAGTCACTTGTTATGGTATGAAAACTGCCGTGCAGAACTGCGAAAATTGTTGATGGAAACTACAGTTCTGTTAAGAGGAAGTGAAAACTGCAATAACTTCAAAACTTTAAAAGAGCATCATGTCATGTGTATTATGCACATTTTTTTTAAAGTGGAACAATGACGTCAAAAAGACCCCTCCCCTCTGGCTCATCACACAATGTACAGAACACATTGTAACACTTCCTGTGTGGAAAAATAACTGATCCACTTCCTGTGTGAGTGTGTGTGTGTGTGTGTGTGTGTGTGTGTGTGTGTGTGTGTGCGTGCGCGCGCGCATGAGTGTGTGCCCCGCTGTGGGTGTATGTGAGAGATGGAAAGAGAGAGATCAGGCATGGTATATATCAACATCACTCTTTACATCACTATGCAGAAGCAGTGAATGGTTAACAAATAAAAAATCTAATAAAAAGGCGTCCAAGTGTAATGTACTCTTGGTATGACCGTTCACACATGTGGTATATTAAGTGTTAATTTACATTTACATTACATTACATTTTAGCAGACACTCTTATCCAGAGCGACTTACAAGATGTGCATTAATACATGGTAGGAACAATCATAGTTTGCGCAAGAGATCAGTGCAATAATACAGCGATAGACATCGTTGTTGGCAGCTGCATACTATACCTGTAACACTGGGAAGGAAAAGGTTAGTACATTTTTATTTTTTTATTAATACCAACAGGAATGTTGAGTTTACGTAATTAACTATGTCATCAGTTGATTAATTAATTAAAGTGACCTTTATGCTAATTGGTCAATAAGGTACCAATTTGCTACAATGCATGATTGACTGGGCACCATGTGCAGTCTGAAAAAGGAAAGAAGGTGAGTGTGCCATGCAGACAGCCTGCGAAATCTGTAGCTGCTCTACTCAGCTGAAGTGAAATTAATCAAATAAACGAACGCTCGTTTTCTTTTACAATGTCTCAGCATTTTCTCAGTTATCAGATTATTTCTATTTGTTGGGCATACATGTTGGGGATACATGTTGGGGGCAGGCAGTGTAGTGTCATGGTTAGGGAGCTGGGTTTGTAACGTTAAGGTTGCAGGTTCAATCCCCAGGTGGGACACTGCTGTTGTACCCTTGAGCAAGGTACTTAACCTGAATTGCTTCAGTAAATATCCAGCTGTATAAATGGATTGTAAAGAAATGTAAACTGTAAGTCGCTCTGGATAAGAGCGTCTGCTAAATGCCTAAAATGTAATGCATACAACAACACAAATGATCAGAGTTGAAGAACGCCGCCCCTGGCAAGTGCACAGGCAGTGTGTTTAGTGTGGGATGGAATCCGCCCCTGGGGTCAGAGGTGAAAGGGCGAGGGGGCGGGCCTGACACACAAGATGCCCGAAGGACCCTCCGGATGAAAAGGTTCCATTCAGCCCCATGTGCACAGGAGGACATTTACACAGATCAGCCATGGGATCCTTTATATCTCTCTCTCCCCTCTAAGAGTGCCAACAAGGTTTCTCACCGCGGGCCAGTTCCCCTGAGACATTTAAAGTATTAAATGCCCACTTTTGTCTTTTTTTTGTCTTTTTTACGCTTTTTTTTCCTATTCGGAATTCTTCATTGTATTCGTAGACCTGTTGGCCAGTCTCATCCCTGTAATGTGTAGGGCGGCAGTGTGGTATAATGGTTAGGGAGCTGGGCTTGTAATGTTAAGGTTGCAGGTTCAATCCCCGGGTGGGACACTGCCGTTGTACCCTCGAGCAAGGCACTTAACCTGAATTGCTTCAGTAAAATATCCAGCTGTATAAATGGATTGTAAAGAAATGTAAACTGTGTAAGTCGCTCTGGATAAGAGCGTCTGCTATGTAATGTCCTCAGTCCTCTGTCTCCTCCGAAATATGTTCTGCCTGCCGTGGCTTCGTTCCGCTCTCCGGTTCATTGTGTCGGAAAAGTACTCTCCGTGAGCAGCTGGCACGGGCAGGCTGCAGGTGCCCAATCAACCGGAGGAGTGGTTCTTGTGCAGATGAGGAAAATCTTGGCAACTTAAACCCTACCTCCCTGTGCCACTCTGAGGTCAATGATGTGCTGCCCTGTCGGACCGCTGGCCACAGTCAGCACTGGGGACAATAAGGATTCAATAACAGATCATAGGGCATATTGCTACAGTTTACAGTTTACATTTCTTTACATTCCATTTATACAGCTGGATATTCTACTGAAGCAATTCAGGTTAAGTACCTTGCTCAAGGGTACAACGGCAGTGTCCCACCTGGGGATTGAACCTGCAACCTTAACATTAGAAGCATATTGCTACACCGGAACCCAGTGTCTTAGATGAGCCACCCAGCAGCCCCCACTATAGTTTAACTTACATGCAAAGAATATGCTTGGACTGCAACGGTTTACACATGCAGAATGGTGAGTGATGGATCACGTTGTTCACCAGGTCTGTTAAAACTGATGGATTCCCTGCAGCTATCTGCACATCTAGTTCCTGGAGGGCCAGTGTGGAGGAGTGCTTTTTGCTCCAGCAATTATTCCAGTCTGATGGGTGTAATTAGTCAGCTGTCCCCACACATTTGCACCTCTGCATTTGAGAAAGTGCACGAAAGCGCCCTAGCATGTGGAGCATGTTGTGTGTATATTGTACACATACATCATCCCAACTCCTGAATTTGCCCGCTTTCCTGGATGTCCCTTAAATGCAATTGTTTCCACAAGGAACATTGCAAGGAAGTTATTCAGTTTTAAGTTTTAAAAATTTGAACCGTGGATGGTGGTCATTCATGTTCATTGTATTCTGGCAATTTCAATTGGCAAATTTCCAGCGAATCTGACTTTGAGTCCAGAACGTTCTTAAAATTCCATTGACACGTGTCCTCCATGATGTTTTTTTAAATGGCCATCGTGTTACCAGTAAGTGTGCGTTCAACATGCCTAGGTCGCATATTCTGACTTAACACTTGAACACTTGCGTTTAAGTGTTAAGGACAAACGCCGATTCAATCCAAGCCTTAGTCTTTACCGTTAATGAACCGACTGCATGGTTTCAAAACAGTGTCAGGGCGCTCTCTCCGTGTGCACGCTGTGTGAATTTCTGTCGGAATATTATCGTTGGAGGCAGCGCACTGTGAATCAGTACAGCGTGGAGGAGGTTGCGGTCGAAGTTGGCAGACGGCCACGCTCACCCTCACCTTCTGTCTGTTGTGTCTAAATGCGGACTAAACTAAGAGCAGAATCTCACATCGCTCGCTGTAGGGCGCAGTGTCTTGACCTTCTCTGCCCCTTGAGCTGCTTTATTGACAACAACCTCCCTGCCAGAAGCTCATGCATGCACGCACATTGCTATTCTAGCAATGAAGCACTATCACCAGCCATGGTATTATGAAGCCCCTTGGCGCTATCCTGTAACAGTTAGCCTACTGTATTTATTCATTTTTTCACATTTTGAAAAAAAATCAATTTTCTCTTTTATTCCCATGTCATGCATAATTTGTATATATATATTCGTAAGCCCATCTCATTGTCGCAACGTCCACTATTGAGCACAGCACAGACAGGCACACCCCCTCCACCGCTAAAACCTGCTGCTTCTACGTCACTTCCCGAGAGTAATTCGAAATATGGCTATTACGTGATTCGATGGTGACAACACGGCTAACAAATTGTCAACCTGTAACAGCAATCTGAACGATTACAGCTATTAACTATGATGTTGTGCAGTACTGTGAGTGCGTCAAACACTTTATATGAAAAGGTCAGTCGTGGTCAGGACTTCACACTATTGTTCAGTCAAACATAGCAAGCACAAATATTTTACAAAGAAATACAGACATTAATTTGAATTTTGAATAAATGTAATACTTCTTAATACCAAATTCAAAGTTGACAAAACTCTTTACATTAAGTTACTTTCCCCAGAACAAGCTGCTGTACATTTCAAACCACGAGCATCCCCTGGCTGGATTTCCTAAGAACGATTATATAAATAAAAATGATTACTGCCACCAAAATATCGATACACCTGCCAGCAGACCAGAATCAAATACATATTTAAAATATTTATTTTAGTTTAAAATACTTTTTTCCATAAAAGTATTTTAAAATACTTTATGTACTAATATTTTAATTATTTGGAAATGCATTCAGAAATTATTTGAATGCATTTCCAAAGTAATTGAAATTGAGTCCATTTGTAGCAATTGATTGAGGAAATATTTGTATTTACAATTGCAATGCATTTGATTTTATGGAAGTATTTGGAAATACTCCAATATAAATAAAATCTAAATGACAGACATATTGCATGAAAAGCGAAATGTATTATTATTATTAGTAGTAGTATTATTATTAATAATTATTACTGAAGAAGAAATATAAGAAAAATTGCTATTGCTAGTAAGTATTATAAGTGTTTCTGTTATAAATGAATAATTATTAATATGCTGTTAATGATGATTATGGCATTAATGTAATTATTACTATTATTTTTATTACGTTAACTGCATACTTGCAATTTCCTTGCTTACCGTTTGCCTCCTTATTAAACTTCACACGTTCGAAACGCATTATTTCGCTGGCCAGCATTAAACATGGCAGCCCCCTAGGTGTCTCGCTTTCGCAGCGTTCGCGCGGAGCCAAAGAAAGAGAACGGCAGTGAGTCAACGCCGTGACGTCACCGCTCTGTTGATTTGCTAACCCGAAAGCAAAGCGGAGCCAGTGCGTGAGCAGCGGGTACTGTGAACCGCGTTACTATGCTGCTGCCTCGCTGCAACACATTCGGAAATAAAACGTGCTACCTGGGTGAGTACCGACAACTCGCGGACGCGCAGTTTATAAATACATTTAACAGACGCACAAACTCTGCTTGCGCACAGCTGTCTTTGCACAGGGAAAATGTTCATCGCGGGTTTTTTGTATCTTTTTGTTTTTCAAAGAAGCAAAAACGTTTCATCGATTGCAAGTAGCCCCACATTGTACTTAAAGTGAGGTCTTAATTTGTTTCCCCATGAAAGGTAAAGGCGATTTTGTTTATTGTTGTTTGCCGTTTTGTAATACACGCAAAGCACCTCGCCTAGTTGCTTATTCTGAGGTATTGAAGTTAGTATTGTGATTTTTGTTTTAAAGTAGGTTATATGTAGCTAAAAAGATGGAAAGTTGACGTAGCAGTCTGTTTTAGTATTCAGGAGATCGCAACAGGGAAACGTGAGGTCTGGTCGTATTCCACAGTTCATTACAGCCCAGACAGCGTGTCATGTCACCGCGCGGAGTAACGGAGGCTTTCTGAAGTACAGCATTCATCTGTATACAGAATTGTTATTATGATATAGATGAGCTGTTAGATTATTTTCGATTTTTTTGTATTGTTTACAAAAATCGAAAATTTGGGGAAGGGGTGGGGGGTTAAAAGTGAAGATCAAGGCATAGCACACTTGGTGCGCTTGTGAAGCGGCGATATGATGTATAATTGACTATAACCTGGTAAATATTAGCAAATTGGACAAATCTACCAGTTGACCTGCTTGAATTAAATGGTACATTGAAACGCGAGCGTGTTGGTTTGTTAGCAAATCGGTCATTTTGTATCCACCCATTTCCTCCGGTACACGGGAAAGGTTGATTTTTGTAATTGCAGAGCACGTTATTCGGATCCTTTACAGCGGGCTAGGACGAGAGCTGCGTGTCGTATTGACGGGCTATTTAACCCTAAGGCTAGTTTTTGTATTTATTTTTGTCTGAACAAAAATCACAAGAATGGATGTTGAATTTTGAAGACCTCAAACTGCTGGCATTTGCCACCAGTAGCTAACTGACGGGGCTTTATTAGTATTCTGTAAAGTCACATATTGAAATGTGCGTTCGGAGATATGATTTTGTTGAATTGTAGGCCATTTGTCTACATTCGTTTCATTGTTTTTATTTATTTGTTTGAAGCCTAAAGTCACCATAAGTGTGAATTTGGGAATCATGTTTCAATCATTGCCTTTTGAGCTGTGTGCTGGGGGGCGCTTTCAGTGCTGACGATATCAGTCAACGTTGAGAGCAGCCGATAATTAGCCAGGTTTTCGGTAATTGCCTTGTTTCGTGGCAGAGGTGTTCGCTACCGTAGGTTTGTGTCATGAAACAAAGCGACTGAAATCATAAGACGTGGCTTTGAATATTTAAAGTTTGACGTCGCTTAGTCACGAGCCCTTGTGATCTCTCTCTGGGCTCGTTAAATGTTTGGACATTAATTACTGTGTACATATTTGCTTAGCATCATCGTAATGCATAAGCTACAGCTGTTATTGTGTTAACTTCATTCGTACATATTCGTGTATGTCCCCTAGACATGCATGTGAGGGTGTTCCATCACCTGCTGCATCTATCACCTTGGCCACACCCAACACTCATCCTCAGCTTGGGGCCACCCCACATGCCAGATATTGCATTTTAATTCATTTAACATCTGTGGAGACCGCTGATTGATACATCAACTGTCAGTTATGTACCAGTGTGTCAGCATTATGTATGTCAGCGATGTTTATTTGAATTTCTTCTGACAGCCTTGCATTAGTCAGCTGTGGGAGTCCTTGATTTCCCATTTGGTTTGTGGCTCATTTGCGTTACTGTTTTTCGATTTGTTCCTGCTGAGAACTTGATATGCCAAGTAGACATATATTTACCACAGTTTGTGTAAAACAAAATGGACAAATGGTACAAGTAGGTTATTAAGTAAATAGGAGCTGGACTTGTGTGCTGTTTACTCTCTTACTGTGTCATCCCTGCCTTTGTAAATAGTAATTTCTGCTCTGAAAAGAATGTGCTGTCTGTGTGTGTGTGTGTGTGTGTGTGTGTGTGTGTGTGCGTGCGTGTACAACTAACCTCAATACACGTTACACTTGTTGAGATAATTTGGGATTCTTTGAGTCCAAAATCCACATGAGACGGTGTGCATACTCTGTACCTGTCAGCTTGCCAGTCAAAACATTTATACTATTAAAATAGCAAGAAGGTGGGTGTGAATCAAAGTGCTACATCATCACTCACCTTCATCCAGCCCACATCCCTATTTCATGACCTACTGTGACTATTTCTGGCCCAAATTTCCAAGTATTTTACCTCCTAGTGGTAATACAATGTTCACACATTATTTGGCACAGTTAAAAGGAGGAAAAAAACCAACTTCTCGGGGCAAGTTTTCAACAGGTACTACTGGATACATGACTGAACAAACACTTATTTTCATGGCTGACTGGCTTGCTCTGTAGCGGTGTTAGAAGCCACCTAGGACAATGTTTTAGGAAGTAGGAAAGTGTTGCCAACCAAAGACACGTTTATCTGAAAACCTTTTATTTGAATCTTCACCTTCATTAAGATGTGTATGTAGTGGTGCATCTGGCTCCTACTGAAAACGTGCAATCTTGGCAGGATCGCGACGTTAGGGTCATGGCCTTGCATGTCTCGCGCATATTTTTATTCTGGGCATGCGTTGCAGCTTGATTGCGCAGCACGTTGACACTTTCCTTCCAAAAGGAGTAAAGGTGTGTCCTCACCTGCAGGGAGAGGAGGATTTGAGTTGGAGTTCGAAAGAGAGAGAGAACAACGGCGTGGCATGCAATGGCGGGGACATTTTGGCGCTGACGGCTGCTCTGTGCATTTTTAACATTTTTATATTCTGGGTGAAAATTTGCTTTGGCTCGGTCCAACTTACGGGCGGTTCTTTTAGTTCGTACAACAAAAGAGGAATGACTTGGCGCTCTGCCATTTGATCGGCTATGTGCTGTGCTGTTTGCGTTGGAACACCTCTTGTAGATTGTGGAGCTCTACTCGATGTAAAACCTGGGACTCTGCAGGTGGGAGGAAACGCCTTTTGCTTTGCCATATACACCTTTCCAAGTTATGTCTTTGTGGCATCGCATTCTTTTTTTTCTAAGCACAAGTGCCCAAGCTAGTTTCGTGTTTTGTTTACTCGTAAAAATAAACAAACACTTCCAATGATGGAGGATACCGGCTGGCAGTGTAGCTGGGCTTGTAACTCAGAGGTTGTAGGTTCAAATCCCAGATGGGGCACTGCTGTTGTACCCTTGAGCAAGGTACTTAACCTGAATTGCTTCAGTAAAATATCCAGCTGTATAAATATATTGTATGTAAAGAAATGTAAACTCTGTAAGTCGCTCTGGATAAGAGCGTCTGCTAAATGCCTAAAATGTCAAATGTAATACCAGTGCTGTGCCTGGCTCTTTGCAGCTGCCTGGACACTGGGCTGGCAGTGCCCCAAGGTCAGTTGCCTACGGCCAGGGGGTTGCACCTTACTCACTGTTATCTGCATTGTGGAAGTTAGCCTTGGCTTGTTTAGGTTCCTTTTCATTGCATACTCCATACAGTCACATTGTGACCTTATCCATTCGCTAACTATGACCCTTCGTTGACACATATTGAAGTCTAAGTGGGGGGGCCATAATCGCTAACACGTCTTAGCTAGCTAGTAAGTGTCTCAAATATTCAGTTTCTAGAAAGGTATTTGGTGTTATTGCATTTAGAGAGAAAAAAAGGCTATTAAATATGACAAAACTCATTTGCAGGACGTCTGCAACACGGTGTCATTTAAAGTATGTATCTAGTGCCTTTCATGAAGCTCAAACTGCTTTACAGTGAAGGGGAGGGAGGGAGGGAGGGAGGGAGGGGGGGTACAAGGGGGAGCTCACCTCATTAAAAACCGATATGTAGCCCCCACATGTGATGACATGGTTGCGGTGTTGTTGTTTTTCCCTCTTCACTTAAACTACATTTCCACTTGAGCTGTATTAGATGATGATGAGCATTTAATGAGTCCTCGATGATTTTTACAGTAAACGTAATGGCATGGACGTGGCCGGTGATATTGTGTATGTCTTCTAGCCGTGTATGTATTTATATATATATATATATATATTTCATTGCAGTTGATTGAGATGATGAAACTGAAGGTAATGGATATAGAAAGTTCTCCACCCTGGCAAACACAGCAACTCTCTTGGGGCCTTTGTCAGGTTTTCCCATAGCCTTCTTCACATAAAAAGTCTTTTTTTTTTTTTTTCCCACATAAATTATTGCGAGCCAAGGCTTTGGATGTGAAAGGTACCCGAAGGAGTATTTGACATTGCACTTGTGCTCAAACATGCCCAGGTCTGTAGTTTCCTTTTTTTGTGTGCTGCTTGGATGCACTGTTAACATCACAATGATTGGGGGCAAAGACATCAAGGCTAGAACTGCCTGAAGTGGGTGTGTCTCAATGGAATGTGTGGTTCTGTAGATCACATGGTAAATCCCCACTATGTCATCATTTGAAGGATTTGATCATTTGAGCTTGCCCTGTTGGGTCTTTGCCCAGAGATGGCATGCAGAAGACACTGCAGTTTTGTTCTCCTTTAATGTATTGGCTTAATAAGACTCCACAGCTGGCTTACTAACAAACGGATAGTTTGGCAGGTATTTCTGTGGCCCTGTTCAATAATTACAGATTTTAAGCTGTTTATGTGTCAGACATACAGTTCATGTGCCCTTCTCTGATCCTTTGATGACACCAGATATTCTGGCAGGTGTGGATTGGCCAGCCGTGGGCGTTTGACTTGGTCACTAGCTTGTGTCTGGGTGTTTCAGGAGGATAGATTGGGTTTAGGTGAACTTTTGCCTAATAAATGTCAGGTTACAATTTGCTGACTAATTCTAGCTGCTGTATGCCATCACTGTCTATTTTTATATTGTCTATATTGTCTAAGAAACGGTTATATGAATCCTATGTAGAGATGCACCGATCGATCGGCCTCTGACCGGAAATGGCCGATTTTCAGCTGATCGGCCTCAATCGGTGACTTGATCCCGATCACTCCACATAGCCGATTCTGTGCGCCGGTTGGCTCCTCGCCCCCCTCTTTTTCACGTGACGTGCGCGCACTCGTGAACCAATGCAGACAGATCAGATGAGCGCAGCGCTGAAAACGCCTCAACATGTCCTTAGTATGGGCGTTTTTCACAGTCAGTGAAGACGAGTTAAAGCTTGCAGTTTGTCATACATGTCAATCGAAAATAAGCCGCGAAAATGTGACGGTAGTCGTTTTTCTACAGTACCGTAGGTACCGGGGTTAATTAACAATTAACTTCGTTGCGCTAGTTCGGTTCCTCTGAACCATTTTCCATTAATAGAACATGGTGGTAGTGCATACACTTGACGTAATAATGCCCTGCTGAAGCACTGAATTGCACTGAAATCATTATGTTCGCTAATGAGTGACGTTATGAAACAGTGCTATTCACTCATACAAATCGAACTTATTAGACCTAATGATAAATTCATCTAACGATTTCTAGCTAAACCACAAATGGTGTATTAACTGTGTTGTGCATGAAGGTGCCAGCTGTGCGTTTCCACTATCAAACAAACTCAGAAACAGCAGCATCGCGCTTTTCCAATTACTCCTAGTTTGAAACATTTTATCTAGGCTTTGAAGCTAGTTAAAGTCGTAGTCGTTAGGCTACCTGACTCACGCAAATAACGAAATTCTGCTGAAGAGCGGCTTGTTTCAATGCCTTTGACAAGCTCCGCAACTGAAACATCCGCCCTTATATCGCTACAAGTGTTTTCCATTGCACTATATAGAATTGGGATCTACTGTAATCCACCTCTAGCAAACAAATTAGTCTAGCGCATCATAGGTTCGAACTAACCTGTTTTCCATTAGCATTGTCGCAATAACTTTCTGATGCACATCAAGTTGAAGCCATATAATTATTTAATGGAAAAAGGGCTTGTGTCATCTGTCATCAGAATATAACGTTAGTGTTTTAAAAAATATTTCCGGACTAATGGTCTGTCACCATGTCAGTAAATTTAAACTACTCTTGTTTCTTTTTATTTATTACTTAAAGGCTACATGCCACTGTTGTTGGATTCTCTTTTATTCATCATTGAATTTAATTTGCACAAAAAAGAAAAGCTCTGTCCAGTAACCTGGAACACTTTTTTATTTTGAAATGTGTTTTTTAGTGAGACCTACCTCATGCTTCTGACCTACCTCAGAATTGTCAATCTTAATTTTCTATTAAAGCAAAGTTACAAAAATGTTTGTGTAAGTTGTCAATTATTGTTTTTAGGAAAAAAATCGAATCGGCCAAAATCGTATCGGCAGGTCAGACTAATCAAAAATTGGAAATCGAATCGCCAAGAAAATCGCAATCGGTGCATCTCTAATCCTATGCAATCAATATGTTTTGACCTGGCTGATTGGTTTCTGAGATGTGTTTGAGATTTGTTTGAGATATTTGGAATAAATTTGTACTTCTGTCTTACAATCGGGTGATGCTATAATGTTTTATATTACATCTTTAATCTCATGATCTCAAAGTACTGTAATACTACCCCTAATGTGTAGCATTTTTGTGTGTTATGCATTTCAGCTTATGTTTTCTTCAGGCAGTGAAGCCATGTGTTGGAAATGTTGAACATTGGACTTGAACATTTTTTCGCTTCCTCTTTACAGATTGAACGTTTTCTTGTTCACCAAAAAGGCGACGCAGAACAGCAGGACAGACAGACAGACAGACAAACGGCAGCGGCGGCAGAAGGGGGGGGGAGATTAAAAGACGTGCCCTGATGAGTTGGTTCGGCGAGCGTTCGGAGAGACGTTATGGATTTGAGTAAAATGGGCGTGATCCAGCTCCAGAACTCCGGCCACCCGACGGCGCTCCTGCAGAAGGCCAACCAGATGAGGCTGGCGGGGACCCTGTGCGACGTGGTCATCCTGGTGGACGGCCACGAGTTCCACGCCCACCGGACCGTGCTGGCCTGCACCAGCAAGATGTTCGAGATCCTCTTCCACCGCAGCAGCCAGCACTACACCCTGGACTTCCTCTCGCCGAAGACCTTCCAGCAGATCCTGGAGTACGCCTACACCGCCACGCTGCAGGCCCGGGCGGAGGACCTGGACGACCTGCTGTACGCCGCCGAGATCCTGGAGATCGAGTACATGGAGGAGCAGTGCCTGAAGATCCTGGAGACCATCCAGGCGTCCTCGGACGACAACGAGGGCGAGGTGGCGGCGCACGACGGGGGCGAGGAGGACGGCGAGCGCCGGGCGAGGCCGGGGAGGCGCCGCCGGCCCCAGGAAGCATTCGGCCGAGTAGGAGGTGGGCAGCGCGTACAGGTACGGCGACATCGTCCACCAGCGCCTGGCTCTGTCCGGCATGCTGGACCAGAGCCCGTCCGTCTCCACCTCCTTCAGCCTGTTCTCCGCCAGCCCCACCAAGGCGGCCGTGGACAGCCTGATGAGCATCGGACACACCCTCCTGCAGGGGGGGCGCCGGGGGCGAGGCCCAGTCCAGCCCGCGGATGGCCAGGGTCAAGATGGAGGCCGTGCAGGCGGACGAAGCCTCGGGCCGGGAGGGGGGGGGGACCACCCCGGGGCCCGGCGGAGAGAGGAACGGGGAAGGGCCCGGGACCCCGACGCGGAGCAGCGTGATCACGAGCGCGCGCGGGCTGCTCTACGCGCGGGAGGACGGCGGTGCGGGGAGCCGCTGGGCGACGGCCCCGCCGGGAAGCTCCCGCCCTCCCTCTACCCCATTGGGCCCCCCAACCACAAGAGCGAGGCCCTGCTGCCCATGCCGGGGGCCGTGGGGCCCCCTCTACACGTGCCCCCGGCCCTGGCCATGTCCATGGACTTCAGCGCCTACGGGGGCCTCCTGCCCCAGGCCTTCATCCAGAGGGAGTTCTTCAGCAAGCTCGGGAGTTCACCGCCGTCGTCAAGCCCGTCACCAGGAGCGCGGACGAGCGGTGCGGCGTGGACCTGCCGGAGAGCGACGCTCTGGAGCAGAGCAGGTAAATCACCGCGCTACCGCTGTTCACTTTGTGTTTATCGTTTAACAAAAAGTATGTTTTTTTAAATTTTTTTTATTTTTTGGGGGTGGTGCAGTGGATAGCGCTGTCGCCTCACAGCAAGAAGGTCTCGGGTTCGAATCCAGGCCGGGGGCCTTTCTGTGCGGAGTTTGCATGTTCTCCCGTGTCGCGTGGGTTTCCTCCGGGTACTCAGGTTTCCTCCCACAGTCCAAAGACATGCACGTTAGGCTAATTGGAGAGTCTAAATTGCCCGTAGGTATGAGTGTGTGAGTGAATGGTGTGTGTGCCCTGCGATGGATTGGCAACCTGTCCAGGGTGTATTCCTGCCTCTTGCCCCAATGCATGCTGGGATAGGCTCCAGCCCCCCCGCGACCCTGACCAGGAATAAGCGGCTGAAGATGAGATGAGATGAGATGTTTTTGGGGTTTTTTAACTCAAAATTGTTGTTCTGTTATTCTGGGGATAGGTGTGTGAGGCTGTTTTTTTCCTTTATCATAGGGCAACAATGAGCTGTTATTTCAACCCTTTGGTGTTCTGGAGAAACTGTACTTTCTGGAATTGAGGTGTACTGTAAACATGTTGCAGTGTTGTGTGTAATGCAACCGTAACTGAGGAGTTTGATATTAGAGGAGGTTTCAATCCTATTTCAAACAAGCCTATTTTTTATCTTTCGCCTATTTGCTTTTCTGGAGGGACATGCTTGAGGTGTAAATGCACGGCAGTCTTAAAACAGCTCACAGCGTGTTACGCTCTCACACGCTGAGAGTACAGCTGGGTTTTGTCCCCTTTCTTCGCTGAAACAAAGTTTGTCAGTTCGTTTTTGAATGCCTTTTCTAAATGACAGATTTGTGCAGACCATGTGAATGTTGGCAGGGGTATTCTTAGCATTTAAGTTTTTGTCAGCTAGATTTCCACCTGCACTCAATATTTCATAATCTGTGATTGCTTTCTTACGGTCTTAAAATGGTTAACATTTTATGATGATGATGATGATGATTGCGATTCTTATTATTAACAATCCAGTTTACTGTCCATTTAAGGATTTGAATATTGTGGTTTTGATGTGTCTGTGACTGAGAAGGATGTGCATACTGTGATTGGTTAGAGGGTGTCACATGTCTCACACACCCACACGGAAACACATTTTTTGGGCATGTGTTGCACGCCTGGAGCAGGTGTGGAGAGGGATTCGGTGGCAGCCTTTGGTGAAAAGACTGGGTTTAGGGGTCCCGCTTTTAGCTCCCCCCCCCAGCACAGGCAGGGCCCCAGCCGCCTGGCACTAAAGTCCTGATTGGCTTTATGGGGGATCAGGCCCCTCCCCTCCCCAGGAAATGAGTACTGGACAGAGCAGCGTGGGTCAGAGAGCCGAGGCCTGACCTCTCCTGCGTGACCTCAGAGCGGGGGGGGGCGCTGACCGTGTGACCCTGTGTGGGGGCCCCCTCAGGCTCTCACCTGCGCCCCAGGTGGTGTAAATGAACCCCCCCCCCAGACCCCAATCAACTCAGCCAAAGGTACTGAGCTGGCTTTGTGACCATCCACAAATCCACCCTACAGTTTGGAAAATAAACCGCCTGCATGGGGTGGCAGAATGCAGTTTGGGTTTTGGGTTTTGGTGCAGAATGACTGCCACATTTATTTTTTCTCCCTGACATTGAACAGCCAGACCAAGTGAGAGCTATAATGAGAAAAGGCCTGTTGTGTATCACAAAATGTTTTCATTTCTGTGATTCTGTGTTTGTTGGGAAGGGAGCTGGGCGATGATTAATTGCCCTTGCGAGCCGTGAATGACCAGACTGGATCCTCCTGTCCTGCTAAGTGGTTGTATTGGCTGTGGCTCAACACTCCTGCCCTTCACACGTTTTTGATTGGCGTAATACATTAATCCGCTGTTTATGGTTGATTCAGTCTAGTCGCGATTTGTTTTGTCCGTTAAGAGACAAATTTAACATTTTTGTTCAATATTTTCACTTAGACAAGATTTTGAGCCTGACCGTAGCTTAAGTGAGTTAAAAATATGTTGGAAATGTATATTAAATATATATTTATAATACATTATACTATAAAATATATATACAGAAAAAATGGTATTGGAATACCAAAATCCTAACCAGTGCACATCATTAAACTGTGTGCAGAATACAGTCAATTATTGTCTGTATTTTATTTGTAATTAATTAAGAAAAGCTTTAGAGTTTTATTTGACAGAGTATTTTGTGTTGATCAGTGACAGGAAATCCCAATTAAATCCATTTTGATTACATGAAGTAAGAAAATAAAATATGAAAAATGCCGTAAAGGGGTGAATACTATTTATACCCACTATATATATATGTACAATATTTTATTATGAATAATGATATATTAAAATCTTTTATATGAATTATTTGAGTTGTGTTGCATGTCTGTCTTAAATGGATACAGAATCATTTAAAGATTGACACATTTTCACAGTTACAATTTATACATTGTCACGGCGGCAGTGTAGTGTAATGGTTAGGGAACTGGACTTGTAACTCAGAGGTTGCTGGTTCCATTCCCAGGTGGGACACTGCCGTTGTACCCTTGAGCAAGGTACTTAACCTGAATTGCTTCAGTAAAACATCCAGCCGTATAAATGGATTGTATGTAAAGAAATGTAAATTGTGTAAGTCGCTCTGGATAAGAGAGTCTTGCTAAATGCCTAAAAATGTAAATGTAAATGCAAAATGTAACCATGGCCATCACTAATTTGCATGTTATTAGTGAAGAGTGATGTTTTCATAGCATAATTATATCCTTAAATCCTCAATCCCCAGACCGATGGTAATGACAGTAAGTCTAGAGCCCTTGGTGTTATGACATTTCACTTCCCATTTGTCCTAATCTGGAGGACTGCTCAGTGGCTAAAGTTCAAGCGAGGATATCCTATCTTTCCCGAGTGTGACTTCGGTGTGTAGGAAGAGGCAGATTCGATAAAGGCATCCTAATTTAAAGAGTGACACCAGGAGACTGTCTCCGTTTTTGTTTGCCCGTTCCCCCATAAACACATTTAAGCACTTCAAAGCAAGGGACCCGGAACAACCGTGACACTCTCATTCTCCCCCCTAAAAAAGAAGCAGAACAGAATGACTGTATGATCTCCTGAATTGTGCCTTTGTGAGGCGTGTGTATTTGGCATGCCAGAGAGAGCGAACGAGGAGGGCTATTGGGCCCATGTATTTATTTGTAAAAATGTGTATACTGATCTGGCAGGCCTGATGTTTAGAATTGCTCTTTCGTTTGATTTAGCGTGCATTCCTGCGCACTGATGAAAGAGATTGGCTGAACAGGATTCATTTGATCGTGGCCTCGGCTTCAGGGAATAATACAGTTGTGGAATCAGAGAGCTGGGCTTTTAGTTACCACGTCTATATGCAGGGGATGGCTTGAGGCAAGGTAGAGAGAGAGAGGGGAGAGAGAGGCGGGGGGGGATAGAGAAAGAGAGAGGGGAGACAGAGAGAAGAGAGAGAGAGGGAGAGAGAGAGGCGGGGGATAGAGAAAGAGAGGGAGAGAGAGAGGCGGGGGATAGAGAAAGAGAGAGGGGGAGAGAAAGGAGAGAGAGGGAGAGAGAGAGGAGAGAGGGCGGGGGGAGAGAGAGAGGGAGAGAGAGAGAGGCGGGGGATAGAGAAAGAGAGAGGGAGAGAGAGAGAGAGGGAGAGAGAGAGGGGGGGGGGTAGAGAAAGAGAGAGGGAGAGAGGAGAGAGAGGGGGGAGAGAAAGAGAGAGGGAGAGAGAGAGGCAGGGGGATAGAGAAAGAGAAAGGAGAGGGAGAGAGGGAGAGGCGGGGGGGATAGAGAAAGAGAGGGAGAGAGGGAGAGAGAGAGGGGGGGGATAGAGAAAGAGAGAGGGAGAGAGAGAGGAGAGAGAGAGGAGAGAGGCGGGGGATAGGAGAAAGAGAGAGGGAGAGAGAGAGAGAGGGGGGGGTAGAGAAAGAGAGAGGGAGAGAGAGAGAGAGGGGGGGTAGAGAAAGAGAGAGGGCTGTTTCTCTGCAGGGATTTGCCTCTCAAACATTAGAGCGACAGGCTCAAGGCTTATCTGACAGCCTCAGAAAACACTGATTTACTTCAAATGGTCTGAGTTTTGATCGAAATCCACTAATGGGAGCAACCCTCTCCTGCCGACCGACAGTCAAGGCTATGAACATCCCACAAAGAAAAGCCTTCCGCAGAAAACTGTTGGTTTTCTGGGGATTAAAAGAGACAAACGCAACACTAGCCTTTAAGTGCAGGTCAATGGCAGAATGGAATTATGTTTGTGTTTGCTTCTTGCCATCAGATCAAACTTGGATCAATATGCATCTTTATCTATCTGTCTTTTTTTTGTCTGGGGTGCACATTCCTTGATGTAGAAAATGAAAGTTTTTGGGCTTCAAATAGATTTGAGCAGAGTTATTGGCATTAGTTTATTAGTACATAGTAGTTTGATTTAAGGTTACAAAAACAGACTTTTGGCTTTTAATGAAGCACATTTTATTAAGGCAAACCAAAGGTCTCCAGTTTCTGAATGCTAAAAACCTCTGGGTTTGTAGATGTTTCTTTTTTCTTAGGCAAACTGTTTGAAGAAAATTATTATTATTTTCTTGTCTTTCAACTTGATGTAAATTAGACTGGTGTGGATTGCCAATGTCTTGTTAAAGGAGGCACAGGTCATGATCACAGTTATTTTTTTAAAGGCCTCTCAAAAACCTGGGCTCTGACAGTTTGTAGCACATGGGGGTGTTATTTGGGGGACTGTGGAATATTCCCCAGCAGTCCTGCAGAGGCTGTGCCCTGTCTCCCATTAAAAACCCCCCAAATATTTACTATTTTCACCCAGCTCTGCGTTCGCTTAGTAGCAGGCAAGTTCGGTTAACTGGTTGTAATTGCTTCCAGACATTACACCATTTGTGTGTGTGTGTGTGTGTGTGTGTGTGTGTGTGTGTGTGTGTGTGTGTGTGTGTGTGTGTGTGTGTGTGTGTGTGTGTGTGTGTGTGTGTGTGTGTGTGTGTGTGTGTGTGTGTGTGTGTGTGTGTGTGAGTGAGTGTGAGTGTGAGTGTGAGAGTGAGTGTGAGTGTGAGTGTGAGTGTGAGAGTGAGAGTCTCTGTGTCTCTGTGTCTCTGTGTCTCTGTGTCTCTGTGTCTCTGTGTTGGACTGAATGCACCAGTAAACATTTTCTTCCTGTTTATATTTACCTTCTTCTATTCATTCCATGGTGTTCTGTCATAAAGCTGGCTCAGTGAGATGAGAATTGGTTCTGGAAAGTGTGTATGTGGGCATGTCCGTGTGTGTCTTGTGTGTGTGTGTGTATGTGTGTGTGTGTGTGTGTGTGTGTGTGTGTGTTTTTTATGTATGTGTGTGCGTGTGCGTGTGCGTGCGTGCGTGCGTGCGTGCGTGCGTGCGGCGTGCGTGCGTGTGTGTGTGCGTGTGGTGGGCATGTCCGTGTGTGTGTGCGTGCGCGTCTGTGTGTATGTGTATGTGGGCATATCCGTGTCGTCTGTGTGTGTGTGTGTGTGTGTGTGTGTGGCATGTGCCTGTGTGTGTGTGTGCGTGCGCGTGTGGGGGCTGGTTCCTTTTAAGTAGTTCTTCAGGGAGGGGGTAATAAATCGATCATTTGGGGGAGAGTCAAATGTATTCATGTATATTCATCAATGAAAAGGTTTGGTTTTTGATTGGATGAGCCCTTCCCTCTGGGAGCTCAGTCAGAATCCACTCTGGCACAACAGCAGGCCTTTAACAGGAGACATGTTTGACCAGCAGGCTTGGGTTTGTTTATTTTAGGAAGTGTGTGTGTATGCGCGTGTGCGCATGTATGAGCATATGCGTGCGTGTGCGTATATATGTGTGTGCCGGGGGGGGGGGCGAGGGTTCCCGTAATGTGCCAGGAACCCCACAGGAAGTAATCAGCGTATAAAGTGCTCCTAATTACTTATAAATAAATATGTGATGTCTTGGCTGGGCGTTGGGAACACGTTATGGCTTACTACTCCAAACATTGCAGCGGGCAGTGGCTCAAGAACTCAAGCTCCCGACCAGAAGGTTGCAGGTTTGAATCGCAGGTTGCCTCAGTAAACATGCGGCTGTGCACAGATGTGAAGAATGTGTGCAATGTGAGCAATGCAAGTCGTTCCTGTGCAAGGGTGTCTGCCAAACAAAATAAATACAAAGCCAAAGAAACCTGCTGCGCCTCCTGTCTGTACGGCAGTTACAACCTGTTGGTGCGCACAGACAGTGAGCTGCTAATGTGTATTATTTTTAAACCCTTTTAAAGCTCATTGGGCTGCCAGTTTGCACCGCCCGAGTGGTTTATTTTCTAATCCATATTTTGTGGGTGTCGTTGTTGTCGTCTTCGCAGCGATGAACAAGGAGAGAAAAGTAGAACTCTCCTTTGCTTTCTTGCTTTTCTCCCTTTATTGCTGCTGTTAAGTGTGTGTGTGAGCTGCATCGGCGCTAATAGCTGTGTCTCTGCGTTTAAACAGGAGGTGCGGCCTTATCTCCGCATATCAGCGAAGCTGATAACCCCCGTGGTCTTCTCCTCAGTATATGGAGAGCAGATTTAGCGATAGCCTCCCTACTCCACTGTTGGCTGAGCGATAGCAATTTGCGGGTGTAAACGGTGCCCATAACTTTGACTCGCGGTTAAATATGTTCAGTTTTTCTCTTCGCAAACCCAGTTTGGTGGGCTCCGACATTTAATAACAAAGTTTTCAACTTAATTTAATCGTGTGCTAAATGCAGTCATTTGTCCCTGTGGCCAGTGGTACCAGGAAGGCTCCCGAGTGCCAGTGATAAAAAGACAACGTCCAATCAGGAAGTCCAGGGAGGCTTGTGTTTTTGTTCATTCTTATCACAAAAGAATGTGTTTTGTACTCTCTCCTGTCATGTTTCTGCTCCTCAGGTACACACCCTGGAGCCTCCGTTTCTCACAGTGATCTCATTAAAGAAACAACAGTAAGATGTTGTTTTGATGTATTTTAATTCCAGAATGTGCCGTAGTGACTGTTTTTATTCCGTACAAAATGCAATACCTGACACCTGTAATTAGCGTCTCGCCCCTTAGCTCACCGTGACTGTCGTTATTTGCTTATCTCCTGTAAGCAAAAACGCACGCTGACAGTGCGCCGCGTGGTTCAAATATTGTACCTGTCAAGTGTCATTGTGGGGTTTTTTTGTAGGTAATTGAGGCTCTTGTCATCCTTTAGCAGCTACACACAATCAAACAGCCCTTTGTTTGAGGAGAGAGCTGGAGCACAATGGGTATTATTATGAGCGGGTGTGGGAATTACGCAAAGGAAATCAAATGAGCCGAGGCCATGGCGCTTTGTTTCGCAGAAAGAGCCCGAACCCCTGTGTGTGATACTCCGACATG
Organism: Aldrovandia affinis; assembly: GCA_029706075.1. Lineage (NCBI taxonomy): Eukaryota > Metazoa > Chordata > Actinopteri > Notacanthiformes > Halosauridae > Aldrovandia > Aldrovandia affinis. Next base: position 1,623,890 of record JAINUG010000160.1, read on the forward strand.
TCACTCACACTGTCCAGTTCCTGCTTCAGGATCTATACAGTTTAATTGAATGGCAAATAAGTGATGACAGGATGAAATGTAATGAACGCAAGCTGTGTGCGACGTGTTTTTATTTTAAAATGTGGAAATGCCACCGATGATCATAGCTTTTGACTGCATTGGCATCCGCTAATGGGGGAAAAAAACAACAACATTCTTACGCTGTTGTGTTTGTGGAGGAGGTTTAGTTTGTGCTAAGGTGGTCTTTATTGCTTGCTTGTTGAAGTGGTGTATTTTGTCTTGTGAGAAGGCGTTTTTATTTATTTAATAAATAAGGCTTTAGGTTTTATAGTGACCTTTATTTATTTGTTGGTGCGAAGGTGTAGTTTGTGCTACAGTGGTCTTCATTGGTTGTGTGTTGAGAAGGTGTAGTTTGTGCTAAGGTGGTCTTCATTGGTTGTGTGTTGAGAAGGTGTAGTTTGTGCTACAGTGGTCTTCATTGGTTGTGTGTTGAGAAGGTGTAGTTTGTGCTAAGGTGGTCTTCACTGGTTGTGTGTTGAGAAGGTGTAGTTTGAGCTAAGGTGGTCCTTCGTTGAGTCTTTGTTCAGTAGGTGCCGATTGTGCTGCTGTGACCTTTATTGGTTGTTTGTAAGGAGCTGTAGTGAGCGCTGTCATCAGGGTAATGATATGTGAAATAATGAAAACTGGAGGGCTCCCTCAAAGAAGCTCCGATGGGTAAAAGAACATCAATAAAAGGTGCGTGCTGCAAAGGGGTTGTTTGCAGGGAGGGACAAGATGGACAGGTTGAAATCGTAGACAGTAAACAGACAGTGGGCCATTCAAGGGTGAGCACTGTAGTCGAGCTGTGATAATGCAAATATTGACAGGGTGAAGACTGCTGATGCCTCTCTCCGGATTCCTGTGTTTCTCTCTGACTTTTGTTGTGCGTTTGTCGCTTGTTTCCGATGTGAGCATTCACAAGGGGGGCTGGCTGGCCGGGTCACTTACAGACAGCTTATGCTGCTTACAGGGATGTATCACTTTCAAAACACGCCTGCTTCTTCAGTACATATAGGACTTACAAATGTACTACATATACTACAGACAGAGATCTCTCACACACACTCTTGCTTTCTCTCACACACTCTCTCTCTCTCTCTCTCACACACACTCATACTCTTTCTCTCTGACACACACTCTGTCTTTTCGCTCTGTCTCACTCTCTCTCTCTCTCTCTCGCTCTCTCTCTCTCTCACACACACACTCTCACTCTCTCTCTCTCTCTCACACACACACACTCTCTCTCACACACACACACGCTCATACACACACACACACACACACACACTTCGGTAAGAATCCAAAGAGGAAACACAACCAAAGCAATGGTGGGGGACATATTCGGGTGCCAGGTGGCTGTCTACCATCGTGAGGACGCATTATTGTGTCTGTGCCTGTGTTGGCCCTGCGCCATCAACTGATTCCGCACACGCACCTGCACACACACACACACACACACACACACACACACACACACACACGTGAGGAATAAGGGGATGAGACTAGAGCCATTATGTTGCATGGTATCCATGTTGGGGGAGGGTGCTGCCTGCACTGGTGTGGCTGCAGGCGCCTGTATGGCATGCCAGAGTCGGAGGATGGAAGTTGTTGAGCAGTAATGGGGCGGGCTGCAGACCGTGTCTCTGGAGGACCTGTAGGCTACAGGTTTATCAAACTGTTCTGTTACCTCAACAAACACGTGTGAATCTTAGATTTAGAGTCTGTTGTATACACTTAGAGGAGTAAAAAAATGGTTATCCTTTTGAGGTATGCATTTATATTTCTGCATTTTGTCTGATTTGATTTATAGTGTCCACTTGAGGATGGAAATGACTGTTTTTGCCAAGTTTATAGAAAGTAAAACAAACAGCACACTTTTCAGCACCTAAGACTATTTCGCTTTAGAAATATGTATCGACATGTTATTTTGCAGTTGCCGTTTAACCTGCTTTGTCTAATTGGATCATTGAAATACGTTTTTTGATCAACAAGTTCCTGCACAACCAACAGAAATTAATCCCGGGAAACCCTTTGTGCTGTCGTACTCCAGTGCCCAGTGTCCAACCAAACACTCTTCCTGGGTTTGCCCTTTCCATAGAAACCCACCCCAGCTTTTTTTTTTTTACTTGCCATTAAATGTAATTGTTAGTCATTTAAATCCAGATCAGTTTTACCCCCCTTCCCCTGCTGAATCTTAATCCTGTCAATACCTCGCTTCTGGCCCGCGAAGACATGAAAGAGGACGTGTGGCCGTCCCCCCGCCCCTCTTTCCGTAGCCTGCTCCCCCTCTGTTCCCCCTCTCCCTCTTCTGGTCCTAAAAGCGCTCCCGATGGGCTTCCCGCAATAAAGGCCCCGAGCAAAGGGGCAAGCGAAGCGTGCAGTGACCGGTGTGCAAGCGGCGCTGGCGGAATCCCTGCCAGTATCAAATTAGACCCTTCTGCCCGCTCCCACCAAGAGTGCTCTAATTAGCTCCTTTGTTGCTCGGTGAATAGGGGTGTGAGAGAGAGGCTGGGGCCCCTGATGGAGAGACAGGAACGAGAGAAGAACAAGAAGAAGGAGAGGGAGAGGGAGAGGGAAGAGAGGGAGAGGGAGAGGGGAGGGGAGGGGGGGAGGGGAGAGGGGAGGGGAGGGGGGGGGGAGGGGGTTAAACACAATAACTTACGATCTGCGCAGCCTGCAGGTAGGAATCAGTCACGTCGGCCAAGCGAGAAAGCCTTTGTTTATTCTCACTGCCAGCGACAAGTGGCTCCTTCCCCTAAAACGCGCTTTAAGAGTCATTGGGTTTTAGTGGCGGCCCAGTGTTTCGATTGAGCTAGAGATGCGTAAAGAAAATGGTAACTTTTCCTTTTGAAACCTATCGCGAGTATCACTGCATCGGATGTTAAGTAGTGTTGTAGTAATTGTCACAACGTGAAACAATATTGTGCGGGAGCCACATACGAGAACGTTTTATGGGCACATTAAAACTTGCAACTCAGGTTGCAGGTTCCCTGGTGGTTCACTGTTATTGTACCCTTGAGCCAGTGCTTAACCTGAATTTCTTCAGTGTCTTAATAGGGTGTTGGGCCACCACGGGCCGCCAGGACAGCTTCAATGCACCTTGGCATAGATTCTGCAAGTGTCTGGAACTCTTTTGGAGGGATGAGATGGCATTGTTCCACAGGAAATTCCATATTTTTACATTTTTAGGCATTTAGCAGACGCTCTTATCCAGAGCAACTTACACAGTTCACATTTTCTTTTACATACAATCCATTTCTACAGTTGGATATTTTTACTGAAGCAATTCAGGTTAAGTACCTTGCTTAAGGGTACAACGGCAGTGCCCGCACATGGGAATCGAACCGGCAACCTCTGAGTTACAAGCCCAGTTCCCTAACCATTACACTATACAGCCACCTCCATCATTTAGTGTTTTGTTTATGGTGGTGGTGGTGGAAAACGCTGTCTCAGGCGCCGCTCCTGAATCTGCCATAAGTGCTCAATTTGGTTGAGTGATGGAAATGGCATTTGGTCTACATCGTTTCCATGCTCATCAAACCATTCAGTGACCACTCATGCCCTGTGGATGGGGGCATTGTCATTCTGGAAGAGACCACTCCCATCAGGATAGAAATGTTTCGCCAAAGGATGAGGGTGATCACAGAGAATGGCTTTGTATTTATTGGCATTAACCTAGTGGACCTAACCCATGACTGGAAAATGCACCCCACACCATAACAGAGCCACCAGAACCCCCATTTACGCAAGTGTTCCATTTATTTTGGCAGTTGCCTGCATATAAATAATACAATAATATATATGTTTAGTATGTAAAACATAAGCTGTAAGGAATCTTTCACATGCTAAACATTTGTCTTTATGTGTCTGCTCAACAAATAATGCAATAATGAAACTATATTGTGTCTCTGTTGTGTGGCTGGTACAACAATTGTCCCTGCACCCATGACTACAAGTCCAGTGTCCATAACTCCCTAACCGATAAGCTGCACTCCGCCGCTTGACACCCCAGAACGCCGAGCCGCCATACCCAGTGTTTCCTGTAATCCGGCGGGATGAGCAGAGCAAACGCTCAAGCACAGCTCAGAGCCATAATTGATTTATGCACAGTATTCGTTGGCACAAACTCTGAGGTGGAGGGGTGGGGTGTGGGGGGTGGGGGATTACTGTTGGGAGGGTATGAATGATGGCTTATGTCCGCTCCTCGTAGATGGCGGTGTGAAGGGAAGGATCAGTGCGCTTCCCGTTGCTAAATATATTGGGGAGTTTGCGGCTCGCTTCGCCGTCGGCTTAGTTTCACAGGAGCGCGCCGTCTCCTGCGAGACGGGGAATTAGGGAAGGGCTCCCGTGAGTAATGCAGCCGTTTACCGCCGCCCGAGTGCCACGGCGAGGCCGCACAATGGCAGCGGTGTAACGTTAGCGACGAGTCATGTGATGCGGTCTAGACGTTATGTCTCCTTTTGTCATGCACTCCTGCGTAGTAGCGTTAGTGGCGATGGGAGAGCGAGCCTTCATGACACCGAACCGAGGCCGGAGCTACTGTACGCTACTGGTGACTCAGGCAGTCACTGTTCTGCCGTAGGGAGAAAAATCTTTTGACCGCTTCAAGCGAGCCAGCGATCGACAGCCAGTTGTAGCTCCATCCGTTAGGGCGTTTGTGAAGTCTTGCGTGCGGAACAGGAAACGTCAGTGCGCGGTAACGGCGCGGCTGCCTGACGTGAACCCCGGCAGAGCCCCTCTCTCGTGCCCTGGGACTGGCCCGTTGCGCCATCGGACCCCACAGCCCAGTGCTCCCACTGAATCGGGGGTAGCACTCAACGCTAAGTGGAATATGAAATATCGACAGAGAAACGAACGCCCTGGTGGTTCTGACGCCGGGTCAGTTGCGATCACCGATGGGGGTGGACAGAGGACCCCCGAGGGTCCGTAATCGAGGGCTGGAGTAGATCGACATTCCCTCCTTATCTGTTGACTTTGATGAATGCAGGTTTACGTTTTGTAGCTGGGTATTGCGGCGATCGCCGAGCTGGAAACGACTGTGTTTGTGAGGAAGAAACAAACGCTCGCATTTCTTTGCGAGTGAAACGTTAAACACGAATGTTGATTGAGTCCAGGCCTGGGCCTTCAGTATAAATGAAATAAAAAATCTACGAATGTTAAATAATGAAGACATTATTTAACATCCGTAGATTTTTTTATTAATATGGCCTTGTTTGCTAATGTGTCAAGATAAGTACCCCAGCATTACCAGCAGCTCAGCTTTTCCTGAATTCCAAAGGTAGAAAGCTCTCTTGATTTGACAGTTTGCTGGCAATTGAAGTCACATTCATTTGTTGTGTAATTAATGCCTTTCAGTGAATTTGCTCTTTTGTGGTGATGACGCTCAACCATCACATGCTAAATAGCAACTGCACAGAGGAACTTGAATTTCCTTATATTGGCGGGATTACGCTTTGGCAATGTAACAAGCAGTGCAGGCTCATCAGCTTGAAAAACATTTTTACCTTTAAACTGCTGTCCCTAAACGCCGTGTGTGATGCTTTGGCAAGATCAAATGAGAATCTCGCGCCTGCAGCTGCTCGTCTGGTTACCTGACTGAACCGTCATTTGATAGAGTAGATGTGAGAGACACATACTCATTATGCTTCACTGTTCTGGGTGTACGCTCTGCGCTGACAAATCAAAGAGTGCAACTGCATTCATAAAATATCCATACTTGATGCTTTTCATTGAACATGAGGTTAACGATTCAAACGCTTTGGCATGATGCCTGCTCCCAGCGAGACCGTTTTATGTGTGATGGCTCAGGCGATGATTTGAGAAATCAAAGACACAAATTATTGTGATGTTTTGGGAGGTACTTTTATGTGCACGTGTATCGAGTGAGGCTGGCGAAGCTAAAAGAATTGATGAACAAGGAAGACCTTTAAATATTAACAACAAATAAAATGCTTCTAGGCAATAAAACAATATAAAATGTTGTGGCAAGTTATTGGTCTTCTCTTTGCTAATCTGTCTGAGAAGGCAAAACGGCTTCATTAATTTGCCAAGAGAAGTAGATGCCATGGCTCTTTACGTAGACGCAGGGGTGTCAAACTCATTCCATCGAGGGCCGAGTGTGTGCAGGTTTCTGTTGCAACCAATGCACTACTCCAGGTGATTTCAATTTGGTTCCCTCCTTAGTTGAAGAAGTGAGCTAATTAGTGAAATCACCTGGTGTAGTGCATTGGTTGCAACAGAAACCTGCATACACTCGGCCCTCGATGGAATGAGTTTGACACCTGTGACGTAGAGGGTCAGAGAAGGTAGTGGGGAATTCTTGCATTCTCTTGGTTTAAACCTCAAGGTAAAGCCGTAACATGGTCGGTTTATCTGCTTTAATACTGTATATGTTTGAACATATACATATTTGAACAATCTTCATTCAACGGTCAGTTTAGCCTAAAGTAATATACAAATATGAAGGTAAAAAGAGAGCTGTACGACTACTGTAGGAACTCAGGGTATTCGTACACCCCTTTTCTTCTTTACTTTTTTCTCAATTTCTAGTGGCCCAATTTAAACCAATCAAAGTCTGTCACATAGAGGAGTTAATTTCACACCATTTCTGTTTGACCTTTCCCACCTTGTAGCTTTGTCAGGGATGGCTCCGTGTATTTTATGCTTCTGGCCTGTTCCGGGTTCAGCAGTCTAGGTGACTTCAAAGCCTATTCGGTAAACAGTGGCAGGCAGTGTAGTAGAGTAGTTAGGGAACTGGGCTTGTAACGTTAAGGTTGCTCAACTAACATCTCTGTATAAACCAAGCTGTCTTCTCCAAATCCCAACATGGCAATGTTTGGTGTCATCACAATACTCATCTTGAGATGGTCCTTTCAGTGATAACCTTGAAAAGATGTATTGTGTTGTTAAGTGACCACAAATAAAAATAATAGGAAGGGGTGAAGACCAGGTTCCTCCTCTGATCGTAAATTAATTAAATTCATTATGCGGGCAAGAGAGACGGAGGAATTCTACTCCCCCTCCTCCTCCTTCTTAAAATGTGGCCTGTGGTTTTACAAGTCAGTATACAGTTAGTATACAGCTTCTACATTTCTCGTTCTAATCCTAATTTTCAAACGAGGATTTAAAAGTAGTTTTCAGACTAGGATTTCAAAGTCTTTTTCAAACTAGTCTCTGGAGTGGAATCCTTGCAGTCTACAGATCTCACACTTTAGTGCGATTAGTTTTGCTCTGTTTTCAGGCCGTGTGTAGGGGCATCTTTTGGCCAAATTGTGCGAGTGATGAAAAAGGACTGAATCAAGGAAATAATCACAGGTTTGTCGGACTTAATTATATCAATTATAGTTTTTTTATAGTTTTAAACAGATTTATTATATCTGTTTCGAAAGGTCAAAAAAAGTCACATGTAATTGTTGGGAAACTGTATCTGCACGTGATAGGGAAAACATTGTTTGAGGAGCAGATACTCCTTCTCCAGGAGTTTGGTATTCATGTAGTGCCAGATACATTCTGTAGCAGAATCAGTGACATGATTGCTGACATGTTATTGCTGTGAACTTCCTATAGTTAGATTTGAACTGTTGCTTGACATTGTGTCTAATGGGAACAAGATGGATATCAGTCCTCTCCTTGCTTAGCAATGGCTGCAAAAACTCTTGCTTCTGTTGTTGGTGTAAAAGCTAGCCCTCTAAAGCAAGTCTAGATCTTAAATTATTCAACCAGAGGAAGGGTATATGTATGCCATTTATAGATTTAACTCTTGGGGATTGTCACACGCCACGTGACAATCCCTGGACGGGAGTAGAGCAGTCTGGAAACAGAGTGGATTGTTCTGGTCCACGGACCGGATTTTTATTGTTTCTTTTTTTTTAAGTTCTCTGATCCCCGACACGGGCAGAGAACTAGACCGGGAGTTTTCAACAAATAAACAAAACAAAATCTGTCCGTCGCCCTCACAGGTTCGGGACACAAAAACCATAAACGATCCACAAAACTATCACAAAATAAACGGAAACTTTCCAGTTTTTTTACTTTTACTTTCACTTTGCTTTTTCTTTCTTTCTTTCTTTCTTTCTTTTTTTCGGTTGCTTTTTCTCCTCGGTCTCCCACGCCTTTTCCTTCCTTGTTCCAGCCACCTACTGAAGAGAGCAGAGCAGTTTTAAAGCACACCGATGTGATTAGTAAACACGAGACCGGTGTGTGCGTTGGCTGCTCTGCCAGTAGGCGTGGCCGCTAATCGCCCTGATCAGCTGCCGAGACCGACGCCTTCCACAGGGATGTTGAGTGTTTGTGTGACATATTCATAAAATATAGTTTTATTGTATTGTTGAAGTAGGGGGAGGTCCTGTTAACTCACAGATTCCAAACGTTTTTCACCGCTCTGCAACAGAAGAATTACAGACAAACAAGTCATTCAGTTTGATTAAATACAATTAGCCTTTATTCTTGCTTAATTTATCACCTGTGTGGGAGTGGAGTATTCAATCGATATTATTAACACATTATTTGCAGTTTATAGTTTTGTGTGGCTGGTAAAAATGATCTTTTTTGGTGACATGTTTGAAAGCAAACATGGTTGGGTGGTTGCTTTTTTTAAACTAGACACTCCTCAGGTTGCGCAAACCTCGGCTTATGGAAAATTTGACTTTACGGATATTAAATTGTACTGTAATTCGATTTTTTTAATTGCCCACCAAATTTGCATTAGTTGGGCAGACTGTCATTGAAAGTGATGGAAAATACAGAATTAATTAAAATTGTGATTTGCGTTCTTCTATTTTTTTTTTTTTTTTTTTTTTAAATCTGTTTTAAATACAGTATACGGTATATTCTGGCTTAGGTCAAATGCGACTTATGGAGAGCCTTCAGGAACTGGTTTAGATAGTTCAGAAAACCGTTTAGGCGAATAGGCGATTCCCTCCCAAAGACTTCTTACAAGTTAGCTCAAAATAATCTTTTCAAAAAGACTTATCTGAAAATCGTCACCTTCTTAAAATAATGGCCTAAGTAATTTTTCCAAAAACAGAATAAACGGAACCAAATATAGAATATATGATATTTATTAATCATTTCACACAAAAAGGTTATGACAATATATGACTATTGACATACAAATAACGCTGTCTGTCAATTATGTAACATAACAGGATTAGATTACTTAGGCCAATCTTACATCCTCAAAAAATGACTTAGGCAATTATTTTAAGAAGGTGATGAAATAATGTCTTTCAAAATGAATTCCAAACATTTTATTCTATTTATTTTGAACTGTTTTTAACCTTTTTTTTTACTTGCTTTACACAAAAGCTGGAATCCCAAACAGGTGTTTGCGCTTATTCAGCTTCCCATGTCCTCACACACAGTTCTGCTTGCAGTGGAGAACTGCTCAATTTGACCTCTAACCCGCACCCCCCACTTCTCATCTGATGAGGGAATTAGCCAGAACATCGCAGAGGCCTCTCCAACATTGCACAGTATTTTGCCAGCATTTCGTTTCCACCAATTTTTCAGCACAATTATTTCCCGGACTTTGTCTTAGGCAGTTGAATTGCTGGTATTGGTCACACCGTGGGTGTGGAATTGGTCAGTTTTACACTGTAGCCTGGATTCAATCAACTTGTCCTTAACTTTTCCCCACAATTAAACAGAAGCGCAAGTTGCGATCGCGGTTTGACGTGCCCAGCGATCGTCAAAATGAACTCTCCAAATGGTTTTTGTGAAGGAAAAGAATGACACTTTCATACATCATCCGAGGTCTTGCTTTCGGCGAGTTGTTTATACACACCCTGTGGTACCTTCACTGATTATACTGTGCTTTCCATAGTTTCTGTGTTATATTTAGAGTAACAAAATGTATTACTTGAATTAGCATTGCAATCCCTGTAAACCGTTGTACATGATTTACTGCTGGATTTCGACATTGCAGTGTTTTCACAGCACCGTTAACAGGGCAAGGAGGGCAACAGCAACAGGCCAGTACAGTTTTAATTTTCCCGCCATTTTTGTTTGATGGGTATTTTGGTGAAACAATAATACTCTTTGTTCCCTGTAAAACCTCTCCTTTCTTTATAGGGTGGGCGGGGTATGTTCTGGTACCGCATGTTGTTGTTTTTTAACGTATCTTTGTGTTACAAATCAAAATGTAATCTCCTCCAGAATCCTTCAACGGTCACTTGCAAATGACCCTGCCCACCTTTTTGTGCATGAAGACTAAAGTGGATGTGGCAGGATAGATGAGAATGTACCCCTCCTCCCCCACCCCCACCCCACCCCTCCCTTCCAATCAGGGGTAGAGAATCTGGCATTGGTTTTTTGAACCCTATCTCTGTGGGCGTGGCTCCAGGGAGGACAGGGGTCCAGGGACCATGAGAGGCACTATTATGGCCAGCTCTGCTACAGTGGAGTGGATGCAGAGGTCCTGACACCGATAAAGGCAGGGGTCAAACAGGACCCCATTATTTACAGTAGTTCCTTTCATTGCCCGAGTGAAACGGGAGACTCCCATTGCCTCCTGGGAAGGCTGCTGTTTGTGCTCAGTCAGGCCATCCCTCAGGTCAAAGAGCAGGGGCAGGGGGGAGGGGCCAGATGGGATTTTAAATGGGCAGATGTTTTGATCAGTGTGCTGTACGAGCAAAGTTCGGAAAAGAAAACAAAAAAAAAAGGAGACCTATCCCACCACCCATCTTGAGATAATGATCAATGATTATCAGCAAACAGATTGAAAGGAACACGTCTCTGTCACTGGACTTTAAGTTGTGCAGTATAGACAATGAGCATCGGCGGTGTATAGCAAGTACACAACAAGAAAATATCACCTGAAGTAGTGTGTTGATATTGACCATAAATATTTCCTTTGGGTTTGTCACAGTGTGTGTGGAATATGATGATTTCAGTATGTTCTGGGGAAATTAAAATGTTTTATAATGATACTCAGTGGATAAAGATAATGATTTCTGCCCACTTTTAAGGTTTCAATGCCTTCCAAAGCAGTTCTAATGAATGCACGTAGAAGGTAATTTAACACAATATTTAGAAAATGAAGATAATTATTAATACTTAAGTTAAGTAAACTTTACTAATGCTTGCAGATTTGGGATTGTATTGTGATTTGGGAGCCTTTGTGGATTTACAACAACATAGATTTTGGCAGCTTTATTATACATTTCATATGGCACTAAGCTGGAACAGTAGAACAAATGTTCAAATGAATTTTGGATTGCAGCTCACAGGATATCATGCCCCAACATGTTATTATTTATTATTATTTATCATTTTTATTTCGGTCCTCCTTAACAAATTCACGATGAATACATATATATTCAGCAGAAAACACAAAAAGCTGGAAAATGACTGAAAAGGTGTAGGCTGAAGCCAAGGCTTATAATGCCTCCCCTTTTTACAATACATTTATATGTCAAATATAATGTATTATAGCAAAACAGTAGCAAAACATAATAAACAAAAACAAAAGGTTCCGGAAGTTTCATACATAATATAATATGATTAGGATCATAATAACGTTTTATATTTATATACCACCTTAGATTTATAAATTTTGTAACATTTGCAAATAGAACTACACATTTTTAATTCTTTGTCACAGCTATTCCACAGGTTTACCCCTTTAGCACATGTAGCACTGTAAACTACTGGCTGCGACCATAGGTGGAGTTTTAAGATGTTTAGCTGCAAAGATGTAGGAGTTTTAAATTTAAAAAGTGTAAGCATGGAAGAAAGATGTGGAACCCCAAGAAACATTCCAAATGGTCCCTTCTCCCATCAGGTTGGCTTATGCAAATATACACTGATTTATATTGTTATAATCTTAAGATTTGAGTTGATCTAATTTTAATCATGAGGTATCTACGGTACACATGTGCTGCTTTCTGTTAAGTATTTTTTTCCTCTTTTTTCAAATCTGTTAAGCTTGTTTTTTTTAAATTAAGGAATTAAAGGAGAGCCAACTTCCTGATTTTTGAATGAGGGTAAAAAAGCACCATCTGCCATGAGAATCCTGCATAATCTCCGCCTAATTTTGTTTTAAACATTGGGTATGGTGAGGACACGCACAATAAGAATATCTCAATGGTCCAGCGGAACAGATTTGGCTCTTCTATAGGGCCCGGTGGTGGGAGGCGAGGGGGTGGGGGTCAAAGTTCACGCAGCAGAGAGCCGACGCTTTAGGGGTTTGGGGTCCCGATTGACCCCCCACTTTTTCAGCCCATTGTCTGTGACAACACAAAGGTCTTGGCGGCTCTCTGTCACAAGATCAGTTTGACAGAGGCTTTGAATCCTGCTGACTGAAAAAACCCTGACCAGTGAGAGTCACAACAGCAGATACACATTTTCTCTTTAATTACCACTAAAGCCGTGCCAATCGGGTGTTCAAAATACCCAATGTATTCTTTCCTTAAAAACAAAAAAACAACACAATTTAAATTTGCTTCATTTTTAAGTTGTACTTGTATTGGAAGTTATGTTTGTTTTTCCTGTTGGAAGTGTATGAATTTGTATCTTGTCTCTCTCTGTGCCGTGGTAGGATTCCACCCTTAAACCTTCTTAATGGACTCCTGTAATACCGTGCTCAGAGAGCAGATCGTAACATCGGGCCAAGAGGTGGGGAAACGGCACTAGGATGGTAATAATCACAGTCAATGACTCTCAGACTATGATCGTTGAACCGCTGGTGCTTGCCGTGCCACAGTAATGGAAAGGTGCATGCCAGTGGTAATTGGTCACTGCAGAATGAACTCACTAAGCACTCTGGTGAAAATTATTTCATTTGATGTGCTGCGTACTGTCGGGTTCTTGACGTTCCAGGCCTTCCAGCGAGGTCAGCACACTGATATCAGCAGTGAAATACATCATGTTACCTGCACATAGGAGAAGCATGAGTGCCTTGTCAATGTTCTCACAGGATGTTGGGTTAAACACCTTTCTATACATTGAATATGCCATGACATTATAGATAAGGGTGTGGGAGGGTGACTGCCGCACTTCCTGACCCAGCTTCATGCTGTTTTGATCTTTTTGTACTCCACTGAATGTAGTATTTGTTTTCTTACTTACATGCTAAACACGCATTTACTGCAACCCTTCAGTAATATGACTGAAATGTCTCCCTGATGCCTGAGAGACGTGCCATAACTCAAAGTGCAGTGTTAGCCCTGCGGCCACACACCCCTGACTGCCCATGACATGACTGCCACCCCTCTTACTGTGTGGCAATTGGCGGAAGTGGAATGTCATCGGCAGAAAGTGTTCACAGCGCATGTCTGTGCGCTCTGAGGAAGTTTATCCAGTCTGGTTGATGTGTCTAAACTATCGAAGACGCATGGAGAAAGATAAGAAGATAAGATAAGATAAGAAACTTCTGCCGATAACTTTCAATTCTGTTTACAATGTAAATGAACTCCCGTGACTGAGGAAGGTCAAGTTGTCCGTAATGTCACACACTACTCAGCAAAGTTAAAGCATTTGGAGACCGGTACCCCAGTGACTGTGAACGGAGTCCAGTGGGGACGGATTGCGCGTGTGTGTTTGTTGCCATTTTGATGCGTTTGGCGGCCAGCGAGTCTCGACTGCAGAACAGTTTGGTTCTGATCGATAGCATGTCTTTCTTGTGGTGGGATTCCTTCATTGGCCTCGAGGTCTTTGACCTCTTCCTTTGTTCGGCACATTCTCTTTCCCCTTTCTGAGAGGAGGCCCTTTGAAGCAGCACCCTGGGGCCCCGTCTGTGCCCTCTACCTCAGGACGTTACAGCCGTTCCACAGCCCTGTTTCCTCCCTGTTTTTTTTCCCCGAGAGTCTGGCTTTAAAAAAATAAATTCCAATGTGAAACATAACAATCTTAATAAGCTTGCTATTTGATTGATTGGTGGTTTAATTGCAGCTGTAGAGTATTTTAGAGTATTGAGTATTTTTGAGTATTGAGAGTATTTTATTGGCCCATTCTCAGTCCTACACGTTGTGCTTGTGCGATGCGGTGTGCTGTGTGTGGTGCACACGATCCTGTCATCGTCCTGGTTTTACCTGTACTACACATGCCTACTGAGCGCGTGCAGAATGGGGCTGGGCCGGTCTGACACTTCTCACAGGACTCTCCCCACACTGCTTCCTTGAGCGGCGACGAGGTAAACATTCTATCCATCCTGCGCAAAGGCACAGTTCTCAGTTAGGGTTAGCTCCCAGCGTGCGAGCGGCTAATGGCTGCGAGTCCGACAGACCAGATGAAAAACTTCAGGAGAGCGGGAGAGAGCGGGAGAGAGCGGGAGAGAGCGCGAGGGAGAGAGAGAGCGGGGAGAGAGAGCGGGAGAGAGAGAGAGTGAGAGAGAGAGTGAGAGAGAGAGCGAGAGAGAGAGCGAGAGAGAGAGAGAGAGAGAGAGAGAGAGAGAGAGAGAGAGAGAGAGAGAGAGAGAGAGAGAGAGAGAGAGAGAGAGAGCGGGAGAGAGCGAGAGAGAGCGAGAGAGAGCGAGAGAGAGCGAGAGAGAGCGATAGAGAGCGAGAGAGAGCGAGAGAGAGAGAGAGAGAGAGAGAGAGAGAGAGAGAGAGAGAGCGGGAGAGAGAGCGAGAGAGAGAGAGAGAGGGAGAGAGAGAGAGAGAGAGAGAGAGAGAGAGAGAGAGAGAGAGAGAGAGAGAGAGAGATTAACAGATTAACATTTGATTTGTCACCTTGCAAAACTTTTCGGAGAACTCAATCGGAAAGGGCTTGCTTCGTTGCAGTTCGGCCTGTGAGCCGCTTAGTTTTACCCATTCTCCCAGGAGGAGCACCTGAGGATCTTGTTTCAGTTCCAACAATGGGTCTACGTCTGTCCCAGGGCCATCAGCGTGACTTTTTTCCTTCTCCGTTCAAACATGGCCACTCAGCCACCACCCCTCCTAGAAGCTCAATCTTCAAAGGTGCCATGTTTAGTAGGGAGTGATTTGATTTTTGAAACTAAGTATGAAATGAAAATATAAACCCGACTTGTGTAAACCATACACACATCGTGCTAAATTCCACACTAGTTATAGTACGGTTATGCTGTAGCTGCTGAGTCTACTTGGAAGACCTAAAAACTATAAATTTATTATAGAAAGAGACCACACACTTAGTTCTTTAATTCCTTCATAAAATAGGTGTTTTCATTTTTTTTGCACATATGTACAAACAGTGCGGTATAATGGTTAGAGAACTGGGCTTGTAACGTTAAGGTTGCAGGTTCAATCCCCAGGTGGGACACTGCCGTTGTACCCTTGAGCAAGGTACTTAACCTGAATCGCTTCAGTAGAATATCCAGCTGTATAAATGGATTGTATGTAAAGAAATGTGAACTGTAAGTCGCTCTGGATAAGAACGTCTGCTAAATGCCTGTAATGTAATGTAATATGTGCTCTGCAAAAGGCTGTCATGGTTTCACACGGTCAGTACAACAGGCACAGACATGGACAATGGCCTTGTGCCATTTTACAGCTCTTTACAACATGGCTCTCCATTTTGTCTAAATGATCCCTGATGGCAGTTATTAACATCACAAATGAATGCATATTAATCAAATTTTTGTCCATGCGATCCTGCTTAATTTTCTAAATTTTTTAATTAGAACCAAACTCTCTAATAGATTTTTTTTTTAAACACTCAGGCACCAACTGAGAAACAGCCACTGGTTGTTTTAAATACAGCAAATACATTTACATTTACATTTTAAGCATTTAGCAGGCGCTCTTATCCAGAGCGACTTACAAGATGTGCAGAGCGGAGCGGAGGGGTCTGGGAGGGGTGTAGGGAGTGATGAGTGACTGGAGGTATGGGGGAGCAGTACCTCTGGCCGCTTGAAAAGCAAGCACCAGTGACTTGATTCTGATGCGTCCTGCGATGGGGAGCCAGTGCAGAGAGGAGAGTAGAGGGGTGACGTGGGTGAACTTCGGCTGGTTGAACACCAGGCGAGCAGCAGCGTTCTGGACTAGTTGCAGTGGCTTGATGGCACAGGCCGGAAGGCCTGCCAGCAAAGTTGAGTGGCCTCTTGGGTGAGGAACGGTTGGATCCTCCAAATGTTGTGGAGGGAGAATCGGCAGGTCCAAGTGATCACTGCAATATGGCTCGAGAAGCACAGATGGTTGTCCAGGGTCACTCCAAGGCTCCTGGCTGACTGGGACGGAAACACTATGGAGCCTTCCATGGTGATTGACGCATCAATCGTTGGGGAGCCCTTCGCTGGGAGGAAGAGCAGCTCTGTTTTCCCCAGGTTCAGCTTCAGGTGGTGGGTGGACATCCATGCGGAGATGTCAGCCAGGCATGCAGAGATCCGTGCCGGGACCTGGGTATCAGATGGAGAGAAGGAGAGAAAGAGTTGAGTGTCATCGGCATAACAGTGATAGGAAAAACCATGAGCAGAAATAACAGAGCCAAGTTACTTGGTGTACAGAGAGAATAGTCTCTGTCTCTGTGGAGTGGCCTACTCTGAACCCAGATTGGTTGGGATCAAGCAGGTCTTTCTGTAAGAGATGAGCAGACAGTTGATAATAGACAGCCTGCTCTAATGTTTTGGAAAGGAATGGGAAGAGAGAGACAGGTCGGTAGTTTGAGATGACAGCAGGATTCAGAGAGGGTTTTTTGAGGAGGGGGACAACATGAGCGCATTTGAGGGAAGAGGGGACAGAACCAGAGGAAAGAGAAGAGTTAATGACATTGGAGACAAAGGGGAGGATGTCCATAGCAATGGACTGGAAGAGGGGGGAAGGAATGGGATCAAGAGGGCAGGTGGTGGGACGGTGGGACATTAAAATGTATTTAAATGTATACACATTTTAAGATATGGATAATTCAAGGCTACATTTAAGAGGACCAATGCAGAGTTGCAAAACACCAATTGTGTGCTCCCACTGCAGCCTCCTGACCATAACCAACTACAGAGTCACACCTGCACTCGTAGTGAATCTTTACCAACTGAGTCACTCTCTAGAGTCGCACCTGCACTTGTAGTGAGTCTTTACCAACTGAATCACTCTCTAGAGTCACACCTGCACTCGTAGTGAGTCTTTACCAACTGAGTCACTCTCTAGAGCTACACCTGCACTCGTAGTGAGTCTTTACCAACTGAATCACTCTCTAGAGTCACGCCTGCACTTGTAGTGAGTCTTTACCAACTGAATCACTTTCTAGAGTCACACCTGCACTCGTAGTGAGTCTTTACCAACTGAATCACTCTCTAGAGTCACGCCTGCACTTGTAGTGAGTCTTTACCAACTGAATCACTTTCTAGAGTCACACCTGCACTCGTAGTGAGTCTTTACCAACTGAATCACTCTCTAGAGTCACGCCTGCACTTGTAGTGAGTCTTTACCAACTGAGTCACTCTCTAGAGCCACACCTGCACTCGTAGTGAGTCTTTACCAACTGAATCACTCTCTAGAGTCACACCTGCACTCGTAGTGAGTCTTTACCAACTGAGTCACTCTCTAGAGTCACACCTGCACTTGTAGTGAGTCTTTACCAACTGAGTCACTAGAGTCACACCTGCACTCGTAGTGAGTCTTTACCAACTGAGTCACTCTACAGGGTCACACCTGCACTCGTAGTGAGTCTTTACCAACTGAATCACTCTCTAGAGTCACACCTGCACTCGTAGTGAGTCTTTACTAACTGAATCACTCTCTAGCGTCACACCTGCACTTGTAGTGAGTCTTTACCAACTGAGTCACTCTCTAGAGCCACACCTGCACTTGTAGTGAATCTTTACTAACTGAATCACTCTCTAGCGTCACACCTGCACTTGTAGTGAGTCTTTACCAACTGAGTCACTCTCTAGAGCCACACCTGCACTCGTAGTGAGTCTTTACTAACTGAATCACTCTCTAGCGTCACACCTGCACTTGTAGTGAGTCTTTACCAACTGAGTCACTCTCTAGAGCCACACCTGCACTCGTAGTGAGTCTTTACTAACTGAATCACTCTCTAGCGTCACACCTGCACTTGTAGTGAGTCTTTACCAACTGAGTCACTCTCTAGAGTCACGCCTGCACTCGTAGTGAGTCTTTACCAGCTGAGTCACTCTACAGGGCCCAGGCACACTTATTTTTAATGAGAGCCAAAATAGAAGTGCCTGGCATTTCAGCAGCCATAGCCTGAAGAGTTTCTTCTGAACCACAATGTTGGCTCAGGATTACGGTTTGTTGTTGCAGAGAAGCCTTGGGAATATGGGACGACGGCTGCCAGAAAAGTTTATTATTATAATTTTTTTTTACACAAGTCTGAAGAACTGGTGAAAACCTTAATACCTGCGCACACAGCTGGCCTTGAACCGAGAAGAAAAACTTGAGAGATTATTTTAGCCTAGTAAGTATGGAATGATAGTCTTCTGACAACTGGAAAATATTATATATATATATATATATACGGCTGTGAGCTAGCTACAGCATAAATAGTGTTAATCCTCTCACATTTTGGATAACACCCATTTTAGTATCATCTTGGGTTAAGTGAAACAACCATCACTCGTGCTCAGATGCTGTATCTCTTTGGCGGACATGCGAGGTCACATTTACTGTATCTTATAGGGACCAGGATGGCTTGACATGCTAGTATGTACACTTGTAAGCAGAATGAAACTTTAGTCATAGATTTAATCATCATAGGCTTCCAGTTTCCTTTTTTTGTTGTTGCTCAGGTCAGATGTTCTGTCATATCAGGAGTGAAGTGGTCAAACGAAGGATTCACAACAGTAATTAAAATGTATTTGCTTGAGGAATGCTTGCTGAAAGGCAGGTGGCTCGTTTCATTGGACGGCTCATTGTAATACCCTTGTCTAAAAACACCTGACAGGTAAACCTCCTCACCTTCTGTTTCCGGCACTTCTTTTTAATATATATGCCATTTAACAGACGCTTTTATCCAAAGCGACTTACAGTAGTGAATGCATACATTTTCAGTATATGTGACCCCAGTGGGGATTGAACCCACAACCTAAGCGTTGCCAACGCTGTGCTCTACCAACTGAGCCACAGAGAGCCACTTAAAAAAATTCTGTCTTTATCTGGCTGTGAAGTAAAACTGAGCTTCCCAAAATGGCCTTGCGCAGGTGGGCTGCGAACCACGGGAGAGGTTTTGAAAACGTACCACCCCTGGCGTCTTCTCTGAGCCCAGTGTGGTGGGAGAGGGTTTCTGGGAATGAGGTGAAGTTTAAAAACAGAGGAGAAGGAGGAGGAGAGATTGAGATCGTGCTCCAGGGGCCGGAGAATCCTTCCTTTCTTTGACCTCCCGGGAGTTTGAGTCCACCTGAGCTCGAAGGTGCCACTTGTGCTGATTCATGACGGTGAATTCACATCAGTCATGCTCCTTCATGCTTAATGATTGAAGTTCTAAGGAAGCGAGAACAAATGTTTGAACATAAAAGGGGAGTATGGTCATTGTGGCCTCGCTGATCCTGCGCGAGGCTACAGGTTTTGATATGATGTTTTTTTCAAGGCCTCCTGTTGGGTCAGGGCACTTTTGTGGTTTGATATGCTTATTATAGGTAACCATAGAG
Organism: Aldrovandia affinis; assembly: GCA_029706075.1. Classification (NCBI taxonomy): domain Eukaryota; kingdom Metazoa; phylum Chordata; class Actinopteri; order Notacanthiformes; family Halosauridae; genus Aldrovandia; species Aldrovandia affinis. Next base: position 1,643,430 of record JAINUG010000160.1, read on the forward strand.
ACGGGAAAGAGACACACACACACAGAGATACAGTTGGAAAGGATGCCCTCTTAGGCAGATAAAAAGCAATCGATGTGTGTGCGTGTGTTTGTGTACTCATTTTGAAAAGTTTAACTTGAACCCTTGCTTTGAATTGTGACGTGTGTGTGATGGATGGGATCTTCCATGAATGTGGAACGCAGAGTTTCAAACACTCACTGACTAATTGCAATAGCATCTCTCAACAATCTTTTGTGCTGTGGCTAAATGTACGCCAGTGTCATATTTGTTTTGTAAACACGCTGGTCCCCACAAACCACTGGAATCACTTATCGGTCTTGTGGTGTTACGGACAGCAACATAGTCATATTGTACATGTCATGACCAGCTTCCGGTAATGTGCTTTCATGAGTTGTCGAGCAATTTCAGACATTGTGCAAAATATTATTATTTAATTTATGGGTCGAGAGTATATGCACTGGTAAAAAATGTAATGCATACCAATAATTGGTATGCATTTCAACATGTGTGTATATAAATACACACACACTATATGCAGTAGAGTTGAGGTTAAGATATTTTGCTATTACATAGAGCAGTGGCAGCATTCCAGTGTTGCATCATTACATTGTTACACTATTATGTTGTCACCTCATGCTTACAGTATACTGAAGTCATGTTGGACTCTTTCTTAAAGAGACCATGCAATGGAAGAATGTGTGTGTGTGTCTGTGTGTGTGTCTGTGTGTGTGTCTGTGTGTGCGTGTGTGTGCGTGTGTGTGCGTGTGTGTGCGTGTGTGTGCGTGTGTGTGCGCGTGTGTGCGCGTGTGTGCGCGTGTGTGCGCGTGTGTGCGCGTGTGTGCGCGTGTGTGCGTGTGTGTGTGTGTGTGCGTGTGTGTGTGTGTGTGATACCACCACTCAGTTGCCATGAGCTTGGCTCCACTGAACTGGTCTGTAAAGAGACACTCTGGGGGTTCGTATGTAGCCCCGAGTACTAAGTAAACACAGCATTTATTTCTGAACGAGGTGGAGTCCTATGGGCCATTTGTTTCTTTTTGTTTCTTTTGTTCACATCACAGTACTCAAAGTACTCCAATTGCGCTTTTATATTTTTAAAAGGATTAAAGGAGGTTATGTTTCATTTATGTTGTGTGTATAATTTTATTTATGGAAATCATGCACCCAATAGACACACTCACACACACACACACACACACACACACACACACACACACACACACACACACACACACACACACACTGAGACATGTTCACATTGTTTCATTTTCTGTCACGCATCCTGTTGTGACCGGAGGGGCCAATTTCTAATTATAGTGCCATTTTGGGCCTCTGATAAGGTCAATTGGCTTATCAATAGGTTGCTTGATCATTGGATGTACTTATTTGATTTTGGATAAACTATTTAATGCTTGATCAACAAGTGAGTGAGCATCCTGATATTCTCCAATGCTTTGCTTGGCCAGGCAAATGCGATTGCGGCTTTCTACGCAGAATTAGATAACATGGAGAGTAAGGAATTTATGTGTATTGTGTGTCACAACAAAATATGCCATTTTGAACAATGAAAATGACTTTTAAAATGAAAAAGGCAACAAAAAAACCTGTTTATGTCAAAATTGAAGCAGAAACCTGGAATTGATAAAAGCCTTATTATTTTATCATTAATTGTTTTGTTATTGTTTTTTGTGTGATTTGAGCAGGTCAAATTGTAGTATGAGAATTTATTCATCCAATATCCTTCAGATCCTTCGGTCTGTGCCCTCTCCAGTTCAAACCACAAATTTTCTGAAAATTGGGTTCAAGTCTTGAGACTGAGATGGCCATTACAAAACAGTAATTTTGTCGGCCAGTTAAAATGTATTGGTTGATTTTGAGAAATGCTTGGGATTATTGTAGATGATTGTCTACAGCTCATAATCTGTATTGTTCGTTTTATACAGCCTTTTTTGCTCTCATTTTCATCAAGGGTGCCAATACTTCTGGACCTGTGCGTGCGTGCGTGCGTGCGTGCAAGTACTTTCTATGTGTGTAAGTAGCTAGCTAAACGTAAGGGTAATTTGGTGAAAGGATTTATGTGAATACAGTCATATACCATTAGTTCAGCAGCGTGAGATCAGAATCTTATGAACTCCGCTACAATTGCATACATCAGCTGAACAATCGTACTGTAAGACAGCTCCTGTTCTCACAGCTCTTTGCAGTGTCAATGTCATTCTCAATATTCTCAAGAAGCCTTATTAAAAGAACTCTTCCCCTCCCTTTGGGTTCAAACATTAGTTGGCATTTGAAGCAAAATAAACTGTCGTGTACTCTGAGGCAATATCAAAGTGGAATTTCCTGGGGGGGAAAAAAACTAAAATTGCTTGAGGGCCTACATGATGATAAATTCCTTTCTCACTTCTTAATTTTTTTCTCTAAATCTTTACAAGAGGAAAACATCCCTCCATTGTCCCTCCACATACATACTTACATTTTAAGTTTAGGGTAATTTTGAAACTGCTAGTAATATGTAGAATAGATCATTTGCATTATTGATTCCAGAGCAGGAAATTATTTAATCCACCAGTAGTAATACAATTTAATAATGCTCAAAAACAAATATGCTCATAGTAGATACAGATTTATAACCAATTTATCTTTAAAAAAGGCACAATATTGGAACCAACAGCATATTCAGACAAATAAGTATTGGTGTCTATATGGTGTGTGTGAGCAAGTGTGTGTGTGATGTGTGTGTGTGTGTGTGTGTGCGTGCGTGCGCGTGTGCTTGTCTGTGCATGTGTGCGTGTGGTAACTCGCTCGTGCGACTTACCACTTCCTGTGTGAGAGGAGAAAGGCTGGCCGTACATTTGGGGCTGACGGGGGCAGAAAGGGGGAAGCCAATGAGAGAGACAGAGAGCGAGAGGAAGACGATTTGAAACCGTGATTGCGACAGCGTTTCTGCTGTTTTTCTGTGTGTGGCAAGTTGTGTTCAGAAGCTGTGTTACTGTCTTTTTCCCATCACGAAGAAGGCCGATGGTGTGTTGCGTTAACTGAACATCGCCCTCTGTCTGCTCCCTCTTTTCAAAGCGTGTTAAGAAGTGAATGGCTCCTCAGCAATCAGCGGTGAGGCCCGCCTGCTTGTGTATGCGCTGTAATAATAATATATGCCATTTAGCAGACGCTTTTATCCGAAGCGACTTACAGTAATGAATGCATACATTTTTTTTTTGTCCCCAGTGGGAATTAAACCCACAACCTATGCGTTACAAACGCCACGCTCTACCTGCTGAGCCACACAGAACCACTGTAATGTAGCGCAGAGAAAAGCAGTCACTAACGCAAGTGTACTAATGGTGGAAAGGGGTGGGTGGATGGGGCAGCCATCTCTCGTCGATGCTTAATTGACAGTTCCGGATTTGACCATTTTTTGGGGGCAAAAGGAGGGGGAGGGGGAGAGCTTATTTGTCGAGCTGTTGTGGGCACTGTTTACACCATTAGGGCTGATGAATAGTGGCTCGCTGCAAACTTGACTGATGGCCCAAACAGCCCTCACTGAGTAAAGAGCTGCACAACCAACCGCTCGCTGTAACGGCTTCTCTTCAAACCTTCAGGATTCCGATTGGTCGAGACTCGTGAGGCTTACTGTATCTGTGCGCCCAGAGGTTGTATCAGTCAAACAGGATGTGGGCAGGTCTTATCAGGGCTTGAGTGCTAGACTGTTGAGTGCTAGGCCTGACCTTTGACCTCTCCCCACCCACCACCCACCTCCTCTTTGACCCCCACCTCTGTGCAAATTCCTGGGCTGTGCAACTTTGTGCCTTGTGTCCAGTCCTAAGAACATTTCCATTGTTCTAGCGCTTGAACCAGGTGTGCCGTATGATGGCGTAAATGTAATTACTGAACATCTTTCTTGGAGAAATACAGAAGATGCAAACTAAAGATGACGTTTGAAACTGGTGATTCTGCACTCCGTCCGTCCCAAAATGTTTACCTGACCTTTGTCTTTGATGGTGCCCCTTTGTATACCTGACCTGTTTAAGTCTTCTGGCTTTAGTAATTGCACCTGTCCTCCTGTTACGCTGGGGTGAAAGATTCAGCTGTGAGTGGCCACACAATAGGGGAGAAATGCAAGAGGGCAACACTCTGCTGTACACACGACTTTAACGCCGCGCTGAGTTATTTTCAGGAGAAACCTCAAACCATCGATCGTTCACGTAGGAGGTGGGAAATGGAACTGTAGTGGACTGAGAGCTCCTTGTGTCTGCTGGCAGCCATATTGTTTAGATTATTTTTATCGTAAATTGAAAAAAGCACTCCACTCTCGTTCCTGGACTCCTGAGCAGTCAACTTTTGCTTAGCCCCCTCTCTAGGTCATTGCTGAGCTAAGTACTGTGGCTGCATCACATAGATTCATGATACAATGACGTCACGCTATCGTTGTCGGAAGTTGTTGAAAGTTATCCACTTTATTTAGATGGGGGGGGGGGGGTAACTTTCAACAACAGTCACAGGTTGGGCTTGAGATGTAAAAGTTTGGGAACCCCAGCTTTATCTCTCTAACTGCCTGTGGGGTGCGTGTGGCGATGGCTGCTGACTCATCAGCGCTGCCTGCAGCTCCGTGTGTTTCAGATTCCTTCAGTGCCAGAAGCGATTTGTAGCCGTGGCGCATTATCAAAAAAATATAATTTTAAATGCCTTAAATAACAAAGAATGGCTTACGGCGAAGACCGATCACTTGGATGATTTGGAAGAATGTCACGTAACGAGACCTGCGCGTTGTGTCGATTGCAGTGTAATACCGAACATATAAGAACATGAGAACACGGGACAGTTCAACAATGAGAGCAGGCCATTCGACCCATCCGTGCTCATCACTTAGAATCAGACGCTGAGAAAGAAGTCCGTTTTATTCCTCGGGGTGCAGCGAAGGTAATCTCAGCCAACAACTGCCTTCCGACAGTAGGAAACCGGAAAAGGTCAGGTGTGTTTGAGTCTAGCGTTTGACATTTCCGCGACCGTTTTCCCATATTACCCGTTTGACCTCCATCATTTTAAGGATTTGGGGTAATTTTGAGAGCAGACCTGACAAAGAAATGTTAATCTTCACACAACTCTCCACCGAGGCTTGCAGTTAAAAGTTTGGGAACGTGCGAATCAGGAAGATGTTAAGGGGAAACTATATCAGATGTTTATGGGATGTTGAAAAATGTCACAGCTGCTGGTGAGAGATGAGGTGCCAAGAATATTTCCAAAATGCGTGGTGGCATTTGCACGCATCAACTGTAGAAGAAGCAGAGGGTCATTGGATCTTTTGGGCTAAAGACCCTGAGAGGTTGGTGTGCTAAGAAAAGTATTTATCAAAATCTCTCTATTTTTAAAGGTTAGTTATGAAGGCCAAGCAGACCAAATATGTGTACAATGTGTGCTGTGTCCTCTGGTGCCAATAAAGGAAGAAAAAAAACTTTATCATAATATTTGTTCATGAAGACCTTTCTTTCAAAATGACTGTGTACAGTGGTGGCTCTTTTGTTACATGTCTTGGAGGGTTAGATTTTTCTGCTGCACCCTTAAGCAAGGTACTTCATGTTCAGTTTCTTCAGTAAATGTCTCGCAGTCAACAAAGAGACAAATTCCTGGCTTTTATACGTAAATATTTATTAGCTGCTTTGAATTTTATTCAGTCCAAAAGGTCTAAACCAACTTCAATCTCACTCATGTCATCACGTTTCACATGTTAAACAGTGACAACACAACTACAACTGCACACAATGACATCTACCCTTGGTAATGCTGCTTTTGTAGTGAAAGGTGTTTGACTGAAAAATGTGTGTGTGTGTGTGTGCGTGCTTGTGTGTGCATGTATGTGAGTGCACGTGTGTTTGTGTGTGTGTGTGTGTGTGTGTGTGTGTGTGTGTGTGTGTGTGTGTATGCATGTGTGTGCACGTGTGTTTGTGTGTGTGTGCATGTGTGTGCATGTGTGTTTGTGTGTGTGTGTGCTTGTGTGTGTGTGTGTGCACATGTGTGCTTAGTGGACACGAATAGGGGAACGAAACTGCACTTGACTGCACTCAACAATACCGTCTGTGAAATGCACATTGATTAATTAATTAGAATCCCTTAACGAGCAAATTGAGTGTCAGAGCTGATTATCAAATTGAGCCCCTGTATGGTTCTCCTCGCCTGCCCCCCCCTCCCCCGCCCCTCACACAGGCACCTCTCCCGGCTGCTGAGGCACATCATGGCCTGCACCACTTGCCGAACAGTCCACAGTGTAGTTTAATGGTTAGGGAGCTGGGCTTGTAACTCAGAGGTTGCAGGTTCCATTCCCAGGTGGGGGCACTGCTGTTATACCCTTGAGCTAAAGGTACTTAACCTGAATTGCTTCTGTAAAATATCCAGCTGTATAAATGGATTGTATGTAAAGAAATGTGAACTGTGTGAGTCGCTCTGGATAAGAGCGTCTGCTAAATGCCTAAAATGTAAATGTAAATGTAAATGTAAATGTAAATGGGTGCAGGAACCCCCAGCCAGCTCTCCTCCTCGTTGCTGTAGTGAAACTGGGGGCCTTTTTTCGGTGCCTCAGTGTCTGCAAACAGATCACTGCGCCCCCCAGCCTGAATATCACTTTGAGTTGTTTCCATGTGCATCGATGGGAGGCTGTGTGTCATTGTTTTTGTCATTGTTGTTGTTGTGTTTTCTTTCACACCGGGGGCAGCAGAGAGCATTGCTAGTCCCCCTCCGTGTAATTCATTTGAATTCTGGGTCAGGGGAAGCATTGGATCGGCCATTGAATAAAGTGGTTTAAGTCTCCTGTCGGTTCTGGCTCCACGATGGTGGAATGACCTTCCTGTGGAAGTCAGAACAGCTGAGACCCTGGCCACCTTCAAGCGACGACAGAAGACTCACCTCTTCTGGGTGCACCTCTCCCCGTAGTCCGTTTTTTGTTAACTTAGGGACATGGTTGCTTAGTTTACACGTCTACTTGTTTATGTATTGTATTAGGCTTAGGCATTATTTTCTGCATTGATTGCTTTATTGCTACCTTTGAATTGTGGCTACAGATTTACCTACAGGGTCCTAGTTTAACTATGTGGTTGCTCCTAGCACCCAGGAACTGTACTTCCCACTAGGGTGGCTTTCAGCTAAACTGTTCTTGACTACGGTTAACACTTTGTTGTACATCGCTCTGGATAAGAGCGTCTGCCAAATGCCTGTAATGTAATGTAAGTGTAATCTCTGGATTCACTGTGGCTCTTGTTCTCTCCCTCTCTTTTTCTCTCCCTCTCTTTTTCCTCTCTTGCTCTCCTATTCTCGCTCTTTCACTAGCTCCTCTGTTCTGTAACTTCACTGATTAGGGGGGTGGAGCACCTGTTGAAATCTTATATTGATTTCCACCGTCTTTATTTTGATCTTGTGGACCTAATATTTTATTGAAGATTTTGTACGGCTGGATAATGGATATGTCTTCTGCTGATAATGCTGTCCGATTTGAAATATGTATAGAAATGGTTTGATTAATTTGCCACAGGATTTGGATATGTTCATTTTAACTGCTATGGTGCTTCGTCATTGCATTTGAGTCACACATTTAAACATTTAGAGTCATCTTTTCAGTGTGTTATTCTTACATGATGTTTAATTTCTGTATAAAAAACCCTGGCTTTGGCCTGGGTTCAATCAACAAGTCATCCTTCATTTTAGCTCGCAGTTCAAATTGAGTGGCTCTTTGTTGCGATGTAATCAAAGAAGGAAAGGAGTGCAGGAAACGCCGTTTGGGGGATGGGGGGTGGTGGTTGGTTTGGGATGCTGATGGAAATATTGGTTGACCCTTTGTGGTAGATGGCTATCGTGGCGTGTGGATTGAAAGGCTCAGTCGTTGGGGAGCCGTTGTGGTCAGTGGCTCGGGCCAGATGGCTGGCATACCTTGAGGCATCCTTTCAGTTGGGGAATGCACCCCTCCCCTCCCCCAGCCCTGAGCAGGCTGATACAGCCTGGAAATGCAGCAACATAAACATCCTTCCCCCTGCGCTCCTCCAAAATAATGCCCTGTCTTAGCCCCTTGACCTGGGGTGGGGTCCTTATGCGCTGAAAATCCTAATCTTAATGTGTGTGTGTGTGTGTGTGTGTGTGTGTGTGTGTGTGTGTGTGTGTATATATATATATATATAGTATCCTTTTTTAAATTAAAAATGTAATTAAAAATGTGTTGTTTTTCATTTTTGTTATTCCACTTCTGAAAAACAAACATTGTGTGTTTTGTGTATCTAACTAAGCATGCAGTTGTAAAGGTTTATACAGCCATAAATAATGTCTACATAACAGGTCCATAATGCTGACTGGCACTATCTGTCTAATATAAATCTAACACAGTGCTGTCTGGCCCTGCTTATGAGAACACGTCATGTCATGACCATCATTGCATGTTATGAAACATTTTGAAACATAGCAGGTCTTATGAATGCTTTACAAATGTTTTACAACCATGTAATTCATGTTAAATGTTCAAATATAGATTTATTTCTGCATTATTGTTTCAGCCAACACAAAAACATTTAATCCAAATAAAATGGAAAATATTTTGACTGGTAAGGCTGCTCTTAGCAACACATTGTTAAGATCAAGGGGGGTCTATTTTTGGCGCTTGAAAAAAAGGTGAAATTGCCTACAGGAATTGTACTTTGCTTTACAGAATTCTAATTCTAATTGTACGATCAAAACTCAGTTTGTCATGGTATCCAAATGACAAAAGCCATGTATTTGTCAACAACAATGGGACTCCTAAGGTTTTCATTGTGTATTCTTGTTTGTCAATGATTATTCACAAAATCCATATGCTTTTTACCTAACATGGAACATTTTGCTAAACATTTCAAGGAATCACAAATTTTTTTCCAGCAGCAATTAAAAAATATTAAAAATAAGCATCATTGGAGGACGGATGGCGTAGCAATCTACCACACCCATATCTTGGTTGGTCCGATACGAGTGTGTGCTGCCTACTAGGGACACTGTTCAAAACCCGTCTCTGCCAGACCCGCTCTTGTTGTCAGCCCTGATTGGGGGCGGCGTTTGGCTGTCTGCCCCAGGGGGAGGGGGGGGGGGAGGGTGAGCTGGCTCGGGTCCGCCGTGAAGCACGTAAGGGTGTCTCCAGAACGTGGGTGGGCAAATTTCATCTCGAAGGAAGTGGAGTTCGCTGCCCTCTGAGAATTAGTGGGGAGGGCAAATCGAGAGGGTATATAGAGGGTGTTTGTTATTGGCCACTAAATTGGGAGGAAAAACAGGAACAAATCAGAAACAAAACAAAAAAACTGCATTATCTGGCATCATTAAAATAAGCTAACTGGATCAATGAATGCGCCCACTTGAAAAACAGCACCGAAGCTCAGCCTTATTTTGATTCTGAAGTCGGCAGAAAGGACTGAATCACAGGAAAGCACCATAATTAAGACAACATGGTTGCAAAAAACAGATTGGAAGAATACTTTTCTTCTTGCCACTAATCATCTCATTAAAAAAAATGTTCTCCTTTAAAAAGTAGCTTTGAGATTGGCTTGACTTGTCCATAAGTCAAGCAACAAAACAGCAACAAAACAATGTCTATGTGTGCAGCTGTCTTGTAAACTGTGGTCTTCATGAATGACTCAGCGCCTATTATTTTCTTTTTAATCATTGAATGCCATATTCATTCCACAGCATGTGGTGTTGTTTTTTAATGGAACTAAGTTGGAGAGAAACGTGAAATGATTGTCAACATTATTTTTTTTTTTTTTTTTTTGGGGGGGTGGGGGGAGAGGGAGACAAACATTGCTCCAAACTTTTCTCAAACGATTCCAAATCTAGAGGACAGGATTTGGCCGTGTAACAATTTAACAGAGTGTTCTTCCTTTCTAACCTTAGTATTTCTGGGCTTTTTAAAGCTGGGTAAACACATGCTTTTCCAGTGTGTTTTGAATAAAAAAAGGCTTGTTTGGTTCAGTACAAAATGTTTTTGAGGTTAGAGACTATTTCACAGAGGCCAAGTAAAACCTTCAACAAAAATGGATGTAGACAAAAACAGACAAAGTATTCTAATGGTTAGAGCTACAAAATAAAGTATGCCAAGGGCCTTTAGCCATTTAATAAGAAGCCTTTTCTTTTTAAGCTAGAGTACTTCATCGTTACTAAATAAGCATTTGCTAGCATCCACTCCCGTTTCGCATTGATGTTATTTCCCTTTTGTTATGTCTGCATTATATTTACAGTAAAGCAATAAATAACATGCACTTGGAATACATTTTTTCTTAGTACATTGAAATGCCATGTAAAATGTTTCATGTTTTCAATTATATCATTATAATAATTACAATTATAATTGTATAATTATAATTGTTATTAATCATTATTTTTTATTTTATATTTTTCGATCGTATCAGTAAGAATCCTTCAGAGGTCGCGTTTATGAAAACCCAGAGGCTCAGGTGTATTTTTTCAGTCGGCATGGCTTATATAACTGTTTTCGCACCACAACAGGGAGCTGTCCTCAGACTGTGAATGCGGCTCGCCCTCTCTCTGTCTGTCCGCCCGTATCCTCCCCTCAATCGCTCTCTCAGTAGAAAAGGCTCCTTAACAGCTCGATACTGCTTCTCCATTAATCAAAGACACTTCTAGTGTCCCATTACAGAAACACAACTACTTGCCCTGTCGTAGGCAGACAGCTTACCAATTCATCTTCTTGGGGGAAAAAAACTGCGTCCTGCCGCCTACCTGTTTGGCTGAAGCCGTTTAAGACCACGGGAAGACCTGTTTAGACTGTTATTTCTCTGGGTCACGCAAACAACAGAAAAGCGAAATTACTTGTCTTGGTGGCGGTTTTCACGGCGGCTGAACGCTGGGGACGTGCGTGTGTCGAATCGTTGGTTTTAGTGGCTGTTAGAATGCGTGCCGACTCTCTCTCTGGCTCCGCTGCCCAGTAAATCACCCCCGCGCACCAATTGGCTTACCTGTCTCTCAGCTGAGGGCTCTGAATTTCTCTGTCACCGGTTTTATTTCTTCTCGGAATGCATGAGAACGTGAGTGGCTTTTAAATTTGCATAGATTTCCGTGTCCAGGCTGTCAGTAACGATACATCACGTTTGTCACTTGCGCTGCGCTGACGGGGAAATGATGGCGTGGCGTCCTAACTAGGGAAGCAAGAGAGCCCTCCCATTGGCCTGGCTAGGGTTGCGCCATCTGCAGAATCTGCGCTGGGTTGGAAGCTGTGCTTTGGCTCCAGATGCTGCATTGAATCGGTTGTCAGTAAAGGCGGCCACCACAAGCTGAGCCCCGCAGTCACAGGTTTGAGCTAGCTATCTTGCAGTACAGTGTGGCCTGTGGGGTTTTATATGCACCATTGGCACACTTAAAGATGCATTCTGACCACAATTTCATGATGAAAAGCCACAATTTCATGATTTGCTACTTCCTGTAGGCCTTGTCCATCCATCCACATGGCGTTCTGGATACTGTTCCGCTTATCTCCATTTCCTTATGAGCCATGAGCAGCCAAATGGCAAGTGTAATGGGGGGTGAATTGTCAAATAATATACGCTTAAACTACACAATAAAATACATCTAAATGAAGATTCATATTTAGAAAGCAAAGATACATTTTGTAGATCCTTACAGACTTTTTTTAAATGCCATGGAAGTAATAGTCCCAAGTAAATGTGATTAACATGAACTGTGAATCGAATGAAAAATATCCAACATATCCAAACAGCGTGCGTTCTTATGACTCGATAAAGTAGCTCAGTAATGTTAGATATCATTATCATTAGATATGACATGGAAGCTAGTTAGCTAGCTATGTTGGAAGTCAGATAATTGCATCGCACAACAGGCTACACAGAGAACTACTTACTCGCTCGAAAGCAGGCCATCCAATCTGGCTGCCGCCTCTACCTGCTTGTGCTTGCTTCACGCGCTTGAGTGGAGTGGTGCTTCTAGCTGTGAAACTGAAAGCAGTCCCGGAAGGAAAAGCATTTGTGGTGTTAATGGATTGCTTGGAAACTAATGTACGGTCTCATTGCAAGAGTGCTAATATAGTTATATTCCAGTCATCAACTCAAACCTAAAGTGCAGCTTACAATGGCTGTATGGGGCCAAACAACATGAATTACAGCTAGTGTTGGTTTGGGGTGATTTTGGTGTGTATTTTGAATGTGTATTAATTGACAATCGGCGCCCGTTTCGCATTCGGATGCTCATGACTTAACGGACATTAAGTATCAGCAACAGCGGCATGTGGATGCATCGACAAGACCGAGAGTAAGTAGTGCATCGCAAAATTATGGATTTTGGTTCAGGACGTTCCTTGAAGTCAAATCGCGGCCCACCTGATGTTCTGCCTGTTCAAGCACAAGAGCTCCGAGAGACGAACGAAGGCGCACTGGGGAGAAGGAGCTGTGCCCAGTGTGCCATTAATTAATCTTTTTTTGTTTGTGTTGTGGCATCTGCTGGGATGCATCGGGGTTAATGGAGACGGAGGTCCAAATGGGATTGGCCCGGATAGGAGTCCATCCTGGACCGCAGGTGCGCTCTCCAGCCGTGTGCTCGTTGGATCCAGCGGGCGCGTGATTGGTTCCAGCTTCACACGGATCGGCACAATGTTAATGCGTAACCGCAATCCTCCAGCTGGCATTTCTTTAAAAAAAAAAAATGCTTTCCCTCTCTGCTACGGTAAACAAAATGTGGTCCAAGTAATCGGAGTGGGGTGGGGTGGGGGGGGAGGTGGGGGGTAGTGTGAAAATAAAATGCATTGTTTTGAACAGGAGAGGATGTTGTTTTTTGTGCCGTGTTCTTCACGTTTGAGCCAAGAATTTATTTGCAAACATACGATGGATTATTCAAACTGGTGTTGAGGGGTATGCCTGTGTGTATACGATTGGGCGGTTATTCATTTGTATACCTACCTACACCTACTAAAACCCAGGAAGTTCATTAATTAATCGGAGGAAATGGGTGAAACTCACAGGTTATATTGTGTGTTTTTTGCATGTTGTGATGTATGACATATTGTACAAAGAACTGTTCACCAACGTTTAAACATATTTATGACTCTATATTTGTGCTCATTGATGTTCACAGGCTGTTTGCCCCCTGGATAAGGGTGTCTGCAAAATGAATGAATGAATAATGAATATAATAATTAATAATGAATCTGTAATAAATTAAGATTAAAAAGCAGCAGAATCAGCATGTGGTGGTGTTGGTATTCACTTTGCGGTGAAGTTGCGAACAGTGTCTGTTAGGGCGCTTATGTTGATTAGCATAAATCGCATGACTGTCATTTCTTTTTTAAATTTTTTTTTATTTTATCCCATTTTCTCCCAATTTAGTAGCCAATTGCACCCGCTATTTCAAGTCAATCCCCCCCTTGTAATGTGAGTTTGCTGCTGTAGCCCTGTGACCGGTAGTGACGAAGGCGAAGTATCATCTCCTCCGAGACGGCACTCGCCAGGCCGTCGACCGTAACTCCGGCACCCCAGAGCCACTCCTGTGCGCATTGAACATCCTGTCGGCTTCCCTCCCCCCTCCCTGGGGTGGACAGCCAATTGCCGCCCCTGGTGGCACTCCCGGCCAGAGCCGACTCTGGCGTGGACGGGGAATCAAACCCCGGTCGCCGTGGCCAGCGTCGAACGTTGTAACGACTAGACCATGCGGGAGGCTTGACTGCGTCACCTCTAACCGCCTTTAAAATGGTTGGGCATGAGCGATTCATAGGAGCAGTATCGATCCCACAATTTTGCTCAGATTTTGTCGGTCATACTGCATCAGTCAAATGTGTCAAACCAATGTATCAATGTGATCAAAATGATTAAAGAAAATTAAAATGATATAATCCTCATGTCAATAGGATGCCTCAGTCCTTCTGATGGGAAGGGTCAGGGCGTAGCTCTTTTAGCAAGGTGTCAAGTAATAACGATCGACAAATCTGAGACAGAAAGCAGTCATCCTGAATGAAGGAGCTTGTTTTCCTGCCTGCAAACAGGAATTGCCTGCATTTCAGTCTGTTTGTCACATGATTGCAAGTTTAGCACCCTCTCTTACACTACCTTTCCCCTGATGCTTTGCACTTCCCAAGTCTGTTCAATTAAAACACGGCTCTCTCATATCGGAGGAGATACCAACCAGTAGGGACATGTCACCGTCGAACTAAACAGACGTTCGCTCACGCAGTACAGAATTCGTATAGAAGGCAATAAATGGATGTGTAACATTCAATCCATAGGCTATTATTATTCATTTCATTTTGTGTCAAGCTCAAATGGTTTGTTTGTGTTTACAGGTCCTGTAATAGCGCTGGGCATACAGGTCTGGTTACTGAAAGAGTGACTGGGCATGTACTGGTCACAGGCTCAGGCTATTCCTGTCCGGCTGTTGAGTGGGCTGTTTGTGGAGTGTACTCGGGCGAGGCTATTTTGGACCTCTGTGTTCTGGAGGGATGGGTGGGGGTGTGGGGGGATGACAGTGCAGATGCCTCACCTCTTGCCAAGAGGCTGTTGGCACATGGCTGGCGCTTCTGACCTCCCACATTTACATGTTTTACATTTTAAGCATTTAGCAGACGCTCTTGTCCAGAGCGACTTACAAGATGTGCATTAATACATGGTAGGAACAATCATTGTTCACGCAAGGGATCAGTGCAGTGATACAGCGACAGACATTGTTGTAGGCAGCTGCATACCATACCTGTAACACTGGGAAGGAAAAGGTTATTACTTTTTTTAAATGTATTTTAAAAAAAAAATATATAAATGAGGTGTAAGCAGGGATACATATCCAAGAAGTGTTGAGCAAGTAGACAATGGTGATGACAATTGGCTATATGTACAGAATTCAGTGGTAGTGGAGTCTGAATAGGTGGGTTTTGACATCTTCCAGCCCTGCTCCCCAAAAAAAAGAAAAACGCAAAGTGTTAAATCCACGCCCTCTCCCTACTTTGGGGGTTTACTGCTGGCCTGAACACGGGCCTTTTCATCTTCTGAGTCTCTGTTATTGTTAACATTCACATAATCTAGGGTAAATATATAAATCTGTGGATCATGCTTATTTCCAGCTAATGACAACCGACAAGGTCATTTACTAAACCCTCAAAGGTGTTGGAGTGCTCTATTTTTGTAAATTCTGCTAGTGAAGGAGAACAGTGTAAGACTAAATGTGGTATGTATACTTGCCAAGTTGTATTTGTCTTTGTACCCTTATTTCGACAAATCATCATTTAACAATCAGTCCAGAGCATGCTTCAGTGGAGCACCTGCGACATTAAGAGCTCCTGTTACTTGAAATGGATACACAGGATACGCACACGTCCTATGTCCTCACTTTCTGAAGCTGCTTTTTTCATATTAAGATCAATAAAAATGCTGTTGGCTTGATGTGCATCATTACACTAATTGAAGTCAATTTAACCCAAACAGGAAGTGGCCCTTGCGTGACATCAAGGAATCCGTTTAGGACAGCTCTGACTTTGTTTCCAGCCTTGCCGCTATTTTGAGATTGTGCCAATTTGTTTAATCGCTTTACAGTCTGCTGTTTTTGGGGGGCGAGGCTGCAGCGTAGGAGAACATCGATCACTTACAATTATTCATCTCCGGTTGATCTTTGTGCCCCCGTAGTTTTGTCTTGTCGGGCGTAATTCAGACGGGCGACGCAGGAGTCTTACCCAGCATCTTTCTGAATCGGGCGGTGTTTTTTCGGAAGCGAGGTGCGATGAGGCCACTCTCACAGGAACCGGAATACTACGTGGGTTCTT
The DNA here is from genome assembly GCA_029706075.1 of Aldrovandia affinis. Classification (NCBI taxonomy): domain Eukaryota; kingdom Metazoa; phylum Chordata; class Actinopteri; order Notacanthiformes; family Halosauridae; genus Aldrovandia; species Aldrovandia affinis. The sequence continues at coordinate 1,659,184 of JAINUG010000160.1, forward strand.
AATTTCGGATCATGAACCAACTTTTAAAACGCCGAGAGCCTGAGAGATTGGTGCACTTAAAAGGTTCAGTTCTGGAGTATTTTGGGAACACTGAAGTGGAAGCCGCTATTGGTACATTTCTATTAATATAACTGGGAGGGTGGGGGGGGGTGGGGGGGGTTGTCTCGTCAGTTCTGAAAAGTACAGCTCCTATTTCATGTTTGGATTTAATCAGCAACTCACGGCGAGCACCCACAGATATCTGAAGTCGTGGGGAAGTGGGAGTGAAATGACAGGAGGTACGGAGGAACAAAGCCTCTCAAACAGACCTAAAGTTAGACGCATCCTTGAGGTTTCGGCATGTTGATGCGAGGTGATGCCCATGAATAATGCAAAGGAATGGAAGCACTTTTCTGGGTCTTTTTATAGAGTGGTGAGGGCCTCTCTCACACACACACACACACACACACACACACACACACACACACACACACGTAAAGCACGGTGAAAATAAACAGCGTTTTAGGAACCGGAGGGCGGTAAAGGGGTGCCTTTATACGAGACGTAAATGATTTGACAGCTGGCGCTTTCAGATTCACAGCAGCGTTTTCAGCGTGTCAACTGAGGATTGTATCAATGGCATCAGGATTCCATCGTTGTTTTCTTTTGGGGGGTGCGGGGTTCTTCCTCTGAGGTAGGGTATATCTGACAGCAAGTCCAGACTTAAGGGGGTAAAAAAAAAAGGCGGCTTCTCCCTCCCCGTCGGTACCTGAAGGTGGAATGAAAGATTAGGAGGAAAATCCCCCCACCTCAGCCCTGACAGAGCTCCTGTATGTTAGTCTGTCTGCTCAGAGGAGTGATGGCATCATGAAAGGCCCGCTGTGCTGGGCTGGCCCTCACTGTCACATAACTGCCCTTTGTTCTCTGCTCCGGCCACCCTGTGTACCCTCACTGTGTGGGGTTTGGGACACACACTCTCTCACCCTAGCCATGGCCAGAGAAACGCACCAACGCAACGACCAAAAAAAACCTGCGTGCCGACATGGCACCAGTGTAGCAGTTGCACTCGTGGTTGTACTGGTTTTGGCAGTAATACATGATGTAGTAACAATAATTACCACAGAAAACATGCACTCATGCTACATTGTGCTACTGATCATTAATTTAAATAATTATTATATTATTTGTGTTCATTAGTAGTGGCAGAGGTAATGGTAGTGGTAGTAGTAATACATAATGGTGAAAAAATTATTATCACAAAACATACCGATTCTATATTTTACTAGTGCATTACTGTACATTGCACTTTAATCAGTACACATAATTACTATAATTTCTATTATTATAATACGTTTTTTTGGTTTTAAAAGGTTATACATCTGTAAAGATATGCCTTTGACACAGTGCTGCTTTTCTACTTGTTGTTTTTTTCTCCGTTTTTTCTTCCATAGCGCATCTTGTACCTTGTGTCTGATTTTTATCCCTGTAGCTCCAGGCGAGTCAGGGTGGTCATTTCTCCATATGATAAATAGCAGCTCTGTAACAGAATAAAGGTTAGGGCTCCTCCGCTCCCCCTCCGCTGCTCTCTGCTCATGTATGCAGGGCACGGGCCTCCAGCGCGTGTGAGCGAGTGTGTGGCTGGAATTCATATGATACGCCGTGCTGCAGGGAGGGAGGGAGGGAGGGAGGGAGGGAGGGAGGGAGAGAGAGAGGGACGAGACATTGATATGTGCCGGACGACTCCCCGCCGATAGACTGCTCCCGCTGCCCGGGATGTTGAGAAGCGTTTAATAGGTTTTAATTAAAACAAATATCGGGGAACAATAGGGCGGAGTTCAGATTCAACGGGGCGGGGGGGGATGTTGGGAGGAAATAGATTTTTATTTATATATTTTTGACATGGCTTTATCTCTCGTGGCAGACTGTGATACTCTACCTGCTTCTAGTGGGGTTTACAGACAGAATCGTGGTGGTTTGACCAGGTGTGGTTCATAACTCATCCAGGTAATAATAATAATAATAATAATATATGCCATTTAGCAGACGCTTTTATCCAAAGCGACTTACAGTGGTGAATGCATACACTTTTCAGTATATGTGGCCCCAGTGGGGATTGAACCCACGACCTAAGCGTTGCCAATGCCATGCTCTACCAACTGAGCCACAGAGAACCACTTATTAGGTACTTATTGTATACTTATTGTATGCATTTCTGAATAAATAAAAGCCCAAAACCATTTTGGTGTGTCCGAGACCCTTTGTCTCCATCGTGAAGTGTGGACGATGAGTATGTACCGCCTCCCATGTGTCAAGAGCCTGCTACGCTAAGCGGGGTCATTATGAATGCAGATTTATTGCCTGTAATATATTGTGGGATGTGTGAAATCAGGCGGAGTTTGCTTTATTTAATTGTATTTATTTCATTTCACTCCACTATCAGGTGCACTAATCTGACATCTGATTCGGTGTTATTAAGCTTGCTGGCATCTAATCGACTGGAAAACGAGAATGCTGAAAAGGCTCCACGCTGCTCTTTTCAAAGAGAGAATAGTGAAAACTGTAGTTGCTAAAGGCAGGTCTACGAGAGAGAGCGCTTTGCTCTTATGGCACTAACGAAAAGAAGGCTCTGCGTTTTAAAATAGATCTCCTGTCTGAACCGTTTTACTTTTGCATCCCGTCCTTCCAGATTTAAAAAAATATAAAATAATGAAAAAAAAAAAAATCTCATTATAGTACTGGGTGAAGGTTGGAGAACCTACTGTGGCTGTTGTTTTGTAGAGTGTCTGTCTCATTTTACTGCATGCAAAAATAGGTGCCATCAATTTTTAATCATACAGTATATAATATAAATACAAAGCTGAACCTGAATTAAAGATGTATCTTGCGGGCACCTGTGTGGCCTACTGAAGGACCTGAGGACCCTGCATGAACGGCCAGCTTCACAATGAATGGGGAGGGGGAGGGTGGAGGGGGTGGTTGGTTGTTTCCCTCGCCATGGCTGCTGCCTCCGCATTTGCTGGCCGCTTTTTTTTTGACAAATGCCTTAATTTAAGGTGCCGTATGGGCACCCTGCTCCCGGGCATGGCCCCAATATGGTGTCCGTGCGATGGACTGTGCCCGCAGGGAACCCACCCCGGCATCTTCCTGTAACAAGGCGAGGGCAGCTGTGGAGGGAGGGAAATCCTGATGAAAACAAACGATTGTTCCGGGGACCAGCACCCCTTCTGGCTGCCGAACGGAATTACACAATTTCCTGAACCTGGTCTGCAGGAACAGCCCCACAGAGGGGCAATAAAACCCCCCTTTCAGACCACGGAAAAACACTGATGTTGCCACCTTGCTGCACTGTGGCTCAGTAGGTAGAGCACGGCGTTGGCAACGTTGAGGTTGTGGGCAATGCCGCTGAGGTTACAGTAATGAATGCATACATTTTTCAGATGTGGTTGCGATTCCCATTGGGGCCACACATACTGAAATAAATTGAACTGCATTCAGTACTGTAAGTCGCTTTGGATAAAAGCATCTGCTGAATGACATATATATATAAATATATTGGTTGAGGTTCAGGTGGGCAAGAATATTAGTCCTGGCAGCGCTACCTGTGCGGATCCGCCTTTGGTACTGCCTTGGAGGTGTGGCCTAGTACGGTCAAACGGTAGTGTTGCCACGGCAATGTTCAGGCCTTATCGGTCTCTGGTGTAGAAAGTGGCCAGAGGGGTAAAGCTGCTGCTTCGCAGGTGGATTATTGGTGCCGGCTTTAGTGTTGTTTGATGTGAAAAGGCTGAGTGAGTCTGGGTTCAGAGTGAGCCAGGGTGTCATTGTGGGTTTTTTTTTTCTGTTTATAGAGTTTTTCATGGAATCCTCCTGCCACTATTTCTAATTCCCGCCAATTCTCCAGTAGCGAAATGTGACGATTCCACTGCTCCTTGTAAGCACGACAAGCACACACTCTCCTGAGGACATCGCCCAGGTTAAGTCAGGCCTACGAATAATGTTACACAAATAAATAATACAATAAATTGGGCATTCCAAATTGGCAGAAAAATTATTGTATAAAACATGATTTGAGCTGATTTGTACCTTATCAGAACATGTTAAATGTTATTCCCCAACAGTATACATTTATTTTACCTTCTCCGTAGCCTTAAATGAACTTGCTGTTTTGCTTATTTTGTTCAGATGCTGTCTATCAGAACAAAATAAAAACTGACTAGTCCTTTCTGGGTCACACATTTGTACTGTGGAATGGAATTATGCTACATTTTATGAATTAGGGAAGTTAATAAAAAAAAAAGAAAAAAATCAATTTGTAACTGGGCTTGATTAAGCACGAATGTGCTTTTGATTTACAATTCAAATGTCATTTCTGGAAAGAGGCGCGAGGGAATTCTAATAGAATCTCACTTCCATCATCGCGTGCGGTCGGCCTCCGCTCCCCAGGTGCTCTCTTGTGGAAGGGCCCGGGGTCTGGTTTGGGTTTTAGTTCTGGGGCCGATGTCCTGCCGTGACCTTACGCGATGGCGTCTGTGACAGGGGATCTCCTCCTGGGCGCTGTGCAGCCGAAGGGCCAGGCTCGGGGGAGGGGCGCGAGGCGCAGTTTATATGGTCCGAAGCGTAACAGCTCAATAAAGCAGGGCCGTAATCTACTCTCATTTCAAACAAGGCCCTGATTTACGAGTCCCCACGTGGGCCAGGGCCCCCAGAAACCAGCGTGTTCACCGTGCGCTATGTTGACATAATTTAGAAATTTACGGCTGTTGTCAAAACTGACTGTCGGACAAAGTCACTTATTAACAGCGTAAATGGCCTGAGAAGGGTTTTATATTCTTGCGCCCGGGAACGGCAACGGTCGCACTGTTTCAAGGGGGCACTGTGTCTGCGGGCGTGGCTGTAGGGTAAGCGCTTGGCTGGGTGGGCGGGGGTTCTGGGTCTGTCACAACTCACACAAGCCAGAGGCGCGATTGGCCTAACATCTGGGGAAAGGTCACTGTCTCGCGGTCAGAAAACGCACGCTTCAGTAGCGGCTCTCGCCATGTCGTTTATCCTCACAAAACATCTGCTCTTCGTCCAGGCGATGTGACCACCAGTAACACTGCATAAGGAGTAACAGAAGCGTGTGTTGGAAGCAACAGAAAAAAAACTGAAGAAAGTTAGGCTGGCGTAGACATTTTCAGAGGTAAAGTGGTAGTGGTTGGAAGTTCTGTTGAATCCTGGCCTCTGGTTACAGTGGCTCTTCCATCCTTTGATGCTTTCTTATCCGCCCCTTAAGAATCATACGTAATATACTGTATGTGTGTGAGTCTCACACATTACGTAACACAAAACACAAAGCGGAATGTCCAAACCAAACTAAATCTCTTTCACAGGGTCAGGCCCCGTTAACATCCTTATTAAAAATAATTTGTTGCAAAAAAGTTACATTTTGTGCTGTACTTTTACATGTGTATTTACTAACAATAGAATTTCAATGGTTATTAATACATATTTATTTAATTAATTGGAGGGTACATCCAATGCACAGTGGCAGTTAAAGTTAACTGTCCTGGGACAATGACCATTTTTATATGGCTTATAAACTGTTCTAGGGCCGATTTCAGCTCATCCCATTGCAGGCAGAAATGCCCCCAATAAACGTAGACAGGACCAAACACCGAGCCCCCTCTTTCCTTACAGTGGCAGTAGACGAATGTCAGGAAATGCATAAACGGTGTCTCGGTTATCGAACCGCTTATTGCTCATCGTTTTTCAGCGCGAGCAGCTTGCGCTCCTCCCGCGGATCAGAGTTCACGCTGCGCAGGGGAGCTGTCTGGGACCGTTCATCCCCGAAAGAACAAATAAACCCACCAGCGCCATCCCAAATTAAACAAGTGCGTTCAAACATTTTGTGAAAGGCAAATGGCAAAACGCTGAAAAAGATATCGGCGAGTAAATAGCGTGCGTGAGCGTACGGCGCTGTTCCGCACGTCTCCCTGATAGCTGTCTGCTCCGTTCTGTCCTCGTCTCGAGCCCATGGGGAGAGGTCAGAAAAAAACCCCGCTTCTCTGCCACCGAATGACACAACGGGCTTCCATTGCTCTAAATCGAAAATGTAGATCGAGGGATCTTTGTTCTTTTGTCCATGCGATGTTCTTATAATTATCAATTACTATCAGAAATAATAAACCTTGTGCAAAGAGCATGTTTGCCGAGTGCTCAAAGCGCTTTTCAACAAAGGATAATAAAAACCGGTAGAATAGAAAAATGGTTAAAGAATGTTGTCAAAACACACACAGAAAATAGAAACAGCGACGGGTATGAAATATAGCTTACAGGCAGTTACTTTTAATAATTAATAACTGCTGGAAAGGCAAAGGGCAGCCAGAGCCGGTGGATAGCAGACAGCATGTTCTCAAAGTGTTTTGGTGTGTTTACGCCTCCTCCTTTGTCCTAAACATGCTCAGACCAGCGAGGTCCCCTTCTCTGCTCTCCCACCTTTTGAAGTGGCTTTTATTCTGTGAGACTTTACAGGCCTTTTTAATTACCCACCACTTGCCAAAGGGCTGGACTTCTCCCCTTCGTTTCTTTGTGTGCCACAAATCCCTGCTCCGCAGCATTCGACAGAAATGAGGATTTATTTGAGGATTTGGAAGGTATTGCATGTGTTTTTTGCTTGTTTTTTTTTACTTCATGTTTTTAACTTGAGACTTACGTCATTTTTGGCCCACTGATGCTCATTTGAAGGTGGCATTTGTTGTGCGTAATTTCATTTCTGTGTGTCTTCTACCTCCGGTTTGTTGGGTTGTTATTTGCAACATTTGCATTCACAGAAAGAACACTTTTTTTTCTGATTCATAAATAGGAAGCACTTGAGAACGGGCGCATATGTCTTTTGTTTTTCCTCTTTAGGTGTTCATACATTTCTACACAAGGTGTGAGTTATGAACAGTAAGGTAATTGCTTTTCTGCGACACATTTACCAAAAGTTGCAGAATGCTAATTAAAATCAAATAAAGGTGTTACTGTACATTCAGACAGTCTTGTGTGAGAAGTGCATTGCTCCGATGGCCGCCCCAAAGCAGAGACGACAGCTTAAACAGTAAGAAAGCTTCGCCTGCTTGTGAACACCTCCCCACAAAGGTCTGATCGGTAATGGGACCTATTTTTCCTAATCTCTGTGTGGTTCACTATATCCTGGCTGTTGTTCCCGCTCTTATCGCTCCCTTGAAGAGTCCGGCGGCGTTGGTTGTGCATAGAAGCCAAAGGGCACTAAAGTGTGGTGACAGCCTCTGTTGTGTCTTCACTGCCCTCAGGAACAAACACCAAACACTCACAGACAAGGAGAGGCATCTGTGCTCTTAAAAGGAGCTTGGGATCGTTCCGTAGAAAAAATAAACTCCTTTTTTTTATCAGAAGAAAAACTCCTCATCAGTTAAAAGGTTCGGACGGCATGTCCAGCTAATGCGCTCGCTCTCAGTGCAGTGACCAGTGATGCACCCCGCGGTCTGAATGGCGCTCACTGTGCCCGACAGCCCCGTAGGGCCGTACACGACCTGCCGTAGCGTAGGTGTGAGGATATGGGTGCACGTACGATAAGGCCGGTTAATAAGTGTTTGTTACCATGTTTACCAAGCGTAAATGAGCTCATACAGATGTCTGATCAAAGGTGGCAATAGGAAGCCTAGTTCTGTGAAACTTGGCAACAGTTGGCACTCATCAGTGCCTGGTAGGGTGTCAGTACTTTACCAGTTAAACATTTCAATTGTAAGAATGCAGTTTACATTTTCAAATGTGTATCAACATTTCACCACTTTACTTTTTATTTCTTTTTATTTATTTGGTTATAGGCTTTTAATTTACCAGGACTGGCTGTAAACATGATTGTACACCCTATTTCCTGTTTTATATGAAATTAAATTATAAATAGCCTCGTTATTGTGTATAGATATTTTAAAGACTTTACATTTAAACATTGAATCATTCCTGTGTACTGTCAGCATCACTAACGTCTGTAAAATGCATTCTAGTAACATGATTTACAATCTCGTTTTGTTCCATCTGCAGGAAGCTTCAGAGCGGGATGAAAACATACGGGTGTGAGTTGTGTGGGAAACGTTTCCTGGACAGCCTACGTCTCCGGATGCACTTGCTATCTCACTCAGGTAAAACAAACCAAACACTTATGTATACATTATGCTAAATCATGTGAAATTACACCCATGAAATCACACATCAGGGCATAGATGGTGTAAGGAAACCTTACACAGGTATATACAGGCACTCCTCACTTAACGACCTACCTGTTTAACGACCGCGTGGACTTACGACCAGCTCTCCGACCAGTCGGTACTGTACGCTGTACGAGAACTTTGGTCATGGAAACAGCAGCGTCAAGCATCTCATCTCGCATCACCCTTTCTCAGTCTCAGTCTTGTTCCTGCAGTCGGTCAGTATTCACTACACTAGCATTCGCAATCTCCAAGACTACAAATATCGGTAAGCGGCGGCTCCTCGCTTATTGACCAATTCGCTTAACGACCTAGTCGTAGGAACAGAACTCGGTCGTTAAGTGAGGAGTGCCTGTATTGCATCCAATCTTTGGCCTACCGGCAAAACCATAATTGAGGGTTATTTTGATTGGAAGCATGGTAATTTATCTCACCTCCTGAATGGCGCTACATACTGCGTCTACATACTAAAACAAACATGTTTAATATCCACGAGCAGCTTGGAGGTTTCTCACTGTAGCACTTATCAGTATGAGACACTAGAGAGATAAGGTTTTAGTCAGTGGAACGATTTCTGTGCGCAGGAGCCAAGCTTTACAAAGAGTCATGGAAAAACACTGCAAAGCAATTAAAAGATCTAAATTGGGGTTAAAATCCCGTAGTGTGTACCAGTCTTTAGAATTGGATGATACAGTCGACAGGGGTTTGGCTGTTGAATAATTGAAGGCCAGCTGGGAAACGTAGTTCCTTCTCAAAGAGCTCAAACTCAGGGCGCTGATCTTAAGGTCACCGCTCAGCCCTCGGACCCAGAAGGACTGCCGAAGAAGTTCGGGTGGAAATTAAGAAACTTGCTCACTGACATTCAGCTTTATCAAGTCAAGGTTTCTGAGCCCATGGAATTACCTGCTTTCCCCAGTGAAAGAGGAGGGGGGGGGGGCAATCCATGTGGAGTGGGGAGGTGATCAGAGGGTGAGTTATTGTGCAATAAGGTGGATCAGTGACACCTTGGCTCTCAGGAAATGGGATGAGACTAGAGGCTCCGCTCTTTACAGATCCGTTAGCGCCGTGATCCACACCCGATCGATCAGCAGCGCCTACTGTATTCCTGGGGAATGACCTGCTTTAATTGAGTTTCCCCGTCTGCGGTAAGCACAGGGAGGGGGGAGGCGGGTGGCGGATGAGGGACGTTAGCCGCGGTGCTTCCTTTCGCCGTTTCCAGGTGCTTCATGGCGAGGTCGGGAAGGCGGTTCACTCGCAAGGACGATTAGACTAACTATTTATATATTTTTTAAGACATTTGGAATCCCTAATTGTGCCTCGTGAGTCACCACTGTGTCACTCGCACCCGAGCGAGAGTCACTGCAGGGGAACTCTTCTGATGCACCCGCCTGCGAGACAATGGCCGCTTTTCACACTACTAGAACTACGGGGGAGAGCTAGTGGCAATAGGAGGAGAGGCGTGTCTCTGACTGAACTGACGACGTGTGATAGCCTGTGGGCACCAGTTGTGACATTGGGAGGAACTCGCATAACATGAACCCAAGGAACCCTGGCCGACTTGAACCCACCCTACCCCTGGCCAATGGGGGTCCGCCGCTGTGGGCTTCCGGTCGCAGTCAGCCAATGGCATAGAGAAGGCTCTTTGACATTCATTTGTGACATCACAGTCAGCCAATGGCATAGACAAGGCTCTGTGACATTCATTTGTGACAGCACAGTCAGCCAATGGCATAGACAAGGCTCTGTGACATTAATTTGTGACATTGAGCCACTCTCTGTGGCTCAAAACCCACCTTTTCAGACTCTCCACTACCACTGAATTCTGTACATCTAGCCAATTGTCATCACCACTGCCTATGTTTAATACTTCTTGTATATGTATCCTTGCTTACTCCTAAAAAAAAATATAAAAAAATACATAAATACATTTTTACTAACCTTCCCAGTGTTATAGTTATGGTGTGCAGCTGCCAACAATGCTCTCTATCGCTGTATTACTGCACTGATCTCTTGCTCGAACTATGATTGCTCTTACCATGTATTAATGCACATCTTGTAAGTCGCTCTGGATAAGAGCGTCTGCTAAATGCTTAAAATGTAAATGTAAAATGATATGAGCATTCATTGGCCGTGATAATAAGGTTGGCCCTGAGCTTGTTATTGGTGCCTTTACCAAGTGTTCCCCGTAAACCTAAACACCCTCTGGAAAGGGGTATCTTGTTTACTTTTAAAAATTAAGATTTTTGTATGTTTTGCGACATTCATCAAATGGGTACATGCACGGTGATTACTGACCGAGAGGACTCTGGCGATGCGCTCCTCACTCCGAACTCAGAGGAAATGAGAGATGAAGGACGGATTGCTGAAAGAGCGAGCCTTGCATTGCGATGATTAAGGCGTCACTGTGCATAAACTACACGTCGACAAACTCAACCAAAAATCACCATCAAGTTTTGTATTGGTACAGACTCGGGGAGAAAATCTCTGGCTTGTTTTAAGGCCACCTTTCATTGTTCGCTGGAGGATGAGGGTTTGGTTTGAGGCTTACAGCATGCGGTTCGGAATGCTAAATAGCATGTGATAGATACTGTCAAACATCAAATTTGAACATTTTTATGCGGTGTAGCAGCAAATCCAAAGCAGAAATTGCGATTGTCACAACAGCATACTGATGTAAGGCAGAGGACAGCTGTATGGTAGTGTGGCTCACAGTTTGTGTATTTTATAGCTGTGGGGGAGGTGGGGCTGGGGCGGGGGCGGTTACAGTTTCACGGGTGGTCAGTGCATACGACTAATGGAATTTGTGCACGTCATACTTGTAGACGAGAACTGAAGTCTCGCTGTGAAAAGGGCATCTGAGTTGAACAGTTAGCGTCACTCAGCATTGATGGAGCAGAAAACTGTCAGACGGACGGAGGGAGGGGGAGAGAGGGAGGAGAGGGAGAGGGAGGGAGAGAGAGGAAGGGAGATCAGGATTTGGAAGCCTGGCTCGGTGCGTTTCCCTGCGGCCGCAAGCCGTGGCACTGCCAGATGCAGGAAGTGCCTTTGTGCTTCTTTCCCTGTTCACGGTTTCATGCTAACCAAATCCTTGATTGTTATCCGGATTTATAGAATCAAATTACAGCTAGTCACCCAATGCCTAGTTTGAGAGAGAGAGAGAGAGAGAGAGAGAGAGAGAGAGAGAGAGAGAGAGAGAGAGAGAGAGAGAGAGAGAGAGTGACAGACCGCGAGGGAGAGCAAGACATCGAGAGAGAGAGAGAGAAAGGGAGCGAAGAATGCACTTTGGTATGCAGCATGTATTTTGGCATGCCATTTCAAACCCCCCCCCCAACCCCCTCCCTTGCCTTCTGGGTTACCACGGGCAGTCACTCTGTTTATTTTATTGTGGACTTGGCCACGAGCCAGTCTGGGAAGGTTGCCACTGTCATGGGTACAGTATGTACAGTGAATCTTGTGCCAGCTTTTTTTTATTTTTATTTCTTTTTATTGTCTGAGGGGAAGTGGCTTTTTGGTGGTGGGTTGAGGGGGGGAGCGGCAGTGGCGGTTAAGTCACGGGTGGAGGGGAGCTAGCGCTGTAAACAACAGGGCGGTGGAGTATGCAGGCAGGTGGAGTAGGGGAGCGACAGAGCTACAGGCAAGCCCGGTAATGGAACACAGGGTTTATAGTTTTTACACCTTCTGTGCGGTTAAGGTCATTGGCGTGCCCCCCCCAACCCCCGTTGCGAGGGATGGTCTCTATTGATGAGCTGTCCGACAGGGCGAGACAGTGACTCAGCAAAGACCAGCTCCGCCAGGATTTCCGTGTGACCTAGGCATTCCCTGCGGCCTAAAATGCCAAACCAGCACAGGTGGTCGGGAGGGGTCTAATGCGCGAAGGCGATTTTGCTCTAAAGAAAATGTGTGAATACTTATTATAATAATACTTATTATATATATACATAGACACATATATATGATTTTTTTAATCTCAACTCCATACCGCAAAAATTCTGGAAGATGGTGCTGGGGCACGTCCCTATGAGGAAGGCAAATATTAGGCTTTGGTTTTTTGAGAGAGCTGCTCTTGGAGAGAGTAGCTCTTGGCCAGCTTGTGAAGTAGCCAAAATAGGGCTAGCCAAGCTACCTCACCATTCACAAGTGCAATAGAGAAATAACATAACACTAAATGGCATACTTATAATATAATATATTATAAAATGGTAAGAATCTGTGGTCATAAAACTGAATTGACTCTTCTCGTCTGTTTTTGAGTCCAGCATTGTGAGTGAAATGTAATTTGCATTGACAGAGAGATAGAGAGGATGGAGGGAGAGAGGGAGGGAGGGATAGTGAAAGAGTAAAAGACTGGGGATGTATTCCCCCCTCTGCTCGCAGGTAGGGAAGGGGAACAGTTTTATTTTGTTCAGAGAGAACCCCCCCCCCAAATAAAAAAAATAAAAATAAAAATAAAAGTTGAAATCTCCCTGAAAAGGCATGGGCTGATTGATTGGCTCCTAACACAAACCAAGCTGTCTGGAAGGAGGAGTCTGCAGGCGTGTCTGTAGCCACTGAGAGAGTGAGTGAGCGTGAGCGTGAGCGCTAGCCCCGTCCGCTTGATTAAGTCTGTGGGCTTCTCTCCAGAGGGCCCGTGGCTGAAGCAGACCTCACTTGACTTTATTAGCTCGCCAGTCTTGGGCGGCGGGGTGGAATTCAGGCTGTGCCTTCTGACCACTCCTGATGATGGGACCTGTCGTCGCCTTGACAACATTCCAGAGATCACCACGCACCTCCGAATGGCCACCACCATTCTGGAATTGGGATGACTTCTTCTGTAACTGAGGGCTGGGGTGGTGTGGGGTGGTGTGGGGTGGGGTGAGGTGAGGGGTTGGGTTTGGGGTGGGTTGGGGGCGGGGGTGGGGGGGCGGGGGGGGGGGGGGGGGGAAACCACTTCCTTTTGTTTTGTTTTTTCATTTTCTGTCTGGCTGTGCCTGTGAGTATGTCAATACACACATTTATAGCATAGTGGTGTGTGTGTGTGTGTGTGTGTGTGTGTGTGTGTGTGTGTGTGTGTTGTATGTGTTTTTAAATGTGGCTGTGGGATGTTGTTGAAACTGTCAGGTCTGAGAATTCTGGGTAAGGTCTTAAGCAGTGTGGAACCAGGGGGGGAAAGAGCTTTAAGTTGCACTTAGTGGGCCATGAAGAGAAGGTAGTGTAGACTTAAGCAGGCTTATCCTACAGGATACCAAACCATGCTCACTCTACTTTATTTTAAGTCAAGCATGGAAAATAATTGCTGAGTGATATATAGTCTGCGAGTTCCCTCATTGCAAATGGTGCTCTGGAAGATGACAAAAAAAACGGATATTTCAACGATGGGGTTGCATTATTCCAAATCATAATTCCCAAAATGCCTTACAGGTGTGCCAAAATAGCTTTCTTACGACGAGCTGGAGCAGTCGGTGGCCAGATAGTCCGTCTGTTTGCGGTCTGCCGATGTTATGGTTCGAGGGGATGACGGGTGGTGGGGGAGAACGGAAAACGATTTCCAAAGAAATGTTAGAGCGTTTTGCATGTTTTGGAAACTGGAGAAGACACAGTGGCTTTGTAATGGTGGGTCTTGTGGCATACATAGAGCCAAATAGAGGTTCACTGTGGTAAAACTGACTTGGGGCTTAACTCAGATTTTCCTAAACTCCTGCAATGGGAAGATAACTAGTGATTCTTCATACCTGAATGTCTGTGAGACCAAGCCACTGCCTTTCTGCAGCCGAATGTCCGGTTCGATCAAAGACTCTGCCTCTTATCGGACGCATCACATTAAAGCATACAGCTCAGGGCCAAGAATAATGCCAGCATGCCAGGAATATAGATGCAATGCAAGGGTTGCCTGAGTAACAATTCAGGGACAGTGAAACATTTTGACAGAAGAGGAATCAGTGGAAAAGCAATTTTATGCTTTTCATTGACTTTGTGTTTGGGTAAGGCCGGTTACTTGGTTGGTTAAGGTGACCTCTGAGGGCATTGTGCATGGAGTTGGGCCTTGCTGTTCTTGTATTTTGGAGTTGCGTTGAGAGCCCAGAGGTGAAGGATATTTACTCAACCCAGGGCCCTTAACATCGGCGATTCATCACTCGTCAGCTTAAAACAAAACAAAACAAAACAAACAAATCAAAAAAGATTTATGCACTAAACATAACGTTATCATCGGTCCTTACGGATGCATATTTTTATAAGCTTCTAATTCTTACGAAAACAAATTGCCATCTGAGGAAGCATGCTGTTACGAGACCGAAGGCCTACCCAGCGCATTGCCCTGTCCTCGTATAACCCAGAGCTTCGAGTTCTTTTGTGGCTGTCAGACACCTGTGCTCACTGTATTAGAGGAGAGTGCTGTGATATAAGTGAGGCATTTGAGGGGGAAAAAAAAAAAAAGAAACATGAAAAATTTAAGGCATTCAAGGGGAAGGGGGGCGAGGAAAAAGCGAGCGTCCTGCAAAATGCTTTCGCTTGTTGTCTGTCTCCCTGCTGGAGCGCTGTTGGCTTGGCCGCGCTCCAGCCCTTCCCTTGGAGTGATGACATCATCGGCTGCCGGCAGGTCTCGATGTTCTGCCAGCATTCCGGAACGTTTATGGACGCTCGCAGATGTTTGTCCAGGAACATACTGTACCCAGATCAGAAATTAATGAAACTTGACTGCATTCCAAGCCACATATTCCAAAATAGAGAGGACAGCAGCAGGGGAGGAGGGAGGAGGGAGGAGGGAGGAGGGAGGGGGGGGTGTTGGGTGGGCGGGGCCGGGGCCAGGGCCAGGGAGAGGGAGGGGGTTTAAATAAAACCAAAACAAAATTTCAAAAGGAAGGGAAAAGAAAATAACCTGATATGACCCTGTCTGTAAATTAAACACTATCTGATGAAAGGGGCCGTTTGCTCCCCTCGCGCCCCCCTCAGCCCCCCACTCCCCCCCAACATACAGAGCATTAAGAGTGATGGCCAGCGCATAAAAACTGCTTTGGCTTCCGTTTGGCTCCCTGCCCTGACTTCTCTCCAGTGGTTTAAACGCGTAAAGTGTTCCCTGACCCGTGATGGAGTATTTAACCCGTGCTTAAAACACGGTTTCAGCTAACGAGGGGCATAAATCTCGTCCTTCTTCTGAAGGTTTGGAAGCGATTACGAGGCCGGGCAGCGGTGGCGTGTTCGTTACCTGCGTGTCCCTCCTCGTGCGGGCTTCTCTCGTTCCCTTTCCTTGCTCTTTGAGGGTCACGGGTGCCCTCACCTCAAACGCAGACGCCAAGGGCCCAGTAGAAATGTTTCTGCACACTAGTCCTCTGCAATGTTATCGCGTTCATAAACGGCCTCCTCCCGATCTTCGTGTTATTCTCGTAGATCACTATCGCAGTGATGACTTCCCTTGACAAGATGTTTAGCTTAGCTGACGGTTGGCTTTTGAACCTCCGAAGCAGACCTTTAACCTCACGACTCCTCACGTCACACGGTTACCCTCTGCTGCAGCCGCCGTAACACTGCGCTTTCAGAAGGGCGTGAGCCCCAAGTAACGCTGCGCGTAGCGTGAGACCCGGACAGACTACAACGCACTTGTTGATATTGTTCATGTTTTGCTGTTTGTGAGAACACACACAAATACCTCCTTTGAGCCAAACAGCCTGGATTCAATCAACATTTGTCCTTAGCTTTCAGTCACAATTAAAATGTGTTTCTTTTCTTCCAAAAGAAAACGAACTGGCTAAACTGACTTTGTGAAGAAAACAAAATGCCGTAGCATAAAATTGAAGGACACATGCTGATTGAATCCAAGCCAAAATTCAGTCCTTTGTTATGCATAGATGCACATTCTTAAGATTATATTATGCTGTGTGCAAGCAGGTTTACACTGTTTGTGAAACTAGATATATTTCTTTTGAAGATGGACAGGGATGGCAACCTATTGATTCATGTGAAGCACATAGCACAATTCTAGTGTCATTGGAATGCAATGCAAAGTGAAACTTGTCCACAAATCGTAAACATTGTAGAGGCAAAGACGGAAGCCAAATGCTTTGCATGATGCATGCAGCAACAGGTGTGACAATTTGTTCAAGCACCATAATTTATTAGGGGATATCCAACAGCCTGAATCAGGAATTAACTTTGAAGACTGTAAGGATCGCATACATATGCATAGCCAACTGTGCATTGTTTTATTGAGTGTTGGCCACAGGGGGAAAAAACAAACAAACAAACATGCAAAGCCTTTTCATGATGCACGGTGAAGTGTGAAATATTAGACCAGAAAACACAAGCCGTGTGCACAAAAACACAGACACATTCGCACTCATACCGCGTGCACGCACACACACACACACACACACACACACACACACACACACACACACACACACACACACACACACACACACGTCTTCATAATTACATTTCTGAGTGCTAGCCTCATGGTAGTTTGTCACCTCAGTATTATGGCCATATTACACAAAGACATTTAGATGGAACTTTTGTCACTAGCAAACAAACCCACCGTATATTGTTTCATGTAACATTATCCTTTCAGAAGACCTTTTATAGGCCTATACATTAACGTAGGGTTTCCATTTCCCCCTTATGTACAGACTCAGGAGCTGGCAGTATTGTAATAATGTAATGTAATTCTTATTATGGTTCATGATTTATGACTTGTTTTGCCACGTTTGCTGAGTGTAGTAATATGTCTTCATGCAGTTCACTGCAATAGATACAGGTAACTGCCAAAATAAAGGAACGCCGACATAAAGTGTCTTAATAGGACGTTGGGCCACCACCAGCTTCACTGTGCCTTGGCATAGATTTTATGATTCCACATTCCACAAAGTGTCTGGAACTCTATTGGAGGGATGCAGCACTCTGCATGCAGGAACCCACTGACAGTCAGATTATCTGAATTGGGCCTAAGACTTTGTTTGTCCTTCTAAACAATGTTTTATTCCTGTGAAAACATACATATATTTAAAATAAAAAAATAAAAAAATAAACATAATTCTTCTGAGAGAAATTCCATCTTTTATTGATGGTGGTGAAAAATGCTGTCTCAGGTGCCGCTCCAGAATCTCCAGTAAGTGCTCAATTGGGTTGAGATCTGGTGACTTGAGACAGCCATGGCATATGGTATACATAGTTTTCATGCTCATCAAACCATTCAGTGATCACTTGTGCACTGTGGATGGGGGCATTGGCATACTGGAAGAGACCACTCCCATCAGGATAGAAATGCTTCACCATAGCATGAAGGTGATGAATGGCTTTGCATTTATTGGTGTTTACCTTGCTTTCTAATAGGGTTGGGTAGACCTAAACCATGGCAGGAAAATGCACCCCACACCATAACAGAGCTGCCAGAACCCTCCATGTACTCATGTGTTTAATTTATTTGAGGAGTTACCTGTATTAATAATAATATTATAATAATAATATGAATTCATGTTTCATCTCCTGCTCCCTGTCAGCTGCAGTTTGTTTAATTTTAGATTTAGTAGCAACTCACACTTAGAAATGACATTGAATTGTTTTCTTTCATTTTTTTCTTTTGTTTTCATCTGTAGACAGACCGATGCACAACATTGAGTTTATGTATTCAGAGCGTTACATAGGCCCTGTCGCTTGACTGTTTCCATATATTTAAACATTCAGAGATGCGTAAAAAGAAGAAGAAAAACACGACAAAACAATTACGGCTACAGTATTTCTTCGAAAAACAAGATGAGCCGGGGTTATTTCCTAGACGGAACGGAGCTGACTGCACGCAATGCTGGGACACTTATGACACATTGATGTCCAAACCCATTATGAAACCGGAGGAAGTGAAATACCGCTGGGATGCATATTTTAACGCGATCGATAGCTCGCGCGTCCTCCGTTTCCTTCCAGGAACGCTCGCACCAGAAGTGGCATAACATTACGAGGGGGTTATCTCCCTCTGGGAAGTGATATTCCATTCACACGCGGCTCAGCAGGAGGACGTGCCGCGGGTCTGAACGAGACACGCATCGGGACAGAGCGGTCCTAACGGGCGGCGTTGGGGTCATGTTGGGTGAACGGGGTGGTCATTCCATCGCACGCCTGTCGTTCCGTCGCCGGGAATGTACGACCAATGTGCGCGACGTGTAGCAGCTCGCTGTCAATGCAAGGGCGTAAATATTGCACAACTAAGATGCGCCGCCATGTTTGTCTTGAGCATTTTCTCCACGGCACCATGCAGTGAAAGAGCTGTCAGTGAACTATACCGAATCGGTGAATGATATCAATGTAATGCACTGGAATGTGCTTAGCATTCCCAGTGTTTTTTGAGACGACCGGAGCAAAATCTATAAAGGTCTACTGGTATAAATACAGATCTACAGATGTCAACAAAAAAATCTACAGTGTTTAATATCAATTACAGGAATTTGCTTCATTAGCTTCAGATCTTTAAATGGAGGACTAACTGATTGGGGATTAACTGAGGTTTCCATCCATTGATTTTCAGTGATTTATGACACTTGCCTTCCCTTAAGAAGGAACACAGTGAGCCGTGTCTGGGAGACAGGTTATTTTAGGACACCGTTTCAAATCGTTTCATGTTTTTAACCTTTTTTTTTTTTTTTTAAAGAAGAAAAAAAGAGAAAACCTTAATCTTGCAAGTGTATTCCATTTTCTTTTTTTTTATGCTAAAGCCAGCTGTAATGTCCTCTAAAGGATCTTGATCTTATTCCTTTGTCGCCGGGTATTGTGGCTTTAAATCCCTTTGGTTGCTAAGTAGCAAGTGGCCTGTGTTCTAATGGGCTGATTTGGTATTCAGCTCAACGCCGGGTCTTATTTTTGTATGCGAGACAAAGTGTTTTGATGGAGGGTGATTGCAGCAGCGTCTGGAGGCTGTTTTGGAGTTTTATGGGCTGTACAGTACACTGTGTGCTTTCTAAAAGAGAACAGAGGCGATTGAATTTTGGATTCGCTTCATCATCCCCCCCCCCACACACACACACACACACACACACACACACATGCACACGCACACACACTGAGAGTGGCTCCCGTCAAAAGGAAGAACGTCGATGGAAGGTTGCGGATTAATTTGTTCTGCTGGATATAAAAGCGATACATCAGAAATGCAACTTCTTCCCCGCGCACAATAACGAAACGATACACAAGCACGGCGTCTGCGGGGATCTGAGCGAGCGGGTCTCCTTTGTTGTGGGGGGGGGTGGGGTGGGGGGTTAGGAATTAAAATGCCGCTCTCGTTCCCGGCGAGGTAGACGGTGAGGCGGGGTTTAAAGGGATCAGGTGAAATTCATTCTTTACGTGACCGTGTGTCACTGTGTTTGACACCTTCTAATGAAAGGTATGGCATGGCTCCATGGGAGGCACGGTCACAACTGTGTGAAATTGTACAGGGGGTTAGAATAAGCATGATGACTGTTATACAAGGACGGGTAAAAACCCTGCGCTTGTTTTATTGTATTACTGTAGAACCATTATCCACGTTCCTCTGCACCTTGTGCACCAGTAGTGGCCCAGTTCATTTCACATTTTTCAGTGAAAAGAAAAAAAGATCCACTCAGATTATCTTTAATCTCTTTACCTAATGGAGAGAGAAAAAAATCCAGTTTCAGCTAATCCATTTTGATTACTGTCAGGGTACATCTTCACCTATGGCTCTAAGCCTTTGTGTTGGACAGTGAATGGAAGCCAGTTCATTCATCACACAATAGCAAATTATGAAAGGTTTATGCCTCTCATTCATTCAGAACATAGTCCAGTATTTCAATTAATATACCGTATCATGAAAATGGGAAAAAATCTCAAGGTGGCGTGTAGTTGTTAGCGTATGACTTGATTATCTGAACCGGGGAAGTTTATATAATGCTTCACAATGTAAGGATCACATTGTATGTACTGTGAATAGAAAAAGCTGTTTGCTATTATCATGTGGGGTCATTTGAACAATGGCTAGAATTGGTTACAGTTCATTCACTGGCCATGAAAAGCAGGCCCTGGGTTGGGGCACTGTGGCGCGTTGTTTATTTTGGGGTGTAACTTAATTACGAAGGCTCACAGAGGCTCTAATGGCCTTTCACTTCCTGTCTGCGTCGGGTGCTTGAATGTTGAATAGGTGCTCAGATGGTTGTCCTGAGGAGTGCCTTGACAGGATGCAGAGTTCACTGCTCCTATTGGTTAGAAGCGGTCACATGTTTAGAGTGTCTGCTTCAGTTGGATTTTGTATGTACTGTGTTGTTGATACTTTTGTGCATGCCTACACATGCACACACACGTGCGCACACACACACACACACACACACACACACACACACACACACACAAATGATTTGTTCTGGTGTTGAGCGGTACAGTAGGACGTACCATGGACTTGAAGGTTGTGTCAGAATGCTGATCTGGGTGTGTCCCAAATGGTACATACAGTAGTTGACCACAACTTTAGAGAAGAACAAATGAAACTAATTTGGTCCTCTTTAAAAATGTGGCCAGAGAGCCAGAGTTTCTACCACAGCGATTTGGAGAAGTAGAAAAGGAGCAGAGGAAAGAAATGAATCAGTAATATCACACTGCTTTATAATAAGCATAAAGAATCTCAGATTCAGTCAGATCTCAAAAAGACACTGAATAACTTGATAGTTATTAAAATATACAGAGGTAGAGAAAGATCAATTATAACATTTGTACATTATAACACTGTACAATATAGCACCAACCCATTCAAGTAAAACATTTCACTGTAAATATACAGAACCCAATGAGCCCAGAAAATGTTATATTACAAAAATATAAAATGTTATATTTAATAATTTACATTTTTATCTTCATGCAAATTTGTACGTGTACAAAGTATTTTACTAATGACGACACACAAAATAATAAAATACATATTTTATTGAAATGGTTTAAACTTTTGGGAGAGTATCTCCTCTCAGTTGTTTGAGCACAAATCTTATTTTGTTTGTCTGTACGCAAAGCCAGATGAAATGTTTTGAATCAATCGTCATTAATTCATTAATTCAAATCAATTCACCTGGTGTTGCAGAACGCATTCTTAAAAGATTAAACTCAGAAAGAGTTGTTTGTTGGTTGGTGCTTATTTAAGTGGATGTAGGACTGAAAAGCAGGTTTGTGCTTGCAGAGTTGGTGGCAGTACTGGGAAAGGGGCGTGGGGGTGCACAGTAAAAGTGTAGGAATGGGGGGTTGGGGGTGACTTTTAAAGCAAGGCTAAATTTAAATTGTAATTGGCTGACTTCCACAAGCTTGCGGGCATTTTAATGAGCCATAATAACTTCATTTAAAACCAGCTGAGCAGAAAATAGATTGGCGAGGAGCCTGAGGGCAGTATGGATTTGTTTGTTTATTTATTTATTTATTTTTGGTCAGACCTACTCTTTCTCCTACAGCCGGCAGGCCAGAACCTCACATCTGTTTCCCTTTCAGTGCACCGCCTGGACTGGTGTGACACTGGACAGAGATTGCTCACTGCCAACACCGCCCTACAGCCAGTGTGTTTACGTTGAGGAGATTATACCCTGAGGTTTTATTGTACAGTGTGTTTGTTTTGTTTTTTCCTTAACAGACGTCTGTATCCAAGACGATTTACGCACATACGTATAGTCTTGCATGGCTTACATTTCAACGCACTGATTTAATGACATGTAGCTGGACGTCTACTGAGGTTATGGCCATCTTACATTTACATTTTACATTTTAGGCATTTAGCAGACGCTCTTATCCAGAGCGACTTACAGTTTCTTTACATACAATCCATTTATACAGCTGGAAATTTTACTGAAGCAATTCAGGTTAAGTACCTTGCTCAAGGGTACAACGGCAGATGTGTCCCACCTGGGAATTGAACCAGCAACCTGAGTTACAAGTCCAGTTCCCTAACCATTACACTACATGCCGTCTTAGGTTGGGTAAGCAGTGCCGCCTCTGGGAATCGAACCTGCAACTTTTCGGTTGGAAGCCCAGCTCTTGTGCATTACGGGTGGCGCGCCCAGCCAAACGCACTCAGTCTCAGAGTAACGACACGTCCCGCAGACACACCCATCTGGAGCCGGCGTGGAGACTGAAGCGCTGCTCTGTTTAGCTGTTTCCGTGCTAATAATTGTCCTACATCGGTTTGTAGGTAACGTGCAGTGTGTTGTGTGTTCACAGACCCTGTGATGTCTTGTCTTTTCAGGGAAATGTCAGTTGTAAAAAAGGCTGCATACAATTAACTACGAGGTCTTGTATGCTGTGTCGGCAATGTAAAAAAAACAACAACTGCGATTTTCATCCCGAAATTCATTGGGACTTTCTTTCAAGGGTCATGTCTCACCAAGGTTCTTACCAACTTCTTACATTGGAGGGCAGCAAATGTATGATAATTTTTCCATGTAAATGTGACAAAAGAGAATACATGCTCGACACGCATATTTCACTGCCATGCTGAGGGAAAAGCCAGTTTGACGACAGCTTGGGGAATGTTTCGGATCAATTTCTCACCACAGCTTCCAAAACTACTGTACGAATCGCATGAATGTACATAGAAGTCTCCTGTGAAAGTCCTTTTGAAATGTCCATATTTCCAATGGTGCTTTCATGTTTATATGGGGGGGAAAAAAGATCAAAGTCCTAAAACCATCTGGAAATAACCAAGACGTACAATAGATGTTTTTTATATCCTCCTACCAAGTCCAGTGGGAGGAAGGCTGTAATGGTGACCTATGCTGTTGTTGTTGTTGTTGTCATCGTTGCTGCTGCTGTTGTTCTTCTTGTTGTTGTTGTTGCTGCTGCACTGCTGCTGTTGGTTGCTGCACTGTTGCAGTTGCAACGGGGCAGACGAACCCTCCTAAAACGCGCTCTCTGTTCATTGGAATAATAAGGACAGCTCCAAAGTGTTTACAACCGACGGCAGGCAGTGTGGTGTAATGGTTAGGGAGCTGGGCTTGTAACGTTAAGGTTGCAGGTTCAATCCCCAGGTGGGACACTGCCGTTGTACCCTTGAGCTAAAGGTACTTAACCTGAATTGCTTCAGTAAATATCCAGCTGTATAAATGGATTGTAAAGAAATGTAAACTGTAAGTCGCTCTGGATAAGAGCGTCTGCTAAATGCCTGTAATGTAATGTAATGTAATGTTTTGATAGCAATTGAATGTGCGTTTGAGATCTTCACGTGGTCTTAATGGACGGGGGTCTCTAAAGACTAATGGACAGACCCTCCCGTACACCTGAGGGGCTTCATGAAGAGATGTGTGGATTCATCAATGGGATGCCTTCGACTTCCCATACTGTCAGATGGGTGGGGGTGGGGGTGGGGGGGGGGGGTGAGGTGTTGGGGGAAAAGGATGGGGTGGGCTCTAGACCTGCAGGAAAATGATGGCTAGGGAGGCAGTCCTGGAATGCGTTGGGCATTGTAAAAAGTGTCAGCAGAGAAGTTAATGAGCCGTCACACTGTCCACATTTGTAAGGGAAGGAAGTTTATAGAAGCTACTCAACTTCTTCTCTCTCTCCCTCCCTCCCTCCAAGGTTGTTTTTGTTGTTTTTCTGTAAGTGAGGAAAGAGCTGGCATTTTGCATCCACAAAATAGCAAGCAAACCCACTGATGGGGTTGGAATATCTATTATAGTATTGAATAACTATTTATTTTCAGTAAGGTGTCAATAAGGGTTTTCTTTCATGCAAATGTATGCAATAGATCCTTAATGTTTAATTGTAGTTTCAGTTTTTGAAGTAGTCATAAGTATAGATATACTGAGAATTTATAAAGTGGTCTGCTTTTCACTTTATCTTTATGTTTCGATTTCTTTTCATCTCTGTCCTGACACATATAAGTCGTTTTTTTTACTAGCTTCATGTTTCATTTTATGGAGAGTCTTGTGAAAGAGGCAGGGTGTGAGGTATTGACATTTTGACCGCGTTCAGATCTGTATCCCTACTTTGGTAAATGCAGCTGGTTTTGGGAGATGAGCGCTGTGTTGTTTGGGCCTTTTTTTTGTTAAGCGGTTAGCCAGGCACTAACAAGTAAACAATGACAGCCTCTCATGATGGACTGTGCATTAGAACGGTCTCATTGTTTAAATGCAAATGGCCCCAAGTCTCTCTCTCTCTCTCCCTCTCTCTCTCTCTCTCTCTCTCCTCTCTCTCTCTCTCCCTCTCTCCCTGTCTCTCTCTCTCGCTCTCTCCCTGTCTCTCTCCCTGTCTCTCTCTCTCCCTCTCTCTCTCCCTCACCCCCCTCCTCTCTTTCTCCCTCTCTCTCTCCCTCTCCCTCTCCCTCTCCTCTCTCTCTCTCTCTCTCTCTCTCTCTCTCTCTCTCTCTCGCTCTCTCCCTCCATCCCTCACCCCCCTCCTCTCTTTCTCCAGGGCTTTGTCGATTTTAATTTTGGAGAAATTGATGTTAGTGTTGGTTCCCTCTCTTCTTTCCTCCTAAGTCTACATGCTGTTCCAGAGGTCGTTCCGTTGACTGATTTCCCCCCCTCCTCCCCCCTCCCCAGGGCCACAGATCCCGAGCTTAATAAACCACGGAGGCCCTTTTGACAACGTGCGATTTTAAGGCAGGAAATAATGGGCCCTAAATGCTAAATCCTTGCAGGTTATTGACCTGTGGAGGGCCTGTGTGCGCAGCGCGTGCGGTGTGCTCCCTGCCTCACAGCGAGGTCTGCGCCGTTATATTGCCCATATAAAACGTGCCTTTTGATCTGTCCGCGGCCACTGCTTTCCCACTCGCTGTGGAGGAATCCAGAGTCGCGTCCAGAACGTTGTGGGTTCCAGTCCCAAAACAGGACCGGCACAAATATTGCAGCAGTGTACGTGGACGATGCGTCATCAATGTGATGCAAATGGCGTGAAGCCTTTGTCTTGAATTTTTTTTTAATGTAGTATTTTTTTACACGCATTAAATCTTTCTCACCCAGCTCTGTGCACTTCACATGTCCAGTAACTCAACGACTGATAAAGTCGGTTCAAATAACCCGTGCGGACTAAAACCATAATGTAGTGTTGTGGTAAATAGAAAAATGAGGCAGTTTTTTTTGCTGTTGCTGACAATTAAATTTTTTGGAGATGCAAGGCTTTTGTGCAATGCCAGTGATGTATAACAGTGTATTAGGTGTGAAAGCTAAGCACCGCAAATCACTCCTCAATAAAAATCCAGCCATTAAACGGTGTGAGAAAAGTCATGTTACAGGACATTGAGTTTTACCAATACAAATACAAACGCACTGCTAAGAGTTTCAGTGTTTGGCTACCTGGGTGATCATTAGAAACCTATGTTGCCTGGATTGGACATTCATGTCTGATAATGTGATCTTCCCTCGGATGAGAAGTTTGATCTGAATAATTGTTTTATTGGCAGTGACTATTCAAAACTAGCTGACATGAACTACTTTTTATCTGAGTAGGGAGAAACCTGCCTGGACCCGTTTGAATTTTAAATGTGAAATGTTCTCTTTGATCGTGTCTGCCATCGAGATTCCCTTTTTGTATTTGCATTCTGGATTCTTTCAGAGCACATGGCTTCCCCTCTCGTGTGTAATTGAAACTAAAGGGGACTTCTCTGCAGCTAAACACCAATCGATTTACCAAATTTGTTTTTTTTTTTTTTTTAAATGGTTTCAGATTTTCTCCCATTTTAGTAGCCAATTACACCCTCTATTTTCCATGTCAATCCCCCCCTTGTGTTGTAAGTTCGCTGCCGTAGCCCTGAGACCAGCAGTGACAAAGGTGAAGTATTGTCTCCTCCGAGACGGCACTCGCCAGGCCGTCGACCATAACTCCGGTACTCCAGAGCCACTCCTATACGCAGTGACCTTCCTGTCGGCTTCCCTCCCCTCTCCCTGGGGTGGACAGCCAATTGCCGCCCCCGGTGGCACTCCCGGCCAGAGCCGACTCTGGCTTGGCCGGCGGAATCGAACCCCGGTCGCAGTGGCCAGCGACGAACGTTGTAACCGCTAGACCACCCGGGAGGCCCAAGACTTTAAACCTGCAATAATCACAGGATCCAGCGAAGCAGAGCCCTTCAGCAGTGAATCTGTGGACCTGAGCGGAAACGATTGTGACCAGAAAGCCGACGTGTCTGAAGAGCAAGAGCCAGCAACGGGAATAAAACGTCAAGGTTCGGGCCAGCGCCTCAGCGATCGGCATGCGGCCAGGAAAGATCCTGATCCTAAATGCTGCGCCCTGCCCTGCCCCGCCCTGCCCCGTCCCGTCTGGAGACGCTCGGTGGCCCTTGAACCCGCCTCCGACATAAAGCGCAGGTTGCCCGCCCCCTCCCCCGTGCAGGCCCGTTATGAAATGGCAGTAAATGAATTTGCGGCGCAGTGGACCGCTGTCTGGTGTGGAGCGCGGTGGTTGGTTCCACTGGGCCCCAAACTTTGAGACACGAAGGCGGCTCCTCAGATCGTCGCACGGCCTCAACAACGGTTATCGATTATCGGTTGTACTCAAGGACATTTGGTGGCCCACTTTAATACTGACGAGAGAGAGACAGAGAGATGGGCTGTTTGTTCATACTGGAGACATAAGTAAAGTGCTCTCTGTGCCCCTCCCGCCCGCTCCATTCAAGGTTCGAGGGTGGGCTGGGTTCCTCCTCATTCCCCGTGCGCTGCCTGCTTAAAATGACTGTTATCCTCCCATCACATATAATTCCATGCATGGCTGTCTTACCGTGTGTTTGTGTGTGAGAGTGTGCCAACTTAACCATGCTGTGCAAGTACACACACTGCTGAAGACCTGCATGTGCCTGAATACCTGACATTCACGTAAAACTGTGAAGTCCCCCTTGTGTGGCTGTGTTCTGTGTTTGCGTGTGTGGTGTGTGGTGTGTGTGGGCGTGTGTGTTGTACTCAGCAGGAGAATGTGTGCACATCAGTTGGATAAGTATAAGACAAAGCCAATAATTTTTATGACACCCAGTTACATTGTAAAGATTAGCCTTTTTTATCACTTTTTAAAGTGAAAACATCTGCCGTAGGATCCAATAGATGGGGGTGATGTGTGTGTGTGTGTGTGTGTGTGTGTGTGTGTGTGTGTGTGTGTGTGTGGGGAGGGGGTGTTCAACTTTGAGGCAGAGGTGCTATTTATATCTTGGGGTTTCAGGAAAGGTTTAATAGCAGGGTTTGCTGCTGGAAAAGGCCTCACTTCCTGTAGTTTCACACCAAATGAACCCGGCACTTCCTGTCAAAGCCACTCCCCCCATCTTCCATTTCCTGCAGTTCCACATCCTTTGTCCAGGGAGAGAGGACTCTAGGAAACTCATGAGTTTATATTGCTGTAACTTAAAGGCGCTCTATGCTGTGTCTAATATTAAACACCAGAGTGGTTCTTGGTCTGTCAGGCCAAACTTGTGCTGTCATGCTGTGTGCTCAGCATGCCTAACATATCAATTTTTCCACAGAAAACCTCAAATTAACTTCCAATTTCCAGCTAGATATGTATGGCGAATGATAACTGTGGGGAAATCTGATGTCTATATCACAGAATAGTGCTTTTTTAAAGATATAAAATAAAGAAAGCTGGACATCCCATAATACTATTGAGAGGCGTGTGGTGCACACAGAAGGTTGTCCCTTCCGTCCGGGCGCCCGGCAGCCGCTCCTCGCGGTCTCGCCTCTTCTCTGTCCTGACCCCTCGGTGGTGGAACGACCTTCCGCACTCGGTCAGGACCGCGGAATCACTTGCGATCTTCCACAAGAGACTGAAAACCCACCTTTTCAGACTCCACTACCACTGAATTCTGCACATCTAGCCTATTGTCATCACCACTGCCTACATGTTCAATGCTGCTTCTCCTAATACGTGTCCTGGCTTGAAACTTTATAAAAAAAGAAATTACTAACCTATTCCTTCCCAGTGTTACAGGTATGGTATGCAGCTACCAAAAATGATGTCTATTACTGTATTACTGCACTGATCTCTTGCGCGAACAATGATCATACCATGTATTAATGCACATCTTGTAAGTAGCTCTGGATAAGAGCGTCTGCTAAATGCTTAAAATGTAAATGTAATTGTAAAATGGTTGCAAGCTACTCATAAAAAAATGTAAGTATTTTATTGTATGCTAATTCAGGGCTTGCACAAACTCAAATGAAAAGCACAAAATGTTATGTATTGAATGTATATATAATGTTATGTATTGAATGTATAGGTATAATGTTATGTATTGAATGTATAGGTATAATGTTATGTATTGAATGTAAAGGTATAATGTTATGTATTGAATGTATAGGTATAATGTTATGTATTGAATGTATAGGTATAATGTTATGTATTGAATGTATAGGTATAATGTTATGTATTGAATGTGTAGGTATAATGTGATGTATTGAATGTATAGGTATAATGTGATGTATTGAATGTATAGGTATAATGTTATGTATTGAATGTGTAATGCTATCATACATCTCTCCCACCTGGGTGCACTCAGTGTACCTCTCTGGTATGTTGCACATTGGCCTGGGTTTTTACCATTCAACCAAGAGCCACAGTGTCACACTGTTTATGTTGCAATGTCAGAGGCATAACACATAACTCTGGCATCATCTCGACGGCTTTCCTCACGATGCTTAAATTCGCGAAGCGACTGACGTTTAGCTCCGCTGGCCCTTCGTCGCGACTCGGGCCCGAGGTTCTGTAAACTGACGTCTGTGACAGGTACCGAGGCATTAGGCTCACGTCTCAGAGTCCAGCTTTGCCAGTAGTCTGTCGCAAACAAGCAGCAATTGCCTCCCAGAGCACGAACACCAAGGAAAGCTCTCTCCCTCTCTCTCTTTCTCTCTAAGATTTTAAAATGGCAGGCATGGATTTGTTCGGAAGAAATGTGCTTCCCTGTATTCATGTTATTATTATTATTATTTTTATTATGTTTATGCATTTCTTTTTTAATGGCCCACAATCTCAGCAAACATTTTTTTATTACACACACACACACACATATATATGTAGTATACATGTCTGTATATGTGTGTGTGTGTGTTTATATACATGCATAAATGTATATACATGGCTGTATGTTTTGTAAATGTTAACTGATGATTATGAGTCGTAGAAACGAGCCCTCTTGTCAGCTGGCGAGGGCAATCGTTCCTCCGACGCTTCGCTGTGCAGTTGTGTTTATTATAGGAGTTCTGGCTGCGACCCAGGCCCCTTTTTTTGTGTGTGTCTGTGTGTCGGGTTGATAAAATATGTGCTGCCTGAGGTACACATCCACTCGAGAGAGAGGGAACACGCAGTTCTGGCCTGGCCTTTCAAATTGGCAGCCCGCGTGCTGTTCAGCGGCTGATAAGAGCGCACTGTAAATAAGACTGTACGGCACAGCTCGTTACCGCCGTGGGACTGTGTTGTCTGCACTCATTGTTCTGATGCCACTGCTTTTTTTAATGGATTTTTTTTTTTCCTCTGTTTTTGGTACTAAGCGTTCTTTCTTATATAACGCGTTATGTGTCGCCTTGCCAAACTCTGAGGACTTTGTTTTTTTCTCTAGTTTTTCTTCTTGTGCTGTTACTTCTGTATCCTCAAGGATATATATGCAAGGATGTCATTTTCTCTTTTCTCGCATCAATGGAGAAGGCGACACAAAGGCCGCTGATATGAATTAACGCGGCGGCCGCTGATATGAACTGTAACTGATATGACGTGGCGGGGAGGGGGAGGCTGGCGGGGCTGGGGAGGGGGGAGGGGTGTTTGGGGTGGCAGTGGCTCAGCGCCCGGGACTTCACCGTTCTGATTTGCGTAGCGCGACCCTAAATTTAAGGCCGTCATTCCTGACTACGCCGTCTTCGCGGGCTGACGTTTTCGAGATGCCTTCTGAAAGGGAGGCCGTTAATTTCCGCGCTGTCAAACGCGGTGTTCTTTTTTTAAAGCCCGCTGCCACTCGTGTTGTGCAATATTTCGAAAGGGAAGTGAAAAAGGAACCTCTCGCTGGCGGCACGTGGCACCTCTCCTGTTTGAGGTGACGGTTGTGTAAGTCTTATGTCAGATTGGCAGAACGAGAAAGGGGGGGGGTAGTCTGCACACTTGTACATGCACGCGTGTGTGCGTCACGCGTGCGTGTGTGTGTGCCTGTGCCTGTGCGTGCGTGTGTGTAGGCGAGTGTGTGTGGCAGGGAGGTGTTAGTGGGTCAGAAGGTGGTGGCATATCTTCTAGCGATTGTTCTGTCCTTTTCCTTCTGAATAGCACGACAGCAGCTATTGATCAAAGCAGGGGGGGGGCAGAATTTATCACTTTCATTTAATTAGTTCTCCCGCTGGACACGCATCCCGCTGGGCGGCTGGCTAGCAGCGGCGCCGCGACGCAACGACCGGAGAAGCGCTCGTGTTTCACGCGGTCAGGGACCCGGCGTCTCGCGGCCACTTGAGCTGGCGGTTTACGAGCCCCCGCTCCGGTGAATGTGGGGGGGGGGCCTGTTTCTGCATGAGCACTCCCAAAAATCTTTGTCCTTGTGTTTTTAAAATTTTCAATTAAATTTTATTGACAGTTTTTCCTTGTGTTTTATTAGTTTGAGTTATTCTCTGGTATTCAGTGTAGAGGCGTGAGAGGTTAAGTCAGTTGTTGCAGGCCCAAATCCTAGGTTTTACCCTTGAGCCAAGAGACTTTTCTCGAGATTTCTCGAGATTTCCTCAGCAGTATCCAGCTGTATAAATGGATAAAAACAGAGCAAGTCAGCAACGTAAGTCACTGTGGATAAGGATGTTTGTTAGTTAATATTATAAAATGAATTCACTCAGCCCATTTGCTAGTCCCAAAAACCCCAAATCTGTTTAAAATGAGAGCAAACACACACAGAAATGCATGAAAATGTTGAACTGCAGCGTTTTACTTGGTCTAGGTTGTCGCAAAGCTTTCCTTCAAACACCAGTTTTCTAACTGCTCTGTAACTGTACTGTGCTGCTCTTTGAGTGACGTGAGCTGGTCACCTGGCCGGGTGGAAGAACATTGCCTGCTTTTCTCTTCAGTTTCCAACTCTCGTGCGCCTTCCATTATCTGATGGATTTTTTTTGTTTTTTGTTCAGTTTGTTCGTTTCAGAGAGTTGTATCTGATGACTGGCTTCCTGTTTTTGCTCTCCAGCGCTATTGTAGTCTTTCGCAACAATACCAAGAATCTCAAAGGTTAGGCTTTCAAAGAACCCCAGATTGCATTTAACACCTCTGGTCTGACACCAAGAGGTGACGGAGTAATCTGTGCGCGTGGAACGGGATTGGGGCAATTACGTCATTGTGTCTGGCCGCCGACTTCCTGTCCTGTCACCGATCCTTTTCTCTTACATCTTAGCTCTGTTAGAATTCTCATTTTTTGAGTTTCCATTTTTAAAATCAGTTTATTACAGTGTTTTCAGCTGTAGGATTTCACCAATGCCCAGCATTTTTGCTGTGTTTTATTTTTGCTGTGTTATATTATATAACAAATCTATCATTCTAATCATTAGATATGGAGATAATCACTGGGTCCAGCTGCATGACTGTACAAACAAATAGCGAATAATTTGCCCTGATTTTCTTTTTCCCCCCTATATTTGTATTATCATGCTCTTAACTCCATTTAAATAGCGGCAGTGTTAGCATAATGGTTAAGGAACTGGGCTTGTGACGCAAAGGTTCAATTCCCAGGTGGGGACACTGCTGTTGTACCCTTGAGCAAGGTACTTAACCTGAATTGCTTCAGTAAAATATCCAGCTGTATAAATGGATTGTATGTAAAGATATGTGAACTGTATAAATCGCTCCGGATTAGAGCGTCTGCTAAATGCCTAAAATGTAAATGTAATGTAAATGCATGAGCGCTTTGTCCTCAACTTTGAAAAATGTCATTACAGTTGTGCCAGTTTTCCTTTGGTATCTAACACAATTTTATGCCAATTTTGCCATTTGCTGAAATGCACTGAAGCCTGGAAAAGCAGAACTTCAGCAGGTTGATGACTGTGGTGTGTGTGCGAGTACATACGAAACTAGGCTAGATTGTGGTTTGACAGAACAGGGGCCTTTCCCCTCGTTTTTTCATCCGTGACAAACGAAAAAAAAGACAAAATCTGCAGTTCCAAAGCCATCTGACCGCCGTTATTTACGAAGAAGGAAGAGGGATGTGCCCACGTGCCATGTAAAATGCTCCGAAGTGATTTATTACAAAACCGATCTCTGTCCCCTAACCACAGGCCAGACCTCTTCAGGACGCACGCATCAGCACATTAGGTGGGTGCGAGGGCATTCGAACCGTGTGGCTGACGCACGGGTGAAGGGTGAAGCGTGTCAGGAGATGTTAAAGAAAAGAAAGACGTGTTCTGTAAAAGACAGATGCGCAATATTGAAAGGTGATCAGACATGCGATCAGACATGCGTGGAGCATGCAAACCGAAGCCGATGAGACACTTGACCGCGTCAATTGTGAGAAATGCTGGCAAGGATGTGCGTCTTTTTATCATATATTGTATGATGTGTATCCGTTATATATATATATATATATATATGGTGGCTGGCAGTGTAGTGTAATGGTTAGGGAGCTGGGCTTGTAACTCAGAGGTTGCTGGTTCGATTCCCAGGTGGGGCACTGCTGTTGTACCCTTGAGCAAGGTACTTAACCTGAATTGCTTCAGTAAAATATCCAGCTGTATAAATGGATTGTATGTAAAGAAATGTAAAAAAACTGTGTAAGTCGCTCTAGATAAGAGCGTCTGCAAAAAATGCCACAAAAAAAATATATTATTTTTTTAGATATCAGGGCTCAACACTAACATTTTACACTGGTGGCACAGTTGCCACTAAGTTTTTCTGTTAGTGGCAGTGGCACATAATTTGGTGGCACAACATTTTGGAGGTAAATGTACGTAAAAAATTTTTTTAGGCGGTAATAAGGTGCAACAGCAATGAGATTTTATTCATACTAAACTCAGAAGTGCATATAGTTCAATAACAAATTAACATTAAATAAATAGATACATAAAACAACTTTATCAATCGCATGAATACTGAGGATTGCCTTCACTCTCTCGCTCTGTCTTTCTCCCTCTCCCTATCACTCTCTGTGGGGAAAAAAAATAGCCTGGAGATCTACTTAAAAGTCCCCTGCCCTGTCCCCTTTACAGGAGATCCCCAGAAGCCCCATGGTCTGCAGATGGCCAACCCATATAATTTGGCCTTCTTGCCCTTTCTCCCTGGGTGAACCAGGTCTTCACACTTTCCCTGGCATCGAAGTCCTCCAAACTAGGCCCCTCAATGCTGATTCTAATAAGGTCTTCCACTGTGTCTATGTTAAGAGATGCTCTGATGTCTGATTTAAATTTAGTGAACGGCATTTCCTCCTTTGCAATGTTGTATGCGGTGTTGAACTTAACGATCATCTCTGCCTCTTGTTGTGATCGGGCCGCTGCTTCTGGCCGTTGGAGCGCTGCGGGGAGAGGGGCAGCAGCGCTCGCGATGCACCTGTCGCGGCACTGTATGTGCTTGTGGCTTTTGCCGTGGATAGCGAGGGGGTCGCGTTTAAAACGGGTTGCTGCAGACGCAAGTTTGCTACTGCCTGCAACAGTCGGCCCGCATTGTTTGCAGTACACACAGTACATATATTTTCCTGTTTTCTCGTACCTTAGCCATGTGAACTCTTTAAGCCACTCAGGGCGAAATCTCGAGTTAGGGCTACATCTTGGCTTTTTAGCGGAGGGTGACTGCTCGGTTACCTCGGATTCCTGTTCTGCCGGCTGTGACTGCTCATCGGATTCTGAATCTATTTCTGCGTCTGGTCTAACCTCAGGTGGTGGTGGTGGGGCATTTTTCTTCACGAAAAACGTATCGATGCACTTCATTATTCTTCATAGGCTATGGTTTTGTGATCGGCAATGATGACCTAGCTTGCTCTAACGTTGTGTCTGACTCTTGCTACTTTGCGGGACTCGGGAAAACTTGAAAGAAATGCCGCCCGAACGGACGGGCTCCGCCCCAGACCTCATGTAGCCTAAATAGTCGCCAAGACAACAGACATAAACACAACTTAACCGACATAACAAGATCAATGTGAGATCAAATAATCAAACAAAATCGTCCAACTGTTTGACCAAAATATTACTTTAGGATTAAAAAAAATAAAAAAATAAAAAAATAAACATTCTAGTGGCAACATTGCCACTGGTTATTTTTTTTAGTGGCACTGGGCAGATTTTCAGTGGCAAATGCCACCAAATTGGTGGCAGTTTCGAGCCCTGGATATATATATTAAATGGAGCTTGTGCACCTGGGATCACTTTTGTTACTTGCAGATGTAGTCATCATCAGTGGATGTGCATAGTATTTCCTTTTTATTTTATTAAATGGTTTCTATTATTGCTATAGAATTCAAAGTTTAAAAAAATAAAATAATAATAATTGTTGCCGGCAGTCCCGCAGGGTGGTGCATGCTTGGCTGTAGCGTTGCCCAGGGAGGGAGGGTTTTAGTTCGTTTTCTCATGACCCTTCCATACACCCCCCCCACACACACACACACACACGCACAGAAAGCCCCCATAAGCGTCCATGCCACAGTGACACAGTTTTGTGATTCTTTTGTTGCAGCCGGAGCGAAACCCTTCGCCTGTGATCAGTGCGGAGCCCAGTTCTCCAAAGAAGACGCTCTGGAGTCGCACAGACGGACGCACACAGGTAACACACCTCCTGGGCCGAACACACACAGGTAACACACCTCCTGGGCCAAACACACACAGGCAACACACCTCCTGGGCCAAACACACACAGGTAACACACCTCCTGGGCCAAATACACACAGGTAACACACCTCCTGGGCCGAATACACACAGGCAACACACCTCCTGGGCTGAATACACACAGGTAACACACCTCATCAGGCCCTAAGCTTCCTGCCCGTTCGACAATCCGTTTATGATGGCCGCTATTGTCGAATCACGTTTTAATGCTCAGAACCATTTTTGGGGAGGTGGGTTGTGTTCACTGGTCTAAAGGACAACCTCTTTTGTATTTAGGCCATGTATTTGATCATTTGATGCAATGAAGGTATGTGAAGTCTGGAAACAGACTTAAAAATCATCGAGAATAGCACAATATTTTAAAAGCGTTTTTCCATTGTGGTCTTGAATGTTGGTAGGGAGAATCTCCCTTACGTTGACCGATGTTAGTTTAGATTAGGCCGTTTATCCTGGATGGTGTGTGACAGCTGAGCAGCCGAATCTTGCAGTAGACTGTCGACGGCCCAGTCCTGTGTGCAGGACTCCCCCAGGGGTGCGGGACTCCCCCAGGGGTACAGGCGATGAACCGCCGGCCGGGCGGCAGGTGCGGGCCTGAAAAGCCGGAACGTTCCCCTATCACTCCGCAGCTTGTGATCCTTCAATAAAACCAGAGCGCCGAAATCCATATGGGGGAATGTAGTGGACTGAGCCAGCCTGTTTATCGGCGTCTCCCCGGTGACGGCAGCGATGCCCGCACTTAAACCTCCGGGAGAGTCGCCTTACTTTGGGAGAGGGCGCGAGGGAATACTTCACCAGCCTGCGTCCTCTGGCACCGCGCTGGACCGTGAGCCGCTCCTCCCGCCCCGGCAGCTGATACGCACGGCACAGTGCGGTCTCATGGCTTTATGTTACGGCAGAGACGGGTGTTCCCTGGCGCGCGAGCGCGTCCGTGACCTGCCGCTGGGTCGCGGTGACACTTGGATGCTGTGCTGCGGTAGAAAATGTCCCCGCCGACCACGCTATGACCGCCCAGGCCTCACAGCTCGGATCAATTAACCGTATCGTTTACTTCGTCAAATCGCTGTCGTGACGAGGAGTCCGCAGGGGGCAGGGGCGCATCGACGGCTTCGGCCAACCCTCTGTTTCAGACGGCGAGGACAGGCCGAATATCTTTAGCAATGTGTTGTGTGACGATGCCTTGGCAGACAGGCAGGGTCTACATTTACATTTTAGGCATTCAGCAGACGCGCTTATCCAGAGCGACTTACACAGTTTACATTTCTTTACATACAATCCATTTATACAGCTGGATATTTTACTGAAGCAATTCAGGTTAAGTACCTTTAGCTCAAGGGTACAACAGCAGTACCCCATCTGGGAATTAAACCAGCAACCTCTCAGTCACAAGCCCAGCTCCCTAACCATTACACTACACTGCCAGCCTACCACTTTGCTACAGCCAACCACTGCCAGGGTCTACGCACATCAAAGTAGACCACAGGATAAAAAATATGACACATTGATAGCAAGGAACAAGCAACAATGAGTAGACCGCACTAGCTGGGATTACGACAGTCTAGTGCTGCCTGCTGGTGTTACGGGAGGATAAAGGATGCTCTGTGTCTGTTGTTGTTGCTCTCTGGGAGCGTCTCCCGGACGGAAGGACTTGTAGCTCCCCGTGAGGAGGATGACCCACGTCCGTCTGTGTGCTCCCCTCTTCGCTGGGCCAGGGGTCTGTCTCACTCTCATCTCACCTCACGCCCTGCTCCCACTGCCATCTCGTCACGGTCGTGAGGAATCTTTCACCCAGCGATTAACGGTCATATAAATCGCTACGTCTGGTACTCACTGGAAGCCGGGCGCTCCCGGCTTTGGATCGAATGAGGAAATATAGAACAGAAACGCTTTTGCTCGTGTTGCTCGGCTCAACGGTCATGCCACAGCAGGCAGTGCTAACAACGCAAACGGAACATTACATTACATTACATTACATTACAGGCATTTAGCAGACGCTCTTATCCAGAGCGACTTACACAGTTTCACATTTCTTTACATACAATCCATTTATACAGCTGGATATTTTACTGAAGCAATTCAGGTTAAGTACCTTTAGCTCAAGGGTACAACGGCAGTGCCCCACCTGGGATCGAACCTGCAACCTTTGCGTTACAAGGCCCAGGTCCCTAACCAGCTTGATGCGGTGGCTAAACTGGACTGCTGAGTCTTCCCCAGTAGATCCCAATCTGGAGTCCAGCCTGTTCATGTTGACAAGTGAGACTGTAAGTGCCGTTTGCCCTCAGAGCATCATAGGGCATTTATTCACTTATTTGTCAGGGACATAACAAAAGCATTGTTACAATGTTAAAAAACAAGCATGCATTGCATTAAGTGCTTGTAGCCAAAGGCTAATTTTCAACACCTGTTCCCAATAAACTACAGAAAAAAGTATGTATCAAAAAATAAAAACTAAGCAAAATACATGCCTGAACATGTTAGAAAAAGTACATCCACTCAATGCAGCAAAATAGCGAATAATAAAACAAAACAAAACAAAGCACAAGTAACTAAATGACATAATGGGAGCAAACATACAGTAGACACTTATAAAACCTATAAGAAAGTGTATATAAAGTACAAACTTTCTTGATCATTCCAAAAACATTTTGGCTGAAAGCTCTGTTGGATATATTAATAAATCCTGTCCTTCTATAATTCAAATCTGGGATGTGGCTTATCAAATATTATTTCAATAATTGCATAACCATTATAACCACATGTTTAACCATTATAATTATAGCGCTGATGTTAATTATTATTATTGATACCATTAATAATTTTACGTTAGTATGAGTCAAATGAAAATGTCATAAATGATTATGTTTGGCCAGATCTGCCAAAAAGCAGAATGAAGTGGGTGCACAGGAAAGTCTGCAGGCTCGATTTGTGTTGGACTGCCGGGGATTTAAGCAGCAGTGGTGCCTCTCTCACTTGTGGCTGTCAGGTTTATAATTTAATAAGTGTGAAAGTGCACTTGTATTCAGTTGTACATTTGCCATTTTCATTTTATATCAAGAGGACTATAACCTACTGCTAACTCGCTGTGTGTGGTTGTGTGTGGTTTTGTGGGTGCTTGTGTAGATGTGTAGATGTGTGTCTGTGTGTGTGCGTGCATATTTGCACGTGTGTTTTTGTCTGTGGTTTTGTGAGTGCTTGTGCAGCTGTGTGTATGTTTGTGTGTCTGTGTGTGCATGTGTGTGTGGGTGTGCGTGCGTGTGTGCATGTGTGTGTGCATGTGTGTGTGTGTGCATGTGTGTGTGCGTACGTGCGTGCATGTGTGTGTGTGTGTGTGTGTGTGTGTGTGTCTGCATGTATGTATGTGTGTTTGTGTGTGACCCCACCACTTCCCCGTTGATGCAGTGGACCAGTAACAGTTGTGCTCATTTGGGAGTCCATGAGAGGGAGTTGTGGGTTAGCCAGCATGCACAGATTAGCCTGCCAGTTTCACTCAGGGATCTCTCGCTCAGACAGAGTGCCTCAGCCGGGGACCGTGCGTGTGCTTGTGGTCCAACACACGCCTACGTGCGCCATACCGCCTCTCTCCCCATACCGCCTCTCTCGCGCCATACCGCCTCTCTCTCCCCATACCGCCTCTCTCTCACTCCATACCGCCTCTCTCCATACCGCCTCTCTCGCCCCATACCGCCTCTCTCGCTCCATACCGCCTCTCTCGCCCCATACCGCCTCTCTCGCGCCATACCGCCTCTCTCTTGCTCCATACCGCCTCTCTCGCTCCATACCGCCTCTCTCGCTCCATACCGCCTCTCTTGCATGGTCTTTTGAGCAGTCCTTCCTTTGACCGTACAGCCAACGAAGATGCCAACGGATGACTAAAAACCCAGCAACTTTACAACATAAAGTAACTTCATTAACTGTGTATGACCGTGGCCGGGATTATGCACATTTGCTAAAACCGTTACAAATTATTCCCACCCTAACTGAAGACTTAAATGTCCGTATCGCCCTTTTATGTTCATACATCGAATGTAAGCATCGGTGCGGCGCTCACGTCTTTTCGCTCACAGCCTGTGCCTGTCTGCCATAGCGGCCGTTAAAAAGAATGGAAAGGAAAAAAAAAAAGAAAAAAAACATGTTTGTTCCAAGAGCTGCAGTCTCGGTCGCTGGACGCGCGCGGCTTCCAAAACGGAAGGCGATACTACACTCAAAAACGCTGGTTTGAATGGGACCGTAACCTTAAGTGGCACGCGCTGTGTAAATAGTTAATGCGTGTCGACACGGTTTGCCGTCCCCAGACTCTTCTAGCCGGTCTCCTGACGTTGCGAACATGCAGCGCTCGGGTTCAGGGCTGGCAGTTTGACCAGTTTGGGGAGGAGGGGGGCACGGGGAGGGTGCAATGGGCGCTTTGTTCGCCACTGCCGCGCAGCTGTGAAATCTTGGTTTGTGCCGCATGAATATTTTACTGAAATTGAACACTTCCCCGAACATTTATGAGGACAACAAGAAGGCGGCGCTGACTCCCTTCAGGGATAAACTTGACTCCAAAATGTAATCTGAAAACGTCCATGTTTTTATTATGGGTATTGCCTGTGTTTCATGTCCTGTTTGTCTTCCACCATGTTGGAAATGACTGCTTAATTATGCTTCTGCGTGTCATTCTCTGGTCATTTCTGGGCTCTGCCTCCACTTTCCACAGAAATAAATCCAATCAAATTAACTTTGACCACCTTAACCACTTGTGTAGGCTAAACTTCTGTTTACATAGTATACAGTTCTTTGTAGTATACAATTGTATTTAACTTCTTGAAATATTAGTAATCGCATACATTTAAAAACAAAAAAAAGGCTTTATGGTTTTATCCCTTCTTCTCCCACTTTGGAATGCCGAACCGCATCCTAAGCCACGCTTGCTGCTGAAACCTCTGCTTTCAGATCGGAGATATCAGCTGCCGCTACTTTCCGCGGCGCCGTCTACAAGTTAAGCTCGCACAGACGTGAGTCGGAGGAAAACGGCGGTCACTGGTGTGCGACGAGACACGGACAATCCAGCCGACCGAGTCCCTCCCTCCCTTGGTGACACTACCGCCACTCAAGGGGGCAGTGTAGTATAATGGTTAGGGAACTGGGCTTGTAACGCTAAAGTTGGCGGTTTGATCCCCAGGTGGGACGCTACCGTTATACCCTTGAGCAAGGTACTTAACACTGAACTGCTTCAGTTAATATCCAGCTGTATAAATGGATTGTATGTAAAGCAATGTGAACTGTAAGTCGCTCTGGATAAGAGCGTCTGGTAAACGCCTGTAATGTAATGTAGTGTACTTGTGCATTGCCCTGCAGGGCTGCTGGCCACAGACTAGAACAGTGCCTTAACAGCATGAGCCACCACACAGCAGCCCCGTAATCACATTAATTTGAACTCTGATCTCTAATCTCTAAACTGTTTCAACTGTATTAAGGTCTAATACGGCTGTAAGTGTCTGATTACAAAGCTGTTATGATAATATGGGAAGATTAATTTCATAACCAAATTGACCGGTGTTGGTTCTCGTGGCATAATATCCTGTCGTGCAGTCAGCACCCATCGGACTGGTGTGACTGGGTCTTGTGATGATGTTGGACAGATCTGTGCTTTTTAAAGTGCCAAGTTTGTGCAAGCACCCGGTTACTCTATTTTAACTCTATAAAGCCTGCTGCTGCTGCTGAACTGAGCCGTAAATGATTTCGGACACCTGTTTATCTCTGCCTTGCCAGATGAACACTTCTTTACACACGCCTCCTGTATGTTCAATGATACTTCTCACAAAATAGCCTACTTATATTTAACAACACCTCTGTTTGGCTAAATCAAAGCCCTGTGACTAATCCAACTTTAGGTAGTGACTTAGCGCTCACAAAGAAGATCATTCTGACAAGGCTGTAATTGCAGCCTGTGTCATGTACCACGGTGTTGGTTTGGCTTTGTGAAAAAAAAAAAAAAAAAAGAAGAAGTCCGTTCTACTTAATGCATAACAGATTTTAAGATGAGGGAAGAAGAGGTTGTGTTGTCAAAGGGCATGGGGGAAGGCTGGGGGTATTTGGTGCCAGGGCTCGGTGGAAAACAACATCATGCGCTGTTGTTTACGCACTGGCACAGCGCTGTCATAGTCACCAGCCCTGACCTACTTAGAGCGGGTATGCTGTCCTCGGGAGAAGTCAGACGGGGCCCAAATTCGCGAATAATGCCGTGACCCTTCCAAAAACACCAGCCCAGACACCTTGTTTAATGTTTTCCACCTGATATCAGTACAATTGGTGCCCCAAGGGCAGAGTGCATGTGTATTTTTTTCCATTATTAAATTCTCTGAATATGTAAAAACTGCCAAAAACTTATATATGGTTTTCTTTGTTGCTGGCAGCGTGCTGTGGTCATGCCGTAATGAAGCCAGGGGGGTCCGGCACTGCAGCTGTCTCGGAGCGGAGACTGAAAAGAGAGGTCATTTGATACGGGTGCAACGTGGTGGCCTCCCCGTCCAAAGATGGCACCCTGTCAGACAGCCATAAATCGGGCCTCTTTTAGCTCTGCCGGTGGTTTAATTGCACCGAGGCCAAAGGCCCCCTCGGACGTTCGACTGTCTGTGTGTGCGCACCTTTACCTGGACGCCCCCGCAGGTTTGGGGGTGATGGATGGGAGGATAGGTCCAGGCCTCTCTGAGCCTCGGTGCTGGAGTGATAACGTGCCAAACGCGTTTGGAGACGGGAACGGTGCATTCACCCGGTGGGGCCTGATTCCAGCAGGTGGGGGTGGGGGTGGGGGGAGTTTGGCGCTCAGTAAATCACTCAGCTGCTAGAGTACGGAGTCTAAAGAAGTGGTGGCTGGCATCACTCGCAGGTGAGCGTGTGGTTACCTGTGCTGCCCGAAATTGGCAGAGGAAATTTCTGTGACGAGATGGTTGTGCGCATTTGTATATATCCAGAAATATTTCCAAAAAGAAAAATAGGGAAAAATATATATTTTGGAACAATCTCCATATAAAGCATCGGAATTAGACCATCTGGTGAATGTTTTCGCAAAAATGATGTTTAAGATATCTCACTGGATTCAGGGGCGCAAACCCAGAGTGTGGTGTATTTTGGGTTGAGTGCCCCTGCATCTCCTGAATGGGATTTTCGAAAAAGGCTTTAATTTTAGTGCAAACAGGCTTTAGTTACAGGTTTGTGTTACCCTTATGTAAAATAAAACAAAACCTCCGATAAAGCCAATACTAAACCAGCAGTGTCTCTTCCGCTTTGACAAGAGCGCGGTAACACAATCCTCATACTGTAGGCCGTCATAAATAATTTAACATTAGTATTAAAATCAATGGCATGGCACACACTCTGCGAAGCCAAGACCACACAGGTCTGCGCTCGGAGCGCTGTCCACCTCTTTGTTGTCTGTACACACTTGCGCTCGCTAAACAACCTGTTTTTATTGAGTGATGACTGTGGGGGTCTTTCTTTCTTTTCCTTTTGGTAACTTGTTAACCAGAAAGACCTTTTGGAAGGTGGCGTTCGTTCCGCTGGTGGCTAAACGATGACACGGGCAGGTGAACGTGAGCCCTCGCTGTTTCTCGCCGTGTTAATTATTGAAGCCGCCGGCAGCGTTTTTGGCCCTGTGGGGCCTTCGTGGTCGCTCTGCGTTCTGGGGTCACCTGAGGTAAGCTGGGCAGGTCACGGTCCGTAGCGCCGCGCTGGAACACGGGCTGGAGCGTGCCCGCCGCGGCCAGGAGATACTTACGGTGCGGCGCATGGCGTTATGAGCATGGCAGCCGGTAAGTGAGTGGTAAGAGCAGCGCATGTTAAACATGCTTTTTCATCACTTAGGACACAGAGCGGCGTGTGTGTGTGTGTGTGTGTGTGTGTGTGTGTGTGTGTGTGTGTGTGTGTGTGTGTGTGTGTGTGTGTGTGTGTGTGTGTGTGTGTGTGTGTGTGTGTGTGTGTGTGTGTGTGTGAGAGAGAGAGTGTGTGTGTGTGTGTGTGTATGAGTTTGAGAGTGTATGTGAGCGTGTGTGTGTGTGTGTGTATGTGAGAGAGCGAGAGAGTGTGTGTGAGTGTGCGTGCATGTGTATGTGTGAGCATGTGTGGGAATTTGTGTGTGTGTGCGGGCGTGACTGGCTGCATGGCACAAACATGTGTGTGTGAGCGTGACTGGCTGCATGGCACAAACAGAGGACTTTGTGCCCAGCAGGTCAGCATGCCCCTGACACTCCCAACTAAACTGTTGAAGAAATGCAGAGGTGTTTGTGTTTACTGGTGTAAGTGTGTATTTGTGCAAATTACTTGTTTATCTTCTATATTACACAGACACACACATTCACACATCTATATGTCTGTTTGTGTGTCCATTTATATATGTTGTGGAACACAAACATACACACACACAAACATGCTTTACCTCTTCTTTGAGTTTGAGCTATTGTGTAACAGGTGGTCTATCACACACTTGCCACTGGTTTGCTTTTAAGGTAATTGAGATTGCTGTCGATTCACAGTGGATGGCAGAGGCAAAACTAATATTAAATTTAAATGAACGAGAATCAAGACCAGTACAAATGGTTTCAAAGCCTAGTGTGTGTGTGTGTGTGTGTGTGTGAGAGAGAGAGAGAGAGAGAGCGCAACACATGCCCAGCAAAAAAAGGAAAAAGTTTTGTTGGGAGATTATGGAATCCTGTTGGCCCAAAGATTCATTCCCTGCAAAGCCAGCAGCGGGAATCTTCCTCCACATTCTCCACTCAACTGCCTCCTCTACACGTGGCTCTGGACGCCCGGTTTAGCTACAAACCACATTTGAAATCCCTTTCGAACAAGAGACGGAGTCTTTCGACATGCAAGAGAGAAAAAGAGAAAGGGCACTGAAAAGCCACGTCCTTCAGCATGTTCAGCTGTGAGGTGTATTCAGCCTGTCTCCTTGGGCTGCGCTGGCGGAACATAGCCCAAGAACGTGGAGACCTTGGAGGGAGTGGTGAGAATCAGAAGTCCTCAAAGAAGGTGGAGCACTGAATAAGAGTGAAGGCCCCTTTTGTTCAGAAGGGGGCCAAAGTAAGTCACTCGTAATTAGATTTTAGAGCTGTTAGACTCAACGTGAAAAAAAAACTTTAAAAAAAACCCTCACAGCAACTTTGTTTAATTTACACTGCAAACACTTGCAAGCGCGAGCGAGGCCATCTTTGTTTGTTTCTCGTAAAGAAATAAAATAAATGAAACGTCACCACTTTATTGTGAACACAGGATTTAGCGCAAACACTTCTGC
The DNA here is from genome assembly GCA_029706075.1 of Aldrovandia affinis. Lineage (NCBI taxonomy): Eukaryota > Metazoa > Chordata > Actinopteri > Notacanthiformes > Halosauridae > Aldrovandia > Aldrovandia affinis. The sequence continues at coordinate 1,703,292 of JAINUG010000160.1, forward strand.
CTAACCTTTCATCCCAAACAAAGGCCATGATCAAATCCGGTTGCCTAGTGACATGATTTTCACCCTTACTGGCCTCCACGTAGTGCGCTGTGTGGACGCATGATGTCATGAAGAAGTTTTGTTCCATGACGTGGAAATAAAAACAGTTTAAAGAATGGCCAGTGAGCCTCCCATATTTCCACATCTACTTAAACAATATTTGAGGTTAAATTAGTGGTGAAAACTTCTAGTCTGCTGTGCTGTTATTTCTTTTCCAGTGGACTTCAATATTGTTAGCACGTTGCCTACCCTTAGGAATGGCATCAGTGTAAATATATTTTACAGTTATGACAAAATATCAAATCCAAAATGTGGCACATATATTTCAGTATACGGTTTATGTTGTAAAATATGTCTGGTATTGTAAACACAATGCCCTGCATGTATTGTATTGTGAAATACATTTTCAATATATGCCATTTTACAATCAGTGGCAATGGGTATACATGTGCATGCATTCATGTAGTAATCATTTATAGATACCTAAAAAAAAATATATATATGTACATGTATATATAAATATATATTCCTTAACAAAATTATATTGTAAGGGGTGTTCTAAAGGGCTTTAAAAATGTATCCCATTTTCTCCCAATTTGGTAGCCAATTACACCCTCTATTTTCAACTCAATCCCCCCCTCGTAATGTGAGTTCGCTGCCGTAGCCCTGAGACCGGTAGTGACGAAGGCAAAGTAACGTCTCCTCCGAGACGGCACTCGCCAGGCTGTCGACCGTAACTCCTGTGTGCAGCGAACGTCCTGTCATTTCCCTCCCCCCTTTCTGGGGTGGACAGCCAGCGCGGCCGGTGGAATCGAACCCCGGTCACCGTGGCCAGCGTCTAAAGCTTTTTTTTTTTTTTTATGAAGATCTGTCTCACACAGCATGTCTGCCTGAGGACAGCTATCGTTTCGATTTTTTTATTTTTTTCTTCACAAAGATACCCACATCCCATTTGGGGAAAGTCCAGCGTTTTCCTCCCTGGGGGAGATGGGGAGGGGAGGGGTCGAAAGCTGGGTGTGAGCAGAGACTATCACTCTTATCAGTCCATTGACGGCGGTTCCATAGAAGCGAATTGTTTGCAGTCATCTAGTCACGCAGGTTGCAAAAGTAGGTAAGCGGTAATGGAGTGCATTAACTAAGGCCCCACTTCACACACACACACACACACACACACACACACACACACACACACACACACACACACACCAGAATGTCAGAAAAAAACATAACACTTGCATTTGTTCTGGCCTTCACTGACCAATTAGTCTCAAGGATTTTTTTGGATTGAATGATGCGTTCGTCTTTTCCTTTATATTCATACATTTCTCTGAAACTCCACTCATGAGTGATAAGCAAGGCCCTTTTTATATCCATTTCAGATTAATCTTCACTTTTCCTTTTTAATTACGATCAGACATCATTATCCTCATTATCAAATCAAAAGAAGAGGAAGATGCTTTTGCTTTTTGTGTGTGTGTGTGTGTGTGTGTGTGTGTGTGTGTGTGTGTGTGTCTGTGTGTGTGTGTGTGTGTGTGTGTGTGTGTGTGTGTGAGAGAGAGAGAGAGAGAGAGAACGAGAGAGAGAGAGGGAGAGAGGGAGAGAGAGAGAGAGAGAGAGAGAGAGAGAGGGGGCAGGGGGAAACAAACCCAAAAAGCTTACTAATCCACCCCTGGTCCCGGTCCTCCTGAGCCAGAGAGAAGTCCTTTATTGGGGAGGGTTGAAGAGGCAGGGGCAGCGCTCCCCTCCGAGAGGCCGGTGTGCATTTACAGTGCCCCTCTCAGAGCGCCGCGCCTGGAATGTGATTGATTATGTGGCATTATTTACGCCATTGAGGACTTTTCCGTGGGCCAGGGTCACGGGGTCATCTGCTGCGTCTCGGCGGAAAATCCGCTCCCTTTTGTACAGTGGGAGCCGCAGAGAGCGGCCTCACCAGTGGCCTTTTCTCTCTCGCCTGGGAAAAAGGGGGGATGGGGGGGGGAGGAGAGACATCAATTAGAAACCTGTTTTTTTTTTTTTTCTTCTCTTATTTTGTGTCTGCCGCCTTCTCAAAGGGCTCTGGTCTTTAATGCAGATGGTGCGCTGGGAAAACCACCCGCACGAAAGGGTTAAGGGAGAAGGGGTAAATACCTTCTGCGAATCCCAGTGCTGGGTGTTTGTCTACTTATTTACCCAAACGTGGATTTTCTTTGTTTTTGTTGTCTTTCTTTTGCTGGTGTGTTATTGGCGCAATCTCAGTGGGATAATGGAGGCATGCGTGCATGGGCGACGTTAAAATATCCAAAGGGCTTCATCTTTATCCGTGAAGACCACCGCTTACGCGAGACATGTACCCGCCAGCTGTAGTGTAAGGCCCGCCGAGCGCATGCTAAGCCACTCCTGCTAAGGACAATTCACTTGGAATTATGACATGAAATGAGTCAAACTTTAATTTCATTTCAACTTTCATTTCCATCAACAGCTGGTTAGTATATAAATAGTCAATTGTAGATAGATAAACTGCTTTTATTGACAGTATGGCTACATTTTGTATTCTGTGTTCTGCTCTACCAACTGAGCCACAGAAACCCAACTGTTAAACTGTATTGACAGTATGGCTATTTGTATTCTGTATTCTGTAGAAACCAGTTCCCTCTTGGTCTCTGTACGCTAAGCCTGAAGAGATTGAGGTGTCCTAAGTGTTTGCTTGCAACTTTTACATTTGATACCTAGAAGCTAGAGCCTGCTCATCAACTTCCTTATGTTCTTAACTGTTTTGATTGTTTTGTTCAAGCATTCAGATCTCAGTCTATGTACGAGTCGACTCAAAAGTAGCGATTTCTTTATTGGCATGATGTATGTGATATTGAGTTGAGATAATATATGTATATTTATGTAGGCACATGCTCTCACACATTAGCAATCAAAATTCTTGCATGGCTTAATTTTCTATGCACAGGTGATTTGGCGTAAGCTTTTTTTAAAGCATTTTTATCAAACTCTTGGTGTTCTGTATTGTAATGCCTCGCCTGAGTGGCTTCCCCATCTGAATGAGAGTAACTCAAGCCTTGTTCATTCCAACCTGACATGCTGATAAGGGCCCTTAGACTTTCAGCCTCCAGTGGGCCAGGGGAGCATGCAAGTGTGTGTGTGTGCGTGTGTGTGTGCGTGCGTGTGTGTATGTGTGTGTGTGTGTGTTTGTGTGTGTGTGTGTGTGTGTGCGCGTGTGTGTGTGCGTGTGCATGTGTGTGCGTGTGTGTGTGTGTGCACGTGTGTGTGTGTGTGTGCGTGTGTGTGTGTGTGCGTGTGTGTGTGTGTGTGTGTGTGTGTGTGTGTGTGTGTGTGTGCCCGTGTGTGTGCACGTGCGTATGTGTGTGCGTGTGTGCGTGCGTGTGTGTGTGTGTGTGTGTGTGTGTGTGTGTGTGTGTGTGTGTGTGCGCGTGTGTGTGCGTGTGTGTGTGTGTGTTTGCGTGCGTGCGTGCATGTACTTAAGGTACTTAACCTGAATTGTTTCAGTTAATATCCTGCTGTATAAACGGATTGTAAAGAAATGTAAACTGTAAATCGCTCTGGATAAGAGCGTCTGCTAAATGCCTAAAATGTAAACGTAGGGGCACTGAGATCTAACACTGTACAGGACAGTGTGACTTGCACTATATACTGTATTTACCCCAGTACTGGATATGTTCAAGCCCTAATATATTTGCCATAATGCTGGATCTGTCGCTGATCCCATGGCTTACTTTTATAGTGCTTGTTTGTATTTATCAATTATTATTTCTTTATTTAATGAATCTTTTTGAATAAGGCCTTCGGGTGTCTCGAAAGCCCTAGGACATAGCCAGTAATGGTATTTGCTTACATTAGTACAATGCATTTCTTTCAGTTGACTAAATGCATATTCATGTCTGTGTCTGAACTGTATAAAAATGTTCACTGCATATTATTTGCCTCTGGGTAATAAAAATGACAAGATAAGGATAAGGCACTCCCCCCAAGTGTAGGAAATGTGCTTGTGTGAAATGCATATTCAAAAGAGGGTTTATGAAATAGACTGTAAACATGTTACGCTGATGGGAATAATGTGTATCAGTACACCTCTGGTTTTGTGGGGGTCATTTGAGGTCTTCGGTATTCTTGCCCCTGCAGTGTAGTACAGTCAGGATCAGCACTGAGAGCTACTGTATATCCAGGTCCCGTAAATAGGCAGTGCTCCCCCTGCTGGTGATTGCAGATATATCTATATTGATTAAACTAGAAAAAAATATATATTTGTCTCCTCCAATCCCCCCTTGTTCATACTTGTTTTATTATATAATAATATATAAAATACCGCTATGTATTTTTCCAATATTCTTGTAGGGATGTCTTGAAATTGTTTGTGTAAAATATGGATGCACAAAGCATTTGGCCCTCCGTCATGCGAGGAGGCAGCAAATATTCTCTCCAGAAGCAATCTTACTTGATACAGATTCTGTGTCCCTGCCACTGCGAGTTCCACCACTGTAACCCCTCTACCAGTTCAGCTTCTTAGCAACAGCTTGTAGAAAGAGGCATCTGACCCGTGGTGAGTGAAGGCAGCGCTTCATCCAAGTGTAGCGATAGCTCCTTTGCACATGCATGCTGCTGCTCTGGCGCTTCGGTCATAGATGGATGCTTGTCTCTGTTGCGCTTACACTCACGCTCTGCGACCAACGTCCGACCGCACCACCTTTGTACCGTGTAATTATTCATTGGATGTGCCGGAGATGATTTTCTTTATGAATTATTTTGCGATCGTAACCAAACCGTACAGAGAGAGCAACATTTGTGTGAATAGCCAGGATTTCTGTCTGGGGTTTGTTGTTAACCGTTGCAAAGCAGAACGACATAAGCAGTGTGCATAAGCAGCGCTCATGAAAGGCAAATGGACATTCTTGCTCTCAGGGCAGTACGCAACCTTACGTTTCGGAATACTCTGACGAAAGTGGTCGTGATCGACAAACCATGTTGAAAAGCCTCATATTCCGGACTGTGCGCGGGCGGCAGTGTAGTATAACGGTTAAGGCACTGGGCTTCTAACTCGAAGGTCACAGGTTTGATTCCCAGGTGGGGCACAGCCTTACTTAGGCACTTCAGTAAAATATCCAGCTGGACTGTGTGCAAAGAAAATTTTGTCAACTTGTATGTTGCTCTGGATAAGAGTCTGCTAAACACCAGCAAAGTAATGTGATGTTTTTTGAGTTCATGGCTGAACACTTACTCATGACAGAATAAAAAAGAAAAAGAGCATACTGTCATGCAGGGCAATGCGGTGAATCAGACACTTCCGCTCCTCTGTGCACCAGGCCCTTTGTGGTGTGACAGCCTTGGACAGCCTCTCTCCAGTGCACAGCAAAAAGGGGGAACAGGGCTAATGTCCATCATCCACAATGCCCGCGGCATACACCCACGTTTCGCGGAACAATCTGACAGAGCAAGTACAGATTTTATCGTGCGAGCGCACTCGCAAGGCCGAAGCTCGCGCGAGGAGAAGAGTATGAAAAGAATCATGTCCATTATTAAAGCAATGTCGAGATTACCCGTACGTTTCAGATGTCTTGAAAGCAACAGCGAGCTTCTGCGATCGACCGCCGTCTCCCATCTGCAGTCAAGAGACCAGCCTGTTTAATGAGCATCGGCATATTATAGATCATTATTTATTTTAGGGACTTCTTCTCCGTCTGTTTCCCGAGAGTCTGGCTGAGACTCGGTGCAATCACAGCGTTCTTTTCCCTCCATTTTCACCCACACCACAAAGTAAGGGTGATGTTTCCCACCCCCATTTCATACCCCGTTTTTTTTGTGGGTTTTTTGGTCAATTTCAACCTCATTCTTTCTAAAAACATTCCCAAATACGCGACAAATAAGAAACCCAAAAGCATGCCCTTCGGTGAAAGGAAGAAAAGGTCTTTTTTAATCCGACCAAAGATAAAGTCATCATCGCCATCGAGAGGCCATGAATCATTCAAACAGTTCTTTTGTTTCCCCTTCGCGGGAGGACTCGGTAACAGCCCGTCTATTTTAATGCTTTATCGGGGAATACAGTTACAGCGCTTGATTCATCTCCGAGAGGAATTCCCAGATGTGGTATCGGGTGGAAGGAGAGCGGGTTCCAAGCGCAGCGGTGGAGAAGGAGTCCGATTCGGGAGAGACAGTTGAGCTTAAAGTGCGAAGGAGAGAAAAGGTCAGATTGGGGGACAAACCCAGACCTGAGTCTGGTCTGTGAGTGCCCTCATCAATCTGTCGGACGTTTGCTCTTTGTTTTTCCTGCGCCGGTTTGGTTAGGATCCTCTCCTCTAATCAGGCGGTGGATAAGTGTCTCATTCCCTAACTGTTTTTTTTTCTCCCCCCCACTAATCTGGGGTCATTAAAATTGTGAGATGCTTGGCCCAGCGCTGGGGGTCTGTGCTAATTCTGAAACGGATTGGATGAAAAGAGGTGATCAAGATGCACTTTTTCTTTTTTTCTTTCCGATTTTTCTCTGTTTTTCTCCCCAATTTTGGAGCCAATTATACCCTCTATTTATTTAGATTAACCCTCCCCCACGAACTCGCCGCCCGTCTCTACGGGGGCAAGCTACTCTCCGAGGCCGGCGATGATCCGCCTCCTTCGAGACGGAACTCACCCGACCCCCTTTCCGGAGACACCCTCACGTGCCTCACAGCGAGTTCGTGTCGACCACCCTCCCCCTCCCTCAGGAGTGGACAGCAAAATGCCGCCCCCGATCAAGGCTAACAGCCAAGGCCGGTCTGGCAGAGACGGGTTTCGAGCCGCGCCCCTGATAGGCAGCGCACACTCGTACAGGACCAGCCAAATACGGGTGCATTAGACCGCTACGCTATCCACCAGCCCCTCAAGATGGACTCTTGATGTTTCTTATGAACCATTTGCCTTTTTAGAAAAACACATCAAGATGGGTATCACTTAACTTTATTACGGAATACTGGAATAATCTATGGAAGACTATGCTGGAATGCTAATACTATGTGGGAATACTCAGTGATTGCGTTACTAATGTCTTTGCAGACCGCCCTGTTCACATGCTGTACTCACATCTCACGGTATGGTTAAGTGCTCTTTATTATTTTTCATTCACTGTGCTTTACAGACTGATTTCTTCTCATCTTCTAACGGTGTTTTTGCAAGTTGATTGCATTTGAGCCGTTTGGAATGCGCCGCCAGAGCTTGTGTACTTGTGCAGTTGTTCAGCTGTTGCTCTTTGCGAAGTTAAATTGAGGCAGATTAATTTCATTAGAGAGGGATTGGAGCAGTAGAGGAGCGCTTGTGCATTAGCTGCCGAAAAACGCTCCCCTGGGAGCACTCCGCACTCACCGCCCCCCAGCGCTGCAGTGATTGACACACAGCTGATCTATACACCGTTTCCTTTCTTTCCACACAACGACTCTGTGGTTTACCTTCGCTCTTCAAGGTCACACGCAGGCATTCAGAAATAAACACATATTAGCGACCGTTAGTGGGACGGCGCTGGTAAATTTAGATGGAAGCTCCTGTCGGGCCCGCTGGGAAGTGGAAGGTTTGTTGCCCCCTACACCCAACCCACCCATGATCCTTCTTGGGGTGTCTCAGTCTCTGAACTGCGCAGGACTGGAGTAATTGGCCCCACGGCTGCTACGTCTTCGCTGTGATCCTGTAATAAAATGTCTCGTTTATTCTCGTCCCCCACACCCCTCCCGTCTTTACAGTGCCAGACGCGATGTGTGTGTGTGTGTGTGTGTGTGTGTGTGTGTGTGTGTGTGTGTGTGTGTGTGTGTGTGTGTGTGTGTGTGAGTGAGAGAGCGAGAGACTGCATTTGTTAGACTAAGCATGTGCGAACCTGAACTGCTGATGAAAGGGATGATGTGTAAAAATATGAAGTTACTGTAGATGGACCCACTAGACAATTTATGATGGAAATCATTTCATTTTGTCAGTAAGTATATTTCAGACACTGTTTCCTCAGGGAATGTGCACACAGGTGTGTGTGTGTGTGCGTGTGGATGCGTGTGAGTGTGTGTGTGTGTGTGCGCGCACGCGCGCGCCCGTGTGTGTGTGTGGATGCGAGTGTGTCCGTGTGTGTGTGTGCTCTCTCAAGATTTTTTAGAACTTTTTTATTCAAAAAAAAAAAAGTATGTCTCCCCGTGTCATTTGAAAAGTTCCTCATTCTCACAGTACCTTACAGTAGTTCCCAGCGGCTGCCCGCTGAGCGCGCTGTCGAGGCGAGGCGAGTCATTCAGGTGTCCAGGAGAGGGCCGTCCTCTCCCCGCAGTTTACAGCAGGCCTCCCACACTGAACAGACTGCGTGGAGAGAGCTGCTTCTGCCAGCCTGCAGACTCTCGAATCATTAATCCTCAATCCCCTCACAGCCCCACAAAAGCCTACATTAAGCTGGGAAAAGGCATGCCGATACCCTTTCTGCTTCATACATTTATTCTCAAGTAACTTGGTTATGCTTTTTATGCATTCTGTAAGATTAGCTTGGGCTTTTATATTATTTTATTATTTTGAAGGGGTATGGGGTAGGGGTGGGGAGGGTAGGGGACTGAGCCACTGTTGCCGACAGCTTTTCGAATCTCCTCACATTCCTTCACCGTCTTAGAAAACAAAACAGAGCCCCCCCACCCCCTCCCAGTCCCGAGGCGATGAAAGCCTTTTGTCCGTCCGGAAAATACCGTGTCAGCACAGAGTTGGGGGCGAGGGGTGAGGACAAAGTTTCGGGTCAAGACAGGACGGTGTAAAGATTAGAGAGGTAAGGGGGTTTGGGCAAAGAGCCTATGACTAATGCGACCAAGCCATTCACAAAAACCTAAGACACATTGTCCCTCGACTGTCCAGATGGTCACTTGAATAAATCATCAGGATGGACACAATGAATACCGCTGCCTGGACCTTACATAGCAGATTATAGCACCAGCCCAGGGAGTGTGCCTTTTCCCACTGCAGTCCTGTTAATGGGTAAATGTGCTCCACAAAACCACCCTCTTACTGCTGAGCTTGGACTCCTTGGGGAGACTTTCTCCTCCCGCAGAGTAAATTCTTTTTCTTTTTTTCTTTCAGATTTTCTCAGTTTTTCTCCCCAATTTTGGAGCCAATTATACCCTCTATTTATTTAGATTAACCCTCCCCCACGAACTCGCCGCCCGTCTCTACGGGGGCAAGCTACTCTCCGAGGCCGGCGATGATCCGCCTCCTTCGAGACGGAACTCACCGACCCCCTTTCTGGAGACACCCTCACGTGCCTCACAGCGAGTTCGTGTCGACCACCCTCCCCCCTCCCTCAGGAGCGGACGGCAAAATGCCGCCCCCGATCAGGGCTAACAGCCAAGGCCGGTCTGGCAGAGACGGGTTTCGAGCCGCGCCCCTGATAGGCAGCGCACACTCGTACAGGACCAGCCAAAATACGGGTGCATTAGACCGCTACGCTATCCACCAGCCCCTCAAGATCGACTCTTGATGTTTCTTATGAACCATTTGCCTTTTTAGAAAAACACATCAAGATGGGTATCACTTAACTTTATTACGGAATACTGGAATAATCTATGGAAGACTATACTGGAATACTAATACTATGTGGGAATACTCAGTGATTGCGTTACTGATGTCTTTGCAGACCGCCCTGTTCACACGCTGTACTCACATCTCACGGTATGGTTAAGTGCTCTTTATTATTTTTCATTCACTGTGCTTTACAGGCTGATTTCTTCTCATCTTCTAACGGTGTTTTTGCAAGTTGATTGCATTTGAGCCATTTGGAATGCGCCACCAGAGCTCGTGTGCTTGTGCAGTTGTTCAGCTGTTGCTCTTTGCGAAGTTAAATTGAGGCAGATTAATTTCATTAGAGAGGGATTGGAGCAGTAGAGGAGCGCTTGTGCATTAGCTGCCGAAAAACGCTCCCCTGGGAGCACTCCGCACTCACCGCCCCCCCCCCCGGCGCTGCAGTGATTGACACACAGCTGATCTATACACCGTTTCCTTTCTTTCCACACAACGACTCTGTGGTTTACCTTCGCTCTTCAAGGTCACACGCAGGCGTTCAGAAATAAACACATATTAGCGACCGTTAGTGGGACGGCGCTGGTAAATTTAGATGGAAGCTCCTGTCGGGCCCGCTGGGAAGTGGAGGGTTTGTTGCCCCCCCCTACACCCTACCCACCCATGATCCTTCTTGGGGTGTCTCAGTCTCTGAACTGCGCAGGACTGGAGTAATTGGCCCCACGGCTGCTACGTCTTCGCTGTGATCCTGTAATAAAATGTCTCGTTTATTCGTCCCCCACACCCCTCCCGTCTTTACAGTGCCAGATGTGTGTGTGTGTGTGTGTGTGTGTGTGTGTGTGTGTGTGTGTGTGTGTGTGTGTGTGTGTGTGTGAGTGTGTGAGTGAGTGAGAGCGCGAGAGACTGCATTTGTTCGACTAAGCATGTGCGAGTTTCACAAATAACACACACAAGCCTCCTCACTTTGAGTACTTTTTAAAACATTTGTAAGCTATGGCTCTCTGCTGTTCTATTCATTCTAATAGCACATGCACACAGCTGCTCAGGTCTTACACACGTATGCGCATATTCATTGAGTGTGGAGTTGACCGCATAGCTGCCTCCAACCTTGCGCTGCAGAAACACTGGTGACCTTAATGAGGAGAGTGCGGTACGGTGCGGTGTGGTGGTTAAGGAGCTTGTAACCCTACGGTTCTAGATACGATCCCCAGGAAAGAAAGGCACATAACCTGAACTGCTGATGAAAGGGATGATGTGTCAAAATATGAAATTTATGACAATTTATGATGGAAATTATTTCATTTTGTCAGTAAGTATATTTCAGACACTGTTTCCTCAGGGAATGTGCACACAGGTGTGTGCGTGTGTGTGCGTGTGGATGCGAGTGTGTGTGTGTGTGTGTGCGCTTGCCCGTGTGTGTGTGGATGCGAGTGTGTCCGTGTGTGTGTGCTCTCAAGATTTTTTTAAACTTTTTTATTCAAGAAAAAAAAATGTATGTCTCCCCGTGTCATTTGAAAAGTTCCTCATTCGCGCAGTACCTTACAGTAGTTCCCAGCGGCTGCCCGCTGAGCGCGCTGTCGAGGCGAGGCGAGGCATTCAGGTGTCCAGGAGAGAGGGCCGTCCTCTCCCCGCAGTTTACAGCAGGCCTCCCACACTGAACAGACTGCGTGGAGAGAGCTGCTTCTGCCAGCCTGCAGACTCTCTAATCATTAATCCTCTATCCCCTCACAGCCTCACAAAAGCCTACATTAAGCTGGGAAAAGGCACGCCGATACCCTTTCTGCTTCATACATTTATTCTCAAGTAACTTGGTTATGCTTTTTATGCATTCTGTAAGATTAGCTTGGGCTTTTATATTATTTTATTATTTTGAAGGGGTATGGGGTAGGGGTGGGGTGGGGAGGGTAGGGGACTGAGCCACTGTTGCCAACAGCTTTTCGAATCTCCTCACATTCCTTCACCGTCTTAGAAAACAAAACAGAGCCCCCCCCCCCCCCAGTCCCGAGGCGATGAAAGCCTTTTGTCCGTCCGGAAAATACCGTGTCAGCACAGAGTTGGGGGGCGAGGGGTGAAGGACAAAGTTTCGGGTCAAGACAGGACGGTGTAAAGATTAGAGAGGTAAGGGGGTTTGGGCAAAGAGCCTATGACTAATGCGACCAGGCCATTCACAAAAACCTAAGACACATTGTCTACTCGACTGTCCAGATGGTCACTTGAATAAATCATCAGGATGGACACAATGAATACCGCTGCCTGGACCTTACATAGCAGATTATAGCACCAGCCCAGGGAGTGTGCCTTTTCCCACTGCAGTCCTGTTAATGGGTAAATGTGCTCCACAAAACCACCCTCTTACTGCTGAGCTTGGACTCCCGCCGGGAGACTTTCTCCTCCCGCAGAGTAAATTCTTTTTTCTTTTTTTAGTCATTTCTTTTTTCTTTTCCCCTTTTTCTCCCGATGTGGAACGCCCAATCCTATTCTAAGCCACGCTCGCTGCGACCACCTCTGTCTCCTCGGGGGTGGCTAAAGTCTCCTCGTCTTTGCCTGTCAAGGTTTATTTTCATACAACTAAACATTTTTCCTCTTTCCTCTGAAACGATATTACGGTGAAGCATGAGGCTCTTTTTCAGATTGGTGTGAAGTGTAGCTGGCTGTTAAACCTTGATAGCCATCTATATATACACCATACTGTATGTGTGTGTTTATAAATATGTATACAGTGTGATTATTTACATTATTTTTCAATGCCACTATCTTACACATTTGGATAATAATCCTTATTACCTCCTGGTGATAGATCTTGTTTTGTAAGGCTGCGGCCTGGCTTTGAAGCAAAGCTAGTCTGAAACAAAAGACTTGTCTTTCAGGTCATATTTAGGAATGGGGGTGGGGCGCAGAGCTAAAATCACTATATGGCTATAAAAGCATAAAGCATTAAAAAAACTGCACTTTTTAAAAACATTTTCATGCCATTTAGCAGATGCTTTTATCCAAAGTGACTTACAGTAGTGAATGCATATATTTTTCATTATATGTGGTCCCAGTGGGAATTGAACCCACAACCTAAGTGTTGTCAACGCCGTGCCCTACCTACTGAGACACACAGGACCACGCTCTACCTACTGAGACACACAGAACCACGCTCTACCTACTGAGCCACACAGAACCACACTCTACCTACTGAGCCACACAGAACCTCACTCTACCTACTGAGACACACAGAACTATGCTCTACCTACTGAGACACACAGAACCACGCTCTACCTACTGAGCCACACAGAACCATGCTCTACCTACTGAGACACACAGAACCACGCTCTACCTACTGAGCCACACAGAACCACGCTCTACCTACTGAGACACACAGAACCACGCTCTACCTACTGAGCCACACAGAACCACGCTCTACCTACTGAGCCACACAGAACCACACTCTACCTACTGAGCCACACAGAACCACGCTCTACCTACTGAGACACACAGAACCACGCTCTACCTACTGAGACACACAGAACCACGCTCTACCTACTGAGACACACAGAACTACGCTCTACCTACTGAGACACACAGAACCAGTTGTTGCCTTTTCAAATAGCTGGTGGCTCACCTGTTGAATTCACTTGGTGTGGATTACACACAGCCTCAAGTATATCTCATCATCTTATTTATATTTATGATTTATCCTATCATTGTGCTGTATCCTTCCGTGCAGCACATGACAGAGCAGCAGCCACTGATTGGTTGTCACAACAAAGCAAGGACTTCATAAACCAGCTGCAGTCCAGATTCATCTTAAATCTCTTCGTTTTTGGGGAGATGTATATCTGGATTTTTATTCATTCTTCCGACGATGTACTTTGGCCTCTCATCTTTCGAATCCAAACTATCGAATGTAAAATGAACACAGCGATATCCCAGATAATAGTGCAGAAGCCAGCCACAGAAGGCAGCAGACGGCCTGTCTGGAAGTGCCACTGCTCGTGTGCGGTTCTGTGGAGATGCACTGCCGTCTGAAGTGCCGTATGCTTTAATGTGATTTTGTAAAATTGCAGGCTCTTGCATCAAATCTCCTCGAGATATCGCAAGGTCTTCACCAGTAGAGATATCGCGCTCAGTTCAGCGCAGAAATGGACGCTGCTATAGACGCTGGCCTTTCTTTTTTTTTGTGTGGTTTTTTTCTTCTTCTTTTGTCTCCAAAATTCCCTGGCATGCTTGCACAGCCACGCCGCTGTGACATGGCACAGTGTTTATCATATTAAATATTTGTCTGCTCTGTTTCTCTTCGGGAGATTCCCTCCGCTCCTCCCTCACCCCTTTGCTCATCCGGGATCCCGCCAGACGTCAGTGCGATTCCTTAAAACGCAAAATCACATTGACTCTGAATGTGGCTTTTTTTAGTTTTAGTTTGCGGGTCGGCGCGGCATTGAGGCCACGGGGACGCGATCAAGCAAATAGCAAAGTGATAAGGGAAGAAGTGGACCGCCTAGGGCGGCGATTTGGCCGGTCTGTTTTAACTGCTCTTATATTAACACAAAAACCATAAATCATCACCAAATTCTGTTATTTATTAACAGTTGCTTACTCATTGTGTTCACTGAGTAAAATGAGAGCAGGGCACAAAGAAAGCTGTTTAGTCTGGAAGGTGTGGTTCACGTGGGGGGACCGGCACATGTGAGTGTGTGTGTTTGTGTATGAGTGTGTGTGTGAGTGTGTGTGTGTATGGGTATGTTTTCCTCTTACTTCTTAATTTCCTATGGCGGTCATTTTAGACCCGGAACACCACAGGTGTGACAGAGTTGACTAAACCACTCAAAATATAATGAAAGTGGTGATCAGCAATTGTATATGTTCAAATGCCTAGTGTGGAGGAACACACACGGTCTTGAGACAATCAGATGAAAAACACAGTATTTATGATTTAGGAAAGTGGTCAGATTTGACCCGGACACCAGAGGAAGGATTTATTAAGCGCTGTAAACTGTAAACTCGACTGAACTCCCGACGCCTTCCTGACGGTTTTCCCCCCTGCTTGGTATGTGTCTGCAGTATCTCATTCGCTGCGCTAATTCCAATTTAATTGCCAGTGGCCTGAAGCCTCTTCAATAGGAGTAACAAATGGTTTGATTTTGTAGACTTCATCAGAGTGCATTTTAAATGCGACACACGCTAACCCCACTCGAATGCCAATGAGGCCACGGAGTAACTCTCTGTTTACTAATTACCCCTTTTCTTACTTCCAGTCACAGCGCTAGAGATATCTGATTAAATTGGATTTGTGGCCGCGGCAGACGGCAGACGGCAAAGCGAGGTTTCCTCTGTTGTAAAGTGATCTCCAGCCAAGACGGGCTGTGCGGAGCGCTGTAAATTATACCTTCCTAAAGGCGCGCCTCTCCGTTTTGTTCCGCGCGACACGCGCGTGGCCTTAAGGTAATAAAAATCCGTCCCGACGACTTTCGCTTTAATTTCTTTTTTCCCTCCGCCGTTTCGTCCGTCAGATTATGGAGAGTAACTGGAAGTGGCAGACGCTAAAGCGCCCTGCCAGCCCTCGCTCGCTGCCTGTTGATGACACACACAAAAAAGGAAGCAATTTGAGGAAACTACCCCATTGCATGCTGGTTAGATAAAAATAAAGGCAATAGAGGCGCAGCGACTGGCTGAGGGTGTAAATAAGAGTCACGTAAATGGCTTTGTTTAAATTTAAAAACAAAATCTAAGCCGGTTTTCTAAACAGATTGTAATCTGTAATTGAAGCATTGGAAGGGGCCATTAAGATATTTCTCCATTCAGCCTGTTAATAGATAGAAGACAAGCATATGGGTCCATGACAGCTCCCTCAAGTAATTAATATGGCCTCCATAACAGCATATGGCAGCATTAATCTGTCTGAGAAGAGCCCATACTCGTGTCCAAACCTCAACACTCGAGTTCTCCCGCTTCATAATGGCTGATAGCAATGGTTAAACCGAACGCCACCAAAAAGGGCAGATAATATTGCTCATTGTAGGGCTATAGCCGCTACTGGATATTAAAAATCGAAACATTTGGGCAGCAGATAGCGTAGTGGTCTAACGCACCACACTTTGGCTGGTCCAGTGTGGTGTGCGCTGCCTGTCAGGGACATGGTTCAAAACCTGCGTCTCTACCAGACCGGCCCTGGTCGTCAGCCCCGATCGGGGGCGGCGTTTGGCTGTCCGCCTCCGGGGGAGGGGGAGGGTGAGCCACTCCGAGTCCGTTGAGGAGCAGGAAAAGGCGTCCGTGGTAGAGTTTCGTCTCGGGGAAGAGGCGAATCTATTGGCCCAGAAAGAGTGTCTCAACCGGGAGGATGGGCGGTGGACTCATGGGGGAGGGTGAATTGAAATAAATAGAGGGTATAGTTGGCAACCAAATTTGGAGAAAAACTGGCAAAATTTGAAATAAATAAAAAAAATTTAAATTGAAAATTTGAAACATTTGGTAAGTGTTAGTCTGTGTTCTGGTTCTGGTTCTAAGCCTCCAGAACAGAAATTGCTTGTGAGAGAGACTGCTCTCTGATGCATGGGAACACATGGGAACACAATTTTCTTTTTCATAACATTTATTCATGTGTGAGAGTAATTGCTGTTCAGGCAAGACACTATTTCTGTCAGAGTCTCACCGTTGCAGTAGGCCTGTAAGTAAAGTGTAATGTGTCTTGATTATATGCATCTCTCTGGATATGCATTTGGCTCCCAAGATCAACAGCAATATTACAACAGCAGCAGAGAAGGGCTCAGATTAGTTCTGAATGCACCAAACCTTTTAAGTGGTTAAGTTCACAGTAAAAGCAGCGTCTTTGCCCACAATTAAATTCCTCTTAACACATAATAACGTAGTGTTACTTTGTTTCTGTGGGCTGTTTAATCCGCAGAAGTCCGAGGGATGAAGAGAAGAGAGGGAGAGAGTGAAGGAGAGAGTGAGAGAGAGAGAAGGAGAGAGAGAGAGAGAGAGAGTGAGAGTGAGAGAAGGAGAGAGTGAGAAGGAGAGAGTGAGAGTGAGAGAAGGAGAGAGAGAGTTGGAAGGAGAGAGTGAGAGTGAGAGAAGGAGTGAGAGAGAGAAGGAGAGAGTGTGAGAGAGAAGGAGAGAGTGAGTGAGAGTGAGAGAAGGAGATAGAGAGTGAGAGAAGGAGAGAGAGTGAGAGAAGGAGGGAGAGAGTGAGAGAAGGAGAGAGTGAGAGAGAGAAGGAGAGAGTGAGAGAGAGAGAAGGAGGGAGAGAGAGAAGGAGAGAGTGAGAGAAGGAGAGAGTGGTTGTTGGAGGTTGTTGGTTTTCACTTATTGAACACTCCTGCGAGTTTTCAGAACTCTGAGGGATCGACAGAACAAAGCTCCATCGCCAGGGCTAAGAAGCCAAGCTAAAATCAATAACAAATTCCTTTGTCATAAACAACACAATCTTGTTAAATGTTTTCAGTCTGAACAGCAAACAAAAAAAGTTCTATGAGTAATGACCCCAAGAAAGTAGTAGCGGCTTTCGATGCATTATCGATTTTTGACTGACTGAGCTAGTTTACACCATGGTGCCTACATTGAATTGACCCACATATATAAATATATATAAATATATATACGTATATGCCATTTAGCAGATGCTTTTATCCGAAGCGACTTACAGTAGTAATGCATACATTTTTCAGTATATGTGGTCCCAGTGGGAATTCGAACCCACTACGCCATGCTCTACCTACTGAGCCACACAGAACCACAGACCCTTTAGTTAAAGTACAGCAATTGTCCAGGACATGATTAACGTACTTGACCGTACTTGTAACTGTATTGCATTGGCTTGCCAAGAAGACTTGAGAAAAACAGACTGCTTCGTATCTTTTTCTTCACTAAAATGAAATGAGACATGGACAGGGGTGACCCCAGAGTACACAAAGCCAGTCCCATGCACAACATAGCAAATTAATACAATCAGGGACTCGTGTAATTTAGGCCAAATCAGTCAGTAATTGTCAGTAAGTGAAATACTGACGTAGATTGCAGCTCATATCGGAGCTATTCTGTGTGAGTTTTTACCAGGTAGCATTAATTGATGTGCAGCAGGAAACAATACCAAGGGGTTCCAACAGGGTCCACCACAGGCCTGTGTCAAACTCTGCAATCAGACCCATTGAGCCTGAACTTTGGCCTGGACGAAGCCAACCTTTCTCCAGAGCGGGCTGCTCACCCTGTTAATCACGTCCCACGTGTGTGGATGTGGCCCACTGTACGGTATCGTGCATGACTGCGCTTGGCAGTCCAGCAGAGAACATCATTGGTCCTAGAATCACCCAGGGAGGGAGGGATTTAGTGGGCAGGATTGTCGGCATCAATATTTTTCACTGATTTTGGTTATCGCCGAACAGGCTTTAAACTAAACGTGTCCCTCTGCATGTAAGACCTTAGAAAAATGTTCACAGTAATTACTTACTTGTAATAGTCTCGCTGTTAACTCAGAAGAAACAAACGGCAATCTGTTGGGCAGCATAGGTGACTGGATAAACAGCAGGAGTGTGTTAACCTGCGGTAGAAGAACACAGAAAAACAAGCTTGAGTGGCTCTTTTTCCCCTCTCTTTGCTGAAAAACACAAACTGACCGACACAAGCGTACCATATGGCTGCTTCCTGCTTGTGTGTGTTCTTTTCGGGGTATGGTGCAAACGTCCTCCGTGAGTGCCTTGCTCAGAGAGCATTTAAGTAAGTAAGTAAGTAAACTTTATTTATATAGCACTTTTCAAGAACAGTGGTCACAAAGTGCTTCACAAAGTGCAGATAAAACTGCTACAAGTGTACACACACACACAAACACACACACATCCATAAAACAGCAAGGCATAAACTAAAACTAAAACCAGGGAGTACAGTGACAAAAATGCTAAATCAATAAATGAATAAAATAAATCAAATAAATAAAATAAATAAAAAAATAAATAAAAACACAATTGGTAACACCTGTCATTTGAAGGCCTATCTGAACAAATGGGTCTTTAGACAGCGCTTAAACATGTCCACAGTGTTGGCAGATCTAATATCAGAGGGAAGGCTGTTCCATAGCCTGGTTGCCACAGTGGCAAAAGCACAATCACCCTTCATCTTCAGCCTAGACCGAGGGATAGCCAGCAGCTGTTTGTATCTGTATACACGGTTATTTGCTGTCGCGGCCGTGCTTTTCCCTCGTCTTTTCCCCCTGCTCCTCGCCACACCTGTTACTGTTGCGTTATTTGGCCTTTGTGTGCATTTATGGCGGTGTTTTGTTGTGGTTTGCTTATCTGGCTGCCGTTGGATGTCTTGCTGTGTCACACTGAGGGGAAACGGAGAGTCCGCGGCAGGAGCAGACATCGCCGTGACAGCGGCTTCCTCTCGCCCATTCAGATCGCTTAAATAACCGCCGTCTGGCACTTCAGGCCCATTAAAATGGTGTCGGGAGCGGGACAGGAGAGGCTCGAAGTGGGTGATGGTGTAAACAGATGGAAGAGCGGAGATAAATTATTCCAAAAGGCAAGAGTGCTTGTGCCATTTTCCCCCCCCGGCCTCTGTTTTAAGCGGACTTTCCACCCTGGCCTCTCTCTGTTGCGTTCTCTTCTGGCGTAAAATCTCGATGGTCGACTCTCACGTGTGACAGTCTGCCTAGATATGTCATTTTTCCACACATAAATTGTGATTTTATTGGAGAGCTTGTTTATTCTGTTGAAAAATAGTTAATAAGGGCCTCCCATGTGGTCCAGTGGTTAGAATGTTCAACGCTGGCCACGGCGACCGGGGTTCGATCCCACCGGCCGAGCCGACTCCACCGAGTGCCACTAGGGGGCGGCGATGGGCTGTCCGCCCCAGGGAGGGGGGAGGGAAGCCGACAAGACGTTCGCTGCGCACAGGAGTGGCTCTGGGGTACCGGAGTTACGGTCGACAGCTTGGCGAGTGCCGTCTCGGAGGAGGCGATGCTTCGCCTTCGTCAC
Organism: Aldrovandia affinis; assembly: GCA_029706075.1. NCBI lineage: Eukaryota > Metazoa > Chordata > Actinopteri > Notacanthiformes > Halosauridae > Aldrovandia > Aldrovandia affinis. Next base: position 1,722,767 of record JAINUG010000160.1, read on the forward strand.
TACCGGTCACAGGGCTACGGCAGTGAGCTCACAACACGAGGGGGGGATTGATTTGAAAATAGCGGGGTGTAATTGGCTACCAAATTGGGAGAAAATGGGATAAAATCAGAAACAAAACAACAACGAAAAAAAAAGTTTATAAATGCATGTTTTCAGCAAAAATTACTCGATCAATAATGAGTGATGTTGGGTGTGAGTGAGGCTTCATGAACCTCAGTAATGGGTAGTTGTATCGTGTGCTGCCAATCACTGACTTGTATGAGCCTATTAAATGACTTTGTTCTCCATTGGATAGTGTGATAGCTCTGCCTATTTTAGTGAGATTTACATTTTCAGTGTTTCAAATGCTACAACCATTTATGTGGTTCTGTGTGGCTCAGTTGGTAGAGCACAGCGTTGGCAATGCTTAGGTTGTGGGTTCAATTCCCACTGGGACCATATATACTGGAAAAATGTATACATTCACTACTGTAAGTCGCTTTGGATAAAAGCGTCTGCTAAATGGCGTATATTATGTGTCATCCCACAGGGCTGCTGGTCCCCATCAATGCTGGTGCAATCACGATTCCAAACCAGACCATGGGGCATGTCTCACTGAAAACGAGTATGAAAACCTCACCCAGCAGCCCCAAGTTTATTATTACCTAATAAAAATAATAAAAATCATTACTAATATACAGGCCAGTGTGCATCCCTGTAACAGCCTTGCACATTAGATAACCATAAAACTTGTCCACCGCCTCAATGCTTGTAAACATGTAGGCATTCTCCATATTAAATTCATTGGATTTTTTCATTTTTAGAGGTGGGTGTCCACTCCCACCCACCCGTGACTGTACAGTACAGCAGTGCCACGTATTGTATATGGGTACTTGCGGTCTGGTGACTTACGCCGCATCTTGTGTTCACAAACAATTACCAAAAAACACCAAACATGACACACCAGCCACTGCAATCGTTGCGCCGCGATTTCTTGTAAAGATCTCGGATAAGAAAGTCTTGGTTTCAGAACAGACCACATTCACACTTCCTGTCGGGGTGACCTAAAAACAACTTTGGCATCAAAGGTGTGGGCGAATGCTAATGTGTCCAGAAGGCGGATATGCTAACATGAACAGAAGGGCACGCTGCATCAAAGCCCACCAAGGCAGAGGGGAAAGAAAACGCGTCATTACATCTTACATTACAGCTGCAGCGTGCCAAAGCCATAGGCAATGCGTGCAAGTGCACTTATTGTACAGTAGAAGCTGGCTTGCTTTAGTAGCCTAGTGATTTTTAATATAACGTAAAACCGTTACGAACAGGGCCTATAACAACACCAAATCATTGTTCAATTCAGAACTCCTGCAGCGCATGTCTGGTTGTGAGCATAGAGTGCGTAATTGCATGCTGTACTATGCGGTGGAAAGCGTTCGCTGTGTCTGTATTTTAGAAGGAAGGGTTACTTTGCTTTTGATTGATCCGTGCACAGTAGAAGCCGGGAAGGTGGTGTCAGAATTAAATTCCTGGAGAAACCAAAATGCGTGCTGCCTTTTTGCTGCAACCTCTTCTCTTAATTTCTTAGTTATTCCCATTGTTTGATTATAATAATATACGCCATTTAGCAGACGCTTTTTTCCAAAGCGACAGTAGTGAATGCATACATTTTCAGTATATGTGGCCCCAGTGGGAATTGAACCCACAACCTAAGCGTTGCCAACGCTGTGCTCTACCAACTGAGCCACAGAGAACCACCATTCTCTGACCATTATTTCAATGGTTTATTATGCTTATGTCGCAAACAAATGTATGGCTCTATTAAAGTCCACGATAAAGCCAGAGTTACTGGTTGCCTTCCAGGGATTTATTCCAGACACCCCTGTCCTAAAAACACCCGCGCTCTGTGCTTCTCAGCAATGGGCTCGTATCAAAGCAGTAGGGTTTCGATTAAAACCAGCAGTGAAAGTTCAGTAGCGGGCCCTGTAGTGGTTTACTCGCAAGGCCGTATTGGATGTTATAAGGATATTTGATGTGGTAAACAGACCATTCTGCTCATCCAGACTCCTCATTTTGCCGAAAGAAAGTATCCATCACTGCCAGGTCTTGAGTAGCCCCGCGGGTCTGTGCTTCTGTCCAATGGCCTGACAAGCTGTCCCACACTTTAACTCTCTGTGTGAAGCGCAGCGGTGGACAGCACAGCCAGGTGTATCCACTTGGAGAGAGTTCATCTCCTTCCACTTACAGTCTCGGCTGTTACAGGGCTGTAGCGGACACGCTGGTGCCCATATCGCTCCTCACGTCTAGTGCTGTTTGGTCACCCAGGCCATTTAATAAAAATAAAATAATAATAATTAATAACCTTTTCCTTCCCAGTGTTACAGGTATGGTATGCAGCTGTATTACTGCACTGATCTCGTGCGCAAACTATGATTGTTCCTACCATGTATTAATGCACATCTTGTAAGTCGCTCTGGATAAGAGCGTCTGCTAAATGCTTAAAATGTAAAATGCAGTCACATGGCCACGTGTCATGGGTCAGGCTGTTCGTGGGTAGCTCTGGTTGTTGTGACTGTAGTCGCAGTGGTATTGGCTAATTATGCTAGAGTCGCTCAGCAGACTTATTTTGGGGCGGGTCTGCAGGTTGGTCTGAGAAACTGGCAAATTGCACAAAGCTGTTCATTCACACATAAGGGGAAAAGGTGTCCTGGCGACACTATGGGGGCGGTGTAGGATACACAATTGTTTGCAACAGAAGGAAATATATTTTTAACCCTGCCACAATCGCTGGTTGATGTGCAGCGCATAATGGGAGAGGACTGAGGGCCCATGCCAGATGCTTGACTTTGATAAGTGGCTGGACTCCTGCTAATCTTCACTGGGTTCCACTGGGGCATACCCATATACCACCAGGCATCAAACATCAAATTCAAACATAATTTACCTCCTTATAATCTGCAGGTTTTGTAACCTCTTCTCCAACTGCAAAAAAAAGACAGATTTTATGGGACTTAAAAGGTATCCAGGCTAAAAGAAAATGGTGTTAATAACCGTGTGGGATGTTTTAGGACAGAAATGAATTGCCACAGAGTCATTTCCAGGAAAACTGAGGAACGGGCAGGCAGAGGCCCCAGCCTACAGGCTTGGGAGTAGCTACAGCCAGACTGCTGCCCTGTTTCCTTATCTAATTCACACATTTGTTGCTGTACTGAAGGCAGGAACACTGGGCTTTTCTCTCTTAAGTAAGATGGCTTGTGAGCAGCGCAGAGCGTGTGTTCCTGTGGATGTTTAAGCACAAAAAGACTTCGGCCGAATGGGGAAATTGGACATTTCTCATTTGGTAGGAACAGAAATGATTTTGAATAGGAGCCCCTGGCGGCATTGTGTGTGGCCAGTGATACGCTTCCTCAAACGTGGAGCGGTGTGATGTCCGTCGTAAAAACATCTGGCGCTCAAAGTGTAGTGCGAGCACGGCCTGTTCCTCTGCGCTGTGCAGGCCACGGTGTGCTCCGGTGTGGCGTAAACGGGTGTTTTGGACAGGAGACTGAGTGTCAGTCGGTCCAGGGTTCAAAATTGCGACCGATTCGGTTGCGAATGCAGGAAATTACATTGATCCTACATGTGGTGGAAATTAACATTGGGAGCACTTGTTGTACCGCAAACATAGCGGTTGTAATCTTAGCAATTAGAAACCGTAGAGCAGTGCAGACAGACTGCCATTTCCATTTCAGTGCATTAGGTGTGACTCAGCTCAGCACAGAGCGTACAGACAGACCACGCTATTTTATCGAATCTGTTTCCCCACCACCAGTGTGAGTTGGCCTGTTTCGCTTGCAAACAAAAGCAGTGGGAGTAGTCTGCTATTAAACAAGACCTGCAGGAAGCCCTATAAGGCAATGTGTCACATTACCGTAACACAACGTAACACGTCATTTAGCAGACGCTGTTATCCAAAGCGACTTACAGTAGTGAATGCATACTTTTTTCAGTATATGTGGTTCTGATGGGAATTGAACCCACAACCCAAGCGTTGTAAGCGCCGTGCTCTACCTACTCAACCACACAGAACGTTAAAGGTAAAATGATGCTTGCGCTATTGCTTTAGACATGCATCCTTCCGTTTTACTGTTATCCATTCAGCAAAGTAAGTATTCCAGAGGTGTTTTCCTGAAGTGTTTTAATAGTTCAGGAGAAAGTTATTGCATTACAAATATGAACTACCACACTGAGTAGTGAAAAAATGCAGACACTTAACCGCAACACAGCTAAAGTAGTCGCTACAGTTTACATTTATGTAAACTGTGTGGTGTGCCTCATAGAAAATCTTTATATTTTAAATATGTAACTGGTGATAGGGTGTTCATTGTAAACTGTTTTGAATGCTGAATAAATGAAGGTTTTTGGTTTTATATTAATGTGGTAGGCTATTAGTACCACAGAAATTTGGTTGGGTAAAGGTTGCTGTGCTGTGGTATAGAAAAGGTTGGGGACCACTGCATTAGGCTACAAAGAATGTGTAAAAAGACATGGCTTAGAGCTCATAACTTACTTTGGAACTCAGATGCTAGCTAACTAGCTATCTTAGCCAGTTAGCAAGATGATAGAAAGCGGTGTCAAGCCATAAAATGTAATAAAATCGCAGTGTAATAAAATGCCAATTGGGCCAGTACTATCTGCTTCATCCATGTGAAGTACGGAATTTATTTCAATAATCGTTCAATACATATATGCTGGTGCCCCTTAAATATGTGCTGGTGCTCCAAAACGTTCATTTTGACCCCTGATGTCAGTGTGATAATGCTCCTGACATGATCACAGGATGTTTTAATATCGCTGGACTCCTCACACTAACTCTCCAGTCTTGGCTGACGTGAGTTCATTTTGATTGTCAGACGGTTTCATTGGTATTTCTCATTTTCACAGCGAAGAGAATCCTTTCCTCTATATTTCTGGCTGGCAATGTCTAATACAATAAATACAATGTATACGTCAATAAAAATGTTCTCTGATTAGGTCCTCGGATGAACTGCAAAATATTCATTTATTTACAAAGAAACGTGTTGCCCGGGAAACAACATTGACGTGAAGATCAACCATGTCTCAGACGTTCTGAAATGAAGTAGCCTTCTTTCAAACCGAGACAAGAAATGAACCAGGGCCTTTTCATTATTTTCACAATGAATTTATAAATAATAAATACAGAAACAATGCATCACTTTTCCCGGCGACCAATTATGAAAAGAATGAGCTTTGAACGATACTGTTACGTTAAAAGCCATGCCTGTCGCTCAGACCCGCTTCTATCCCTCAGTTCCCAAAGGGGTTCTCATGAAAATCGGCGCCAATCAATGGACCCCTTTCATCGATTCCAAAAAAATAGGATGAAACCAGGGAAGAATGAAGCGAAAGAGATCTGAGTAAAATATGGGAGAGATATCTGTACATCAACACTAAACCAGCACTACGGACTCCTTCCCTTTCACAAGCTCCTTTTCTTGTGTGTGGAGTGTTGTCGTATTTTTTATTTTTTTCACTTTCTTGGATGTTCAGGCAAATGCTGATTGATTCTGCAGGGAGACGGGCTCAGTCTCGCATTTATGAACACAAGGCCAGGGTTCTCATGGATTTTTAAATTAGTGGCAGCTTTGCAGGAAAGATGCAATATTGACTGGTGAAACAGAAGCTGAGCTCTAAACCCTCAGCTTTTCTAGCAGTCTGGTAATTAAAAAAGTGTGTGTGTGCATATTATGTGTGCATGCATGCGTGTGTGTGTGCGTGCGTGCGTGCCCTGTGTGAGCCCGCATGTATGTTACTCTGCATACCTGAGTTTGTGTGTGTGTGTGTGTGTGTGTGTGTGTGTGTGTGTGTGTGTGTGTGTGTGTGTGTGTGTGTGTGTGTGTGTGTGCAGATGCTGTGTGCGTACTGTATGTGTATCTGTATGTACATGTGTGAGTGTACATAGGTATATGTGTGTGTGGGTGTGTATGTATTATTTCCATGATGTATTTTTCTCTCAGAATGAGAGTGAATGGGCACACCTTTGCTTGTTTGTCTTGTAATCTCCTGTTCTGAGAGACGCGTGTCTCTACAGTTGAGTAAATTATTTCCCACAGGTTCCTCTGCAGATCAATTATTCAAGCAGCTGCATTTACTACTATATTGGTATGGACCATTTCTTACGCACTTTATAACTACTACAGGTCAGTGTAGTGAAGGTTTTAGATGGCACCATGTCATAAATTATTTGTTGAGAAAATTGCCCCAGTCATTTGAAAGCAACGATGTATCGTATGTATAGTATATGTAGGCACAGAATGTACAATCTCTTCTGTTTCCTTTCATGAGATTTCCATGTGTTTGTATTTCATTTTATGCTCTTTCCTTTTAAGGATATACCCAATAATGTTGAATCAAGTAGTAGCACTTGTTGAATCAAGTAGAATATGCATTTCTTTTACTGTAAAAATGATTAAATAAGCACCAGATTTGAGCTGACAGGATCTCTATTGCGGTCTCTAATAGGTACAATGTATTCACAGTTGCACACTCCGTGACATTGCAGTGGGTTGGTTGTGAGGCGATACTCTTCTATAGCCTCTGGTGCTCATATAGGTGACCTGAGGCTGGCCTTTGACCCTTGTTGTTTATAGGTTTTGACGCCCCCTCCTTCCCTGGCTGGAGATCAGTTACAGATTTTGTACACAATGATAGGAGTTATGATTTAGGGCTGTGTAAGCCGATCTTGAATCAGGGGAAGGGGGAAATGAAGACAGAGCCCTCTCTCCAGTGCATGTTTGAGCCCCAAGTCTCCCTCTCTCCTGTGTGCATGTTTGAGAGTGTGTGTGTGTGTGTGTGTGTGTGTGTGTGTGTGTGTGTGTGTGTGTGTGTGTGTGTGTGTGTGTGTGTGTGTGTGTGTGTGTGTGTGTGTGCGTGCTTGTATTTACCATGTTTGCCAAAACCCACCTCTTCAGACTCCACTACCACTGAACTCTGTCCATCTAGCTAAATTGTCTTCACCACTATTTACTTGTTCAACACTATACGCTTTAAAAAAAATCTTCATAATAATAATAATTACACTAACCTTTTCCTTCCCAGTGTTACAGGTATGCTACGCAGATGCCTGCAATGATGTCTATTGCTGTATTACTGCACTGATCTTGTGCGTGATCTACGATTGTTCCTACACACACACACACACACACGTCACTAAATGCTTAAAATGCGTAAAAAACACACACGCTCACAGGCTTGGACAAGGCTACACACACACACACACACACACACACACACACACACACACACACACACACACACACACACACACACACACACACACACACACACGCGTGTGTGTAATAAGACGTGTGTGTTGCCTCCCGCAGGCTCGGACATGGCTATGTTCTGCCTGCTGTGTGGGAAGCGCTTCCAGACGCAGACGGCGCTGCAGCAGCACATGGAGGTCCACGCCGGCGTGCGCAGCTACATCTGCAGCGAGTGCAACCGCACCTTCCCCAGCCACACCGCCCTCAAGCGCCACCTGCGCTCCCACACAGGTGAGGTCTTCCACACGCCCAGCCCGCTCCCCGGCCCGCACCACTCCCGCCCCGCCGGTTTTCTTCCTCGCCCCCCCGCCTTCCACCACACACTTCCTGTTCCTCCACACACTTCCTGTTCCTCCACACACTTCCTGTTCCACCACACACTTCCTGTTCCACCACACACTTCCTTTTCCTCCTTCTCACTTCCTGTTCCACCACACACTTCCTGTTCCACCACACACTTCCTGTTCCACCACACACTTCCTGTTCCTCCACACACTTCCTGTTCCTCCACACTTCCTGTTCCGCCACACACTTCCGGTTCCTCCTTCTCACTTCCGGTTCCTCCTTCTCACTTCCTGTTCCTCCACACACTTCCTGTTCCTCCACACGCTTCCTCTTCCTCCACACACTTCCTGTTCCACCACACACTTCCTGTTCCACCACACACTTCCTGTTCCACCACACACTTCCTGTTCCTCCAAACACGTCCTGTTCCTCCACACACTTCCTGTTCCACCACACACTTCCTGTTCCTCCACACACTTCCTGTTCCACCACACACTTCCTGTTCCTCCACACACTTCCTGTTCCACACACACTTCCTGTTCCTCCACACACTTCCTGTTCCACCACACACTTCCTGTTCCTCCTCCTCACATTCTGTTCCTCCCTCTCACTTCCTAAGAGCATTAAGAACGCATAATGATGAGAACAGGCCATTCAGCCCATCTAGGCTCATCGTTTGCCCTGCGGTCTAGAGCAGGGGTGGGGGGGGGGGTATCGGTTTCTGGATTTCATGCCGTCTTCTGCTGTTTAGGTAGCTCAACCGTTTATGCGATCTGAAGTTTTTGCTAAATTTCATGAAAAGCTCTTGGACAAAAGCTGAAGACTGTTCTTTTTATATATATATATATATATATATGTATATATATATACACGTATATGCCATTTAGCAGACGCTTTTATCCAAAGCAACTTGCAGTAGTGAACGCATACATTTTTCAGTATATGTGGTCCCAATGGGAGTTGAACCCGAGTGTTGCCAATGCTATGCTCTACCAACTGAGCCACACAGTATGAAACGTGTTACTGTGGTCTAATCTATGAGTGAACTGCCGATAGTGTATACAGCTAATCATATAATTATATATTGTAATTATGCTACCTTGCTTCGTCATTCTGTATTTATCAAGTTTTTAGGAATTTTGTAAAGATATATGTCCATGGTTTACAAATATTCTTGAGTGCTCTTGGGTATATGGCATCAAGGCCTGCTGCTTTCTTTGTATTTTTCTGTTTTTGTAAAAAAAATTAGCACTTCTCCATCCCTTATCTTAATGTCCTCTAAGACATTCTGTACACTGGATGTGCAACGGAGTTGGTTCTGCAGCGAGTTTCAAACCGAGGATGTTGACGTGACAAGAGAGCGATTTAGCTCGCTGAGCTAAAGACTCAAGTCCCTAACTCTGGGAACTAATCACACTCTTATCGACATCACTTATGTACCAGAGCTCACCCGCTACAGATGTACTTGTAGGCAGAATTGTGAACTCTTCCCCGATGAAGATCTCACAAAGTAACTGTTTAGGATATCAGCAATATCCTTATTATCACGAAGCAAGGCTTGTTATTCTTAGTGCGCTCAAGTGTTTCTTTTTCTACTGAAATATTAAACATATTATGCACGCCTTTTAGAAACCCTTATTTATTTTTTTGCCTCAGCACACATATTACAATATTCTAGCTTATTCCTCTCCAAATGTTATTTTTTGTATACTTTATACAGTCTCTACTTTTGTGTCAAACTCTCCCTCTTAATTGGTAGATGAATTTACACTGCATTAAGTGTAAATAACCCTTTTGAATTTGCTCCACTTTTCATTCATCATTTTGCTTCTGTATTACTGTATTAATTCTCTGACATTTCACTGAAGTCAGACTGTATAAAGTAGAAAATTCTGAGTTGGAGGAGGTGGTCTTAACTTCCCAAAATACATCAAAAATGAATGCACTGTGATCACTTTTCCTAAGTGGCTCCACCCCATCTGAGCTAAAAAAAAAAATCAGGATTATTACACGAAACCAGATCTGGAAATGATTTCCCTCCCGAAAAACTCAAGTCATTTACAACATCTAGACCAGTGGTCTCAAACCCAGTGCCACGGAGGGCCATGTGTACGCTGGTTTTTACTGCAGCCTCCGCTTTTGATTAGATAATTAGTTCCATTATTAGCTCAATTATCATGTTGGCTTGCACATAATATAATAATTGTTGAGTATATTCTGTGCTTTAACTTCAAGAATGCACAGAGGTGCATGCATATGGCTAAATGAGTAGTTGAGCCAATTAAGGCAGCAGTAATTGGTTGGAATGAAAACCTGCATACACACGGCCCTTTGTGGCACTGAGTTTGAGACCACTGATCTAGACACCCCTCTTCGCATTTACCCTGTCCTGACACAACATTCCAGTTAGCAGGGGGTAGCTGAAGTCGCCCATTATTAATGTCTCTCCTTCCTGACGAGCTTGTTTTATGTCTCCACAGAGCGCAGTATTTCTTTATGTTTGGTACAGGGTTTCAGGGACGTTTTTACCTCAAGTTCTGCACAGACACAGACATTTAACAGACACGCAAACGTATTCAGAGCTCAGCGGTAATTTATAGAGGTTGATGCTATTCACCTCTGCTGGTTGAAGGGTCAGACGTGGGTGTTAGTCCTGCGATTAATTGTGGTCAGCCCCACTGGGCGGCCGTCGCTCAGCGGTGGAGAAAGGGGCATGCGGCCGGGCGCAAATTTGGCACAGTTCACCAGCTGTGACTTTGGCGGGGGCCCAGGGCCTGGGTCGGGCTCGCGATTCACTCACGGAGCGGAGGGAGGGAAGCGTCCTCTCTCTCTTTTCGGCACCGCAGCAGGCCCGAGAGTGGTGACCCTGCCGCCCGCCCTCTAAACCTCAGCACTCAGAGAGAGGCACTTCACTTCTTCACTTTTTTTCCTCTCTCGACGCGAGGCTCACACTGTCGAATCTCCTGGGGAAGTTATTTCGGAGGCTAGTGTCTCCAGGCGAAGAGCAGCACAGCGTCAGCTGTCATAGCGCAGATCACTCAGCAGGGGTCAGTGTTCTGAATCGGTTTGTATTAGGGGTCGGCAGCCGAGCTTGAACGCGAAATTTGAATGATTTTTGAGAGCTGAGTAAATGCCCATCTGTGTTCATTAAGCCTAAATATTTGTCGAATTGCGTAGTTAGGGATTCAGATTAAACAAAAGCCAGAAACATCTTTGGCACTGCAGGACCAGGGCCGCTCCAGGATTGCCTACCCCTGGTTTACATTTATCACATTTACTATAAATTCTTTATTGTTTTTTTTAACAGTGGATGGTTGTTATAGCAAAGCTGCCGCAGTCACTGGGGCTGGCTCCTGTTCTAGTGTGATCACTGCCTGTTGATGTCGTAACATCGACACACACAAAAGGAGATTTACTCACCGGTGCAATTTCTCCGCTCCGGGAGGGAAAGAAGGACGAGGGAAGAGAGAGAGAGAGAGAGAGAGAGAGAAGAGAGAGAGAGAGAGAGAGAGAGAGAGAGAGAGAGAGAGAGAGAGAGAGAGAGAGAGAGAGAGAGAGAGAGAGAGAGAGAGAGAGAGAGAGAGAGAGAGAGAGAGAGAGAGAGAGAGAGAGAGAGAGAGAGAGAGAGAGAGAGAGAGAGAGAGAGAGAGAGAGAGAGAGAGAGAGAGAGAGAGAGAGAGAGAGAGAGAGAGAGAGAGAGAGAGAGAGAGAGAGAGAGAGAGAGAGAGCATTAATAATAATATACGCCATTTAGCTTTTATCCAAAGCGACTTACAGTAGTGAATGCATACATTTTCAGTATATGTGGCCCCAATGGGGATTGAACCCACAACCTAAGCGTTGCCAACGCTGTGCTCTACCAACTGAGCCACAGAGAACCACCTCTACAAACGACCCCCACCCACGCCCCCCCGCGCTCTGCAATATCACATCTACAGTTCCGTATCGTCATGAAACTTGGTTCCCAATAAAAATGGCAAAATGGGACCTCCCGGGTGGTCTAGTGGTTATAACGTTTGACGCTGGCCACTGCGACCAGGGTTTGATTCCACCGGCTGCACTAGAGTCGGCTCTGGCCGGGAGTGCCACCAGGGGGCGGTGATTGGCTGTCCGCCCCAGGGAGGGGGGAAGGAAGCCGACAGGATGTTCGCTGCGCACAGGAGTGGCTCTGGAGTACCGGAGTTACGGTCGACGACACGACGAGTGCTGTCTCGGAGGAGACGATGCTTTGCCTTTGTCACCACCGGTCACAGGACTACGGCAACGAACCCACTGTACGAGGGGGGGATTGACATGAAAAATAGAGGGTGTAATTGGCTACTAAATTGGGAGAAAATTTGATAAAATCTGAAACAAGTACTTAAAAAAATAAATTATAATAATAAAAATAAAAAAAAAATGTTGGGGGATCAAGTTTTACTGAATAATAGTCTAGTGGCCATCTTAATTCGTTTCCATTTGTTCTTGTGAGCCGCACTGACCGCGCCCTGCTGGCGTTTAGCCTTCAAATGTGGTTTGCGCGACAACACTACAAACATTTACATTTACATTTACATTCTAGGCATTTAGCAGACGCTCTTATCCAGAGCGACTTACACAGTTTATATTTCTTTACATACAATCCATTAATACAGCTGTATATTTTACT
>JAINUG010000160.1:1745000-1810000 GCA_029706075.1 Aldrovandia affinis
ATATACTTATTTTATTTTTTTTACCTAGATTTTTTTTTTCCTTCTGATTTGACTAATTGTTTGCCCTCTGCCTCTTTTGTAATGTTGGACATAAATGTGTGTTTAAAAAAAAAAAACTGTACTAAGTGTTGCTTTCTGGATGTCAATTCATTGTTGGTGAAGACTATATCATTCTGCCACAAGCCCACTTTCCAAATGTCTACAGGATGGGAGTTAAGATGATGCTGCCAATGATCAACTGTTTTGCAGACACCTTTAAGAATATTTTTTACTTGAAATTACTGAAAAGAAGGGATTACAAGAAGGGGAAACATTTTGTCTTATTATAATGTTGGTAACACTGTGAATTGAGGATTTTCTTCAAATATATTTCAAATGCAAAACATCCATAGTGGGGAGCTAATGGTCAGTCAAAAGGTTAAACTGCAGTGTGTGCATATGTCTGCATTTGTGTGTGTGTGTGTGTGTGTTGTGTGTGTGTTTGTGGCAGAGTGTGTGTGTTTGTACATGCATGGGTGACTGTGTGTGTGTGTGTGTGTGTGTGTGTGTGTGTGTGTGTGTGTGTGTTTGTGTTTGTTTTTGTACATGTGTGGGTGCCTGAGTGTGAGTGTGAGTGTGAGTGAGAGTGAGAGAGTGAGAGATATCCTGACATACTGCTCTTGACTGTGTCTCAAGAGAAAGACAGAAAGGCATTGATCTAGTTCTTCCCCACAATGATTCTCCGGAATTGACTTTTGCTGTTTATGTACTTTGTGCCTATATGAAAAAAAAAAGTTCAACAAAATGTCCGTCTATCTCTGCCTAGTTTATGTATTTTCTGAAAATTATGAATGGTGTCATCACCAGACGGCCAGGAAAGTCACGACGGCTAAACACAGCACTTTTTTAACGAGTTTGCAGACGTGAAGACATTACGGGGGCGTAATCGTTTTAAAGGGCAGGGTGAGAACTTTAACATATTCTTTGGCGGGGAAAAAGCCATCTTTTCGGTTTTTTGATCAACCCCTGTAATTACTGTGATTTGTCAGTATTACTACAAAATGACTCGCTGTAGTATTGAAACAGTGTGACCATGATGACTGGGGATTTTTCAGCAACAATTGCTGCATTGATGGAAAATGTCATCATAACAGCTTTTTAATTCTATAATAAATGTAAATAAGCGCACAGGCAGTGAAGGAAGGGGCTCTGTCGGTTCTTTGATTAGGCCCACTTCAAATGATTATATTCAGTAATCCAAATGATGAGGGGGGAAGAGTGCTCTTATGAATTAAGCATTCTGCCACTATAGGGCAAGGAGAAAAGCAAGCAGAACAGACAATATGATTGAATTTTACATGCAGCAAATTTCCATGTGAAATTCCGTGGACGTTTCCACTCTCAAGGTCTTTTGATTTTGATTTGAATACATTGTTAATGTTAGTGATGGGATGGCAGACGCAAACACAGTATATACACTACCGGTCACAAGTTTTAGAACACCCCCATTTTCCAGTTTTTACTGAAATTTAAGCAGTTCAAGTCCAGTGAATAACCTGAAATGGTACAAAGGTAAGTGGTAAATTGCCAGAGGTAAAAAAAAAAAAGTTTAGGTTACCAAAAACTGAAAATGTAATGTCAATTTCAGAGTTATAAAAAAAGGCCCTTTTCAGGGAAAAAGTAGTGGGTTAACGTGGGTTAACAGTCACTCTGTGCAAGTCGCCGATCCAGCAAAAGAGCCCCAGACCATCACGCTTCCTCCTCTATGTTTGACAGTTGGTGTCACACACTAAGGAACCATCCTTTCACCTACTCGACGGCCTACAAAAACCTTTCAAAATTTCAAATTTTTATTCATTGGTCCATAAGACCTTCTTCCAGTCTTCAGTAGTCCACTGGCGGTGCTTCATGGCTCAGGCAAGCCTCTTTTTCTTATTTTGCCATCTTAGCAATGGCTTTCTTACTACAACTTGAACTGTCAAACCTGCAGCTCAAAGTCTTCTCTTCACAGTTGAAACTGAGACTTCCTTACTTCGACCAGTGTTAAGCTGTGTTTGAAGCCGCCTATCATGCAAGCTGTTGACTCAGAAACTTGTCTTCTGATTTTGTTTTGGCTTTGAGTCTGCCAGACCTCTTCCTGTCAGTTTCCAAGTACCTTTTGATGGTGTAGGAAACTACTCACTGCCGAAAAATGTACATTATTTTTCAGTTTTTGAAACCTCTGGCAGTTTACCGCTTACCTTTGTACCATTTCAGGTTATTCACTGGACTTGAACTGGTTAAATTTCAGTAAAAACTGGAAAATGGGACTGTTCTAAAACTTTTGACCAGTAGTGTGTATATATATATATTTCTCTCTTCAATATGGTTCCCTTCATCAATGTCTGTGCACACTGTGTAGCGACTGAATTCAGGAAAAGTGAAAGTGGAAGAGTTGCGTGTGTGCTGGCCGTCGTGGCGTCCCTGCGGTCGGATCACTGTGTTGCGGTGTGCGGTTCTAGAATACGTAGCCATTTCATGCAGTGCACACGTGCATGCACCACTGAGGTGTAGACTAATCTGTTTGAGTAACCAAGACGTTGTCTTTTTTTATAACAGCACTGAGGACCAATTGCCCTATCGGACCAAGTGTAACAAAAGCTTTTTTATATGTAACAAAGCGTTTCCTTTCTTTGATTTTGTTCTTACGGCTTGTCTCTGTGATTCTTATTGTCGTGTTGACAGCCCAAGTGCCAGTCGGATCGCTCTATATATAAACAAAATGTTTTTTATTATCATTTGAATTGATGTTATAGTTAAGCCTACCTCAGCACCTGTTCTTAGCGTAATCTTAGAAGGTGCCCAATTATAATTTTTCTTCTTTTTTCTTTTGTTTGTTTGTTTGTTTGTTTGTTTTTGTTTTTATGAACGTAATGTGCATTAGAGCTTTTGCAAGGTCTTTTGTCTTTTCCTGCACACAAACAATATGCTGTTTGGGGAAGCGCTGCTTTACAATGTTGGTGTTGCGGGTGCAAGCGTCGATTTTGCGATTTTTCCTTTCTTCTCTCACCGTAGGTTCAGACACATCTCTTTGTGACTTTTCAGTGTTCTCTGGAGTGTGGAAAATAAAAAGAAATAAAAAAATTATAAAAGAGATTTTAATGCTGCAGGTTTTCTTCTCCATGTTGTTGCTAAGTGAAGTTTGTGCCTTCAATAGCAGAAAGAAAGTATTTTTTACATCTTACTAACAGTAGATTGTTTTTTGTAGTGGACATTTTTTTTTGTATTTTTATTTATACGTCTCATAAAGAAAATAACAATGTTCAGTTGTATACCTAAAATCTGCAGTTAGAAGAAAATAAAAGAATGGACTGAATTTTGTCTGACTCTTCTCCTTTTGTTTTCTTTTTTCCCCGACGTGTACATGTTTGTTTTCAACGTGAGCATTCCATTTCAAAGGACAATGTGATGTCATGTTGCTCGATCTTTTGTTCCAGCTGCCCTCTTTTGTAATTTTTTTTTACAAAGTTTTGTAAATGGCCAAAAAAAGTTTCCTTTAACAAGTCGATTTTGAGCTGTAGATGTTTGTAGTTTGCAATTCTCATGCTACCTGCATCACAGCTTCGGCAAAAATTAAATTCACTGGAGTGGGTCTTTAAGGTTATTTGAGGGGGGGGGGGAAGTATTTCAGATGACTTTACGATCACACACTTCCTGTGTCACTTTTGCTTGTAGTATCGAATCCAGATACTCAATCTCTGGTAGAGTGTCTGGATAGCTTTTTTGTTTCTCTTTACATTTCTAATTTTTAATTTCTTCCCAATTTGGTTGCCAGTTATACCCTCTATTTATCTCAATTCACCCTCCCCCACGAATCCGGCACCCGTCCTCCGGGTAACGAGCCAGATCCGCCAACAGAAACCCGACCGCGGACGCCCTTCCGCTCCTTGACGAACCCGAGCCGGCTCTCCCTCCCCCGCCCCCCCTCGCCCTGGGGTGGACAGCCAAACGCTGCCCCCGGTCACGGCTAACGGCCAGGGCCGGTCTGGCACAGACAGGTTTCTAACTGCGTCCCTGATAGGCAGCGTACACTCGTATCGGACCAGCCAAGATACGGTGCATTAGACCGCTACACTATCTATCGCCGCCCACTGGAGAGCTTATTTAACTTCTCTGGCCTAGGCCTGGTGCAGTTTGATTGGTGCCAGCAGATTTCTGAGGGTAGATATGATTGGCTAGGGCCGTTTATTATTTACATTACATTACATTACAGGCATTTAGCAGACGCTCTTATCCAGAGCGACTTACAGTTTACAATCCATTTATACAGCTGAATATTAACTGAAGCAATTCAGGTTAAGTACCCTGCTCAAGGGTACAACGGCAGTGCCCCCACCTGGGGATTGAACCTGCAATCTCAACGTTACAAGCCCAGCTCCCTAACCATTATACCACACTGCCGTCTCTATTCTGCATATTTCATGCGCCCACCCCCAAGACCCCATGTGCTAACCCCTCCCTGACTTGGACGTCCTCTTGTGTGTCCATATTGATCTTCCCACTTAGCTCAACAGGCATCCATGGAGCTCAAGGCTAGCATTGGCGGGCGATAATAACCTTGTGCGTAAATAATATGGAGATTTCAGAACATTTTTTAAAGTCTACTATTGGACAGGATTGAAATGCTCATTGCATCCCAGTGCAGAAGCTACTGCAACGGCTTTATTTGAAAACCGTTGTTTTGAACCAAGACTTCTGTGCCTTGCCTGCTGACAGGATATGGAGAAAAGTTACCCGTGGTATGTTTGGTTTGTTGTCAAAACGTTATCCACTGCGATGGCCATCGCTTCATTTTCAAACATCTGTATTAATCAATAGTAGTAGATGGGTATTATAATATTAAAGTGGGAACTTATACTGATATATAGGTTATACTGAATTATAATTAATTATTATTATCATTATAATTATATATTTATATTCTGAAGATATACCGATCAGAATATAAATATTTGACTGAAACTCATTCATGAAATGTGTGTGTATGTGTGAGAGAGAGAGAGTGAGAGAGAGGTGTGTTATGGTGTTCTTTCCATCACAATGAAATGGGGGACTGATCACAATGTTGTATTGGCAGGTAGCACCCTCTGCTGTTGCAGTCAGAGGTGAGCTTAACAAAGAAACAAAAGACTGCGTCATAGAAAAGGGAACATTTTAGGACCATGACAGAGTCGCATTTTTCACTAAGGGGCTAAGAGGGAGTAAATCATGTGAATAATCGGCCATCACTACACACCACCCTGCAGGAGTCTCCGAAAAATGTCAAAATAATTTTTAAAAAGGTCAAAAATAACGTAAAAAGTCTTGTCCGTCTCTCGCTCGATTTGGACGATGGTTTTGGCCCGGTGTGATGTTCCCCCTTTCATTTGAGAGGACGGTATAAAGAGGAGTCATTGGATATGCAGGGCTGGTACATCGTTTTGTACTCAGAATGCAGCACCATTTCCATTTCGAGGGTGAAAATGGGGCTGGCACAAAAGAGACCAGATTCCGTCTCTCCTCGGAAATGAGTGCAGCATAACTGAGTGTCATTTTCAGGGTTTTTTTTGGTTTTCCTAGTTTATTTTGTGATGCGGGTGGAGGAAGCAGTCCCAGAAATGGTAATGGTTCCTGACTGAGTGTGGCTCCTCCCAAACCTACAGCAGTACCCCATTTTACCACTAGGTGGCGATAAGGCCAGCAGAGTAATTACATTCCTGAACAGTGTTTACACACAGTGTGCTTGCACCAGTTCTCACTCTGGTCTGGCTTTCAGAACCACTTCAAGGCTGTAACTGAACACCATTGAGAGAAACTTCCATTAACTCATGCTCTGACCTGAACAACATTGTTGACAGTTACTTGTTTCAGCAGCACAGTTATGTCCATAAACAAAGAAACCTGGAATATATTAAATATATATAATATTTTTTAAATGTGCCATATTTTAAATTTGAATAAAATTGTTTTCTATTGACAAGAATGAGTTCATAGTTTGTATTGTGATATAGTGATGGTTATGAATTAACAGTTTAAGCTTTTTATGTCGAGGATAGATCCCCCATCCCCCCAATAGCTACCTCTTGGGATGGTGCTTTTACTTACAAAGAGAATCCGAAGGTGGACTTTGCTGCAGAGACTTGACTGGAGCCGCATGACGCCTGCTCCATGGAACAGAGGTGAGAGAATGCTTTTCGCTCTTTCAATAGGCTTTGTGTGACAGCCAGAGGTCGCGGTCTGTATGTGCTCTTTGACCCAGATATGATCTAATGGACAGGAAAGAGCGCGGACAATGGCGCGCTGAATAGGGAAACCGTCTTCTCCAAATCCCGCCGATTGTGTTCGATGTCCAGCCATGCCTGCCGGCTAATCAAGCCTAAAAACCCGACCCCCGAACAACGAGGCTGTTCTCTCCGCAACGAACCCCCCCGCCCGCTTACCTTGATAGTTAAAACGGATCTTTCTTTCCGAGGGTCAGGAATATCTTCTAGAAGTTTTTTGTTGTATTATTGACGATATTTTTTTCCCGCCCTTTAGATGTGTTTGTTGTTTGATGATGCGTTGGTGTCATTGGAGCTAAAAGAGAGGAGTGCTTTTGCAAAGGTTAATGGTATCGTGTAGACGAGAAAAATGTACATCTGAAATGTTTTTTTTTAAAGGTTCTGTCCTCGATATAGTACTGTCTGGTCATGAATCACATTTATGAACCAGACTATGCTTTAATGTAGGTAGTTACATGTACTACAAGAGTGAATAGTCTGCTTAGTCATAACAATACGTGAGTGTATTGAGAATCACTACTTTGGCAGTAATGTTACCCACACCGCCACTCGCAGGCATATACCTAAGCAATGTCGCCCCCTTGTGGTGCACAAATATTACAGTTTCTGAATCGGTTTCGCGGAGCGCTTTAATTAAACACTCAAAATGATCATACTGTATTTAATTGCAGGATGTTGAGTGCTTACTTTGTAACCCGTTTCTGATAATAATCTCTAGATCTAAAATGACAGATAAATATAAATAAATACGTGTGGACCAGAAGGAGTGGGGATGTTGTGGACACCTGTTGGCACAATTTAATCTGGGAAATTTGAGTGGGGGGGAAACGATAACAAAATAGAAATAAAAAGAGAATAATATCATTTTTGACTGAAATTATTAACTGTGAACATTTAAATTATCTGGGAAGTTTGACTTGTCAATAAAGATTAGAAAAGTTCCACTGAAAATACATATTTTCATATGCATTGGTTTTAATTATGGTATATATTTATGAAATACTCACTACAGTAAGCAATGAATGGTTCAAGGTTTTTTCCCCTTCAAGTTAAATTGTTAATTTTTTTCATTCAACATTTTCAGGTCACAAACCAACAGCATACTGGTGCACTGGTCTTTGTAAGTGGTCAGGCCCTCTGGTGGTCATGTTTAAAACTACACCAGCAGCTTCATTAAGCAGCCAGAGAGCTGTCTCAGGGCTAAATTTACAAAATCATTTATTATGCATTGCTGTAAAGTAAAGGCTCCCAGAAAAATTTTTTTACCATTTAATAAACCGTCAATTTGGAAGACCTCCTGGGAGAATAAATGTTCTCTGCTCGTGCCTCTTCACATACAATTTTTTACATTTTAAGCATTTAGCAGACGCTCTTATCCAGAGCGACTTACAAGATGTGCATTAATACATGGTAGGAACAATCATAGTTTGCGCAAGAGATCAGTGCATCATTGCTATGCTGATGACACTCAACCAAAAAAATAAATAAATAATAATAATTTGACTAACCTTTTCCTTCCCAGTGTAACAGGTATGGTACGCAGCTGCCTGCAACGATGTCTATCACTGTATTACTGCACTGATCTCTTGCACAAACTATGATTGTTCCTACCATGTATTAATGCACATCTTGTAAGTCGCTCTAGATAAAAGCGTCTGCTAAATGCTTAAAATGTAAAAATGTAAATGTAACTCTTTCTCTCCTTAACCGCTTTTGACACTCAGGTTCTGGCTTGTATTTCTGTACAACCTGGGAAAGACTGAGCTGCTCTCCCTCCCAGTGAAACAGTCCCGCACAATTCATGCCTACCATGGGAGACTCCATAGTGTCTCCATCCCGTTCTGCCAAGAGCCTTGGTGGTGGCTAGCTGAGCTTTCACATTGCAATGATCACCCAGACCTGCCGATTCTCTCTTTTACAACATCAGGAGATTTTTCCTCACCCAAGAGGCCACACAGCCACTGGTACAGGCTCTGGTAAGCTCACATTTAGACTATTACCAGCCTGTGCCATCAAGCCACTGCAACTAGTCCACAATGCCGCTGCACGACTGGTTTTCAACCAACCCAAATTTGCACATGTCACTCCACTACTCACCCAAATGTAAATATGGTGTTTATCTGTCTATGATGTCATCTATTGTATTGTTGCTGCACTGATCTCTTGCTCTGCCATTTTAAATGCACATATTGTAAGTCGCTATGGATGAGAGCAGCTGCTAAATGCCTTAAATGTAAATGTAAATATTTAGCCATGGTGTTGCCCGGGGAGGGAGGTTACAGTCAGCAGGGTTGTCCTTGTCTCACCAAATCCACTGCTCTGCTCAGCTGGACACCAGTTTGGATTACCAGTACAGGTGCCCACAGGCTCCCTGCAGCTGTCTGTGAAAGATACGCCGTTCCACTCATTGGCACTGGCACTATTCTGCAGCACTGTGTGGTCTGTAGGGTGTAAAATAGTCGCTGGCTTGCAGGAATGGTGCGTTGGTGCTTCAGCTGCAGTCCTCCTGGTGTGTGGGCGCAGGGAGAAAAGGGGAATCCCCACAGGAACAACTGATGATTCCAAATTGGGAGAGAGAGGAAAAAGGTGACAAGCCAAGCCTTCTCCTGCCTGATTGCTGAAGCTAATCAGGGTCGGGCTCGGTTAGTACATGGGTGGGAGACCCCCTGGGAAACCTACGTTGCCGGTGGAAGTGGAGTCTGTGGGCCAGCAGGGGGGCCCTTATCGCAAAGCGTAGGGAGCTCCTCTGTGTCTTGGCCAAACAACCTGGCTCAGTCAATCTGGCCGTCTAATCATCCCCCCGTTTAATTGTCTTAATAATCCTCTCCCTCCCGACCTCAGCGGATGTGTGGTGAGCAGTTCTGGTGCACAATGGCTGCAGGTGGTGCCACACATTAGTGATGGTTGAGGGGAGTTTCCCTGATTCACTCTAGAGCGCTTTGGGATCCTGAACGGTGCTATGTAAATGCAATCCATCACGCCTGTCCATCATCGCCACCATCATCGGCATCCTCAAACATTGTGAGCTGGCCGACTTGCCCTTTGAGTCCTTTGTCCAGCCGTAGTCTTGTTGTTTTAGTTCTTTCTCTTTCCAGTGCTGAGGCCAGGAAGAACTTGACAGAGGTCAGCACCAGGAAATGACCTGAAGCTTCCTGCTCAAGGTCCAAGGAAGTCACTGACCAAGGTGATTTAACCCTCAGGGCTTTTTGCTGCAAGATGTAGGCTTCCATATATTGTGTAAAAGAATACCTATAGACTTATATAGGAGTTTCACATTACCATATATAAATATTTCCAACATTTCAGCATAGTAATATTTATTCTATTAGCTTTGGGAGTAGCTGCAACTGTCACCTTCACCAGAGGGTTTTGCATTCAGATTGATTGAAGCATGACAACTGGTCCCCCGATTAGGGGAATCAACTTATTAGTCATAAAAGTCTATGTTTTCAAATTGTGTGTTTGTGTGTGTGTGTGTGTGTGATGCAAAATGAAAACAAAACGGGTGACTAAGTAAAGTAAAGAGTTTCAGTTAGAAGTCTGCAATGTAAGATGCATTACAATGTAAAATTCAGCAAATGTTCAAATGTACAACAAAACTGAAGTAAGCATTGAAAGTAGTTTTTAAAAACAAATTAAACCTCATGGGAACAAATGGCCAACATCTGCCTGCCCTGGTGAACTGGTTGCAAAAGGAGAGTGCCTTTTGAGTCAAACAGATTGGCAAACCACTGTCACACAAATCCACTGCCTTTCAGACCAGGAGTGTGTGTGTGTGTGTGTGTGTGTGTGTGTGTGTGTGTGTTTGTGTGTGTGTGTGTGGTGGGGGGGTGATTGTCATTGATTGCCCAGGTATTGATGACCCCCATTTACTGTCTAACTGATTTTGTCTTTAATTATGTATGGTGTCAATTGCATTTATTAACTCATCCCACCCCCCTCCACGCACATTACAGGAGGGTAAAAGCTTTAGTGTTTTGAGTGTTGCCATCAATTGAGATGGTGGACCAATCATGGCAGTGATAAAGTCCTAACTGGCAGTGTAGTGTAATGGTTAGGGAGCTGGGCTTGTGACTCAGAGGTTGCAGGTTCAATTCCCAGGTGGGACACTGCTATTGTACCCTTGAGCTAAAGGTACTTAACCTGAATTGCTTCAGTAAAATATCCAGCGGTATAAATGGATTGTAAGTAAAGAAATGTAATGAGATAAGAGCGTCTGCTAAATGGCTAAAAATGTAAATGTAAAAAAATGATGGCTTCGATGTCTGTCTCATCAATGCTACAAGGTCTTTTATGGTTTCTTCGGTTAACATCCTGTAGTGTTGCTGATGTTTCTGCTACACAAAAGAAATACATGAATGCTGAACAGAGGGTTTTTTGTGCGTGTATAAATCCGCTGCAAGTCACGGGCATGGACCAGCATTGGAAAATAAAAACGAAAGAAAGCAAGGCTTCCTGCTCAGAGGCGTGAATGCTCACACTCGGCTTAGTGGAATAAATATGAGCAAATATAAAGAAGGGGGAAAAAATAAGAGAAACAGAAAAGGAACCAAACATTAGCTATGAAAACGGTAACCTCAACCCTGTTGACCATCGAGCAGAATGTCATGAAAAGCCCCTTGTCATCTACTCTCTCCATTTCAGAGTTATCTTCTTTTCTGACTGAAAGGGTCCAAATTCCCAGTCTCTTTATGCTTGGTTTTCTGCCTTCGTCCGGCCTTGGAGTATGATAGCAAAACCAGCGCATTCAGAGGGAACCCTGCAGGCGTTTAACGTGTCAAAAGAATGTTGTTTGCTATGCAAGTCGTCTTTTCCCCCCATGAAAGAACGTAGTGATCCACAGCACTGTGTTAAACCCCACATGATGATGAGGAAACACTCGAGTGAATGAAGGGTTCTGGTGGCTCTGTTATGGTGTGGGGTGCATTTTCCTGGCATGCTTTAGGTCAGGGGTGTCAAACTCATTCCATCGAGGGCTGAGTGTGTGCAGGTTTCTGTTGTAACCAATGCACTACACCAGGTGATTTAAATTAGGTTCCCTCCTTGGTTGAAGAAGTGTGCTAATTAGTGAACTCACCTGGTGTAGTGCATTGGCTGCAACAAAACCTGCAAAACCTGGCCTCGGTGAAATGAGTTTGACACACTCAACCCCTAGAGCAGCGGTCCCCAACCTTTTTGGACCAATGAGCCATTTTTTGACACCTGTGCATGGAAAAAAAACTGAGACAAGTGCGGAAAAGAGGTCCAGTGGTCATTTTCAAAATAAAACACCCTGCAGAGGTCAATAAAATGGAAATAAAATTAAAATTAAAACGTTTTATTACGCCGGTACCAAATACAAACCCATTCTGACAAGTGCCAAAACATCACCATTCATCCTATGGTGAAGCATTTCTGTCCTGATGGGAGTGGTCTCTTCTGGGATGATAATGCCCTTATCCGTAGGGCACGAGTGGTCACTGAACGGTTTGATGAACATGAACACAATGTAAATCAAATGCCATGGCCATCTCAGTCACCAGATTTGAACCAAACTGAACTCTTATGGGAGATTCTGGGGTCTGAGATAGCATTTTTCACCACCATCAACAAAACAGCAAATGATGGAGTTTTTCATGGAAGAATGGTGTTGCATCCCTCCAATAGTTCCAGACATTTGTAAAATATATGCCATTGAAACTGTTCTGGCAGCTCGTGGTTGCCCAGCGGCCTATCAAGACACTTTATGTTGGTGTTTCCTTTATTTTGGCAGTTACTTGTATCATGACAAGTATAAAGTAGTACTGGGAGAGTGAAGTTTCATGAGACCTGTAATGGGCGGAGCTAACAAGTGCTGCAATGAATGGCAATTTTTTTTAACCAATCAAACGAATTTGCTACCCACAACAAAACAGTCTGATTGGTTCAAATCAGTGGGTCACTGATCGCATGTGATAGCTCCACCCATTCTTTGGGAGTCATGACACTGCACTCTCCTAACACTATCTTAAAAGCAAAAGGGCTGACTGCAAGTGTGGATTTAAAGCAGTTTAATCTTGTGCTTAGTGCGCAAACAACAAATATAATATAAAACAACTTATATTCAAACAACAAAGTCCAGTCAGAGGTCCCAACTCTGAATAATATGCCCCAGTGTGGTGAACTCAGATTCTCAAGCAAGGTTCCAGGGCCAAAGAGTCTACATGGTTTTTTTCCCCAGACACTTTGCCACCTGATTCTACTAGAGTAATCTTTATCTTGATTTAGCCTTCATCTTAAACCCTTATTTAGTCTTTCTCTTCAATGTGCCTTCACTGATTCTCCTTACCACCCACACTGTGAATGGTCCATAGAGAACTGGTCAACTTTTCCGAGGCTGGAGTTGAGTGCCCCTGGCTCAGATTATACTTTCCTCTTTTATAACATTATTTTCTCCCCAATTTAGAATCACCGCCGTGCTACCTCCTGTGAGCAAGGGGGGGACTGCGGGTTACGAAATGCCACAAATAGAGGGGTCATCACCGATTGGAGGAGAGGCGTTTTTCTCACTGGCGGCCACTTGTAGCCTGTGGGAACCTGGAAGGATGGAAGCTGGGAGGAAGCGATGCAGCGTTAACCCGTTAAACCCTGGTGAGATGAGGCCGATACCCCTGGGAGATTTCACAACAAAATAAAAGACAAAATTTATATACAAATAAATATGTAACGTGTGGACATACGTTTGCATTATACGTCAATAGTGGGGGAAAAGCTCATTGCGTGCTTCGTAGGTACATAAAGTCGATGAAAGGACACACGATGAGTCAAATTTGACTTCGGTAAGACATTAGAAACGTTGCGCAACCCGACCGTTCCAGACCATACACAGAGAAGTGTTTTTTGTGTGTTTTTTTCCATCTCCATGGTAACACATTTGTTCAGGTGGTTTGGGAACAGGACTGATTGATTTTTGTCTCCTCAGATAACGGTTTCCCGAGCAAGCACTCAGTGTCATTATATACACTCAGGCAGAATGTGGGACTGGAATTTCATCCTTAGATGGCAACTAATCATATCCCTCTCTGCACAGCCTTAGTGCCTGTTTCACCATGGCTGACGGCAAGAAAATAATATCTGTTGAAATCAAATGAAATGTGTCACTCACCCCACCCGCCCAATAGGCTCTCGCTCTCTAGATTCGCCTGAAAGATGGGCATGTTGAAAATAGCTAACGTCATTTACGTTTTATCTCAGTGCTACAGTTTCTGGAACAGCTGTTTCGGTAACAGGCATTTAGACATCGTTTATATATACGGCCACGCCGGAGGCTTGGAATACGTTACACAAAAATGCAGAGAAATGATTACGTGACATTCTGGAGTCATGATGGAGGAAGCAAGCAGGTGATTTCCAATTCAGCGTGACACAATAACACTGAGGCGGCCGGATTGCTTTGTGTGCACGGAATTGCTTTGGATATTACGGTCTGATGATGTTCTTTGTCCACAACATGGCGCACTGTACAGTATCAGTTCAGTTCATCATTATCTTTTCAACTGTACTTTACAGGAAAGCAACATCGCCTGCAAAAGGAGCACACCAAAAAACAAGAATTCATGTTTACGTCACTGAAACCATGTCCCCCCGTGATCTGAGCACAGACAAAGCGCAATATTTCTTATTCCTCGCCTTAGACACTGAGCACTGAAGAAAACACGTGTAGCACAGGGCAAGATAAAACAACAGAAACACTGAATAATGTACGATCCCCGCATCACACCTGCCGCACGGATACCTGCTCTCTGCTCCCGTCTCCTCTGCGGCATTGTCACTGTTCCCTGCTGAGACGTCACAGCCCCAAGATTATCAGGCGCCGGGGGGTCGGTCGTGACTGAAGGTGTCCTGCGTCACAAGAGGAGCGTTCGAGGACACAGCCGCCGTTCCCAGACCCGGCCAGGCGCCAGGGATGGGAGAGGAGAGGAGGGGGGGTGGGGAGGGGGGATGCCTCAGGCGTACTGCCAGACCGACCACAGGGTTCCGAGCGTGAGGCTGTAGGCCAGCATGGCCACCAGGTACAGGCGGAACAGGAGCACGTCCAGCACGTAGCCCACCTGCAGCCACTCGCGGGCGATCTCCCGGTACTCCTCACGCCTCTCCAGGAACAGCCGGATGGAGCTGATCTCCTGCAGGATGCTCTCCAGCACCGTGCCGCCCCCCTTCAGCGGCAGAACAACGGGCCCCAGCCCCACCCCGGGCCCCATCGCCTTTTCCGTATCTCTCACGCCCTCGCCGCCGTGGTGATTGCACCTGCCTGTCGGGCACACGGACACAGAGATACAGCGCAGATCAGTCCTAATTTTATTTATTTATTTATTTCACTTTTATTTAACCAGGCATGTCACTTAAGAACAAATTGAGCTAAAGGTACTTAACCTGAATACTTAACCTGAATTGCTTCAGTAAAATATCCAGCTGTATGAATGGATTGTATGTAAAGAAATGTGAACTGTGTGAGTCACTCTGGATAAGAGCGTCTGCTAAATGCCTAAAATGTAAATGTAATTTTAAAAACATTAGAGCGACAGAAAAAAAAAAACGTAACGTATGTTTGAATACACTCAGAAATATATTGCTACAGGGGCTTGAAATAGAGACGGTTGGTTGGTTGCAACAACCTTGAATGAAGCTAGACCAATGTGATGGTATGTGTGATCCGATATTAGCGATATCGCTTTATTTCTGTGCTTTCCAAAGAGTAGAATTGTTTTTGTTTTATTCGATAATTAACAGTACACCATTAACACATCTAACAGTAGTGCAAATGTATACACAGTAAAAGTCACAGGTGATTACACAAGAAAGTCAACAACTGGTCCTCTAAGACGGCAAGATAGTGTGTCAAGTTTGGCAGGAATAATTGCAAACAAAATAGTAACTACTATATGTCACATGGCAGATGCGACTATAAGTCACATGGCAGATTTAGAATAAGTAATGACATCATCAACATCATCATCATTTCCTGACTAAGAATTAATGCACACAGGGCATCCCGCGTGGTCTAGTGGTTTCGACGTCCGATCCTGGCCACGTCGACCGGGGTTCGATTTGAGTGCCACCGGGGGCGGCAATTGGCTGTCCACCCCAGGGAGGGGGAGGGAAGCCGACAAGACGTTCACTGCGCACAGGAGTGGCTCTGGGGTGCCGGAGTTACGGTCGACGGCTTGGCGAGTGCCGTCTCGGAGGAGACAGTACTTCGCCTTCATCGCCGCCGGTCACAGGGCTACAGCAGTGAACTACGAGGGAGGGATTGACCTGAAAACAGCGGGTGTAATTGCCTACCAAATTGGGAGAAAAACGGGAGAAAATCTGAAACAAAATTTTTAAAAAGAATTAACGCACACGATTTGCTCCACTTCAGTGACTGAATGAGTCTCCTAGCCAGGCCTGAAACACGTTGAATGAGTTAAAGGGCGGGGGGCAACCTGCCTACCTGTGTTCATGTTGCTCTCCCTGAGGGCGGAGGGGTCGTGCGGGCGGGGCGGCGGGGGGCCAAACTTGCGCGCGTTGCGGATGCAGAGCAGGGTGGTGGCCCTCTGCAGCACCAGACGCTCCACCCACTCGGGCACGTGCGGCTGGAGGTCCTGCTTGTGCACCAGCCTCACGATCAGCACCGTCTCCGTCAGACTGATCACCAGCAGGGCCATGCACACCACGAAGTACACGCCTGGCAAACAGACGGGGGAGGCAGAGACCACCTTAGAGGCCATGCACACCACGAGGTACACGCCTGGCAAACAGACGGGGGAGGCAGAGACCACCTTAGAGGCCATGCACACCACGAAGTACACGCCTGGCAAACAGACGGGGGAGCGCAGAGACCACCTTAGAGGCCATGCACACCACGAGGTACACGCCTGGCAGACAGACGGGGGAGGCAGAGACCACCTTACACCTCTGTCTGGGCCCACAGATCCGGAGAGAGATGCTGTCCTACAGAACTTGCCGGATGTTAGAAGTGTACATGGCCTATCAAGGTGCTAGAGGAACTGTTCCCTCCTACCTATAATAATAATATACGCCATTTAGCAGACGCTTTTATCCAAAGCGACTTACAGTAGTGAATGCATACATTTTCAGTATATGTGGCCCCAGTGGGGATTGAACCCACAACCTAAGCATTGCCAACGCTGTGCTCTACCAACTGAGCCACAGAGAACCACTACCTCCAGACTCTCATCACACCTACACCCCAGCCAGACGCCTCCGCTCCGCCTCCTCTGGCAAACTGTCCCTTCCCTGACGCCTGGCAGCCGCTCCTCACGGTCTCGCCTCTTCTCTGTACTGACCCCTTGGTGGTGGAACAATCTTCCGCACTCGGTCAGAACCGCCAAATCTCTGGCCATCTTCCACAAGAGACTGAAAACCCACCTCTTCAGACTCCATCACCACTAATTGTCATCACCACTGCTTTCATGTTCAATACTGCATTTTGTTGATATCTATGTTGATGTCTGTCCACCCCCAAATGTTTTTTTAAATAAAACCGTACCTTGTGTTACAGGTACGGTTTGCAGCTGCCAACGATTATGTGTATTACTGTATCAGGACACTGATCTCTGACTATGATTAATCTTACCACGTATTAATGCACTTTTTGTAAGTCACTCTGGATAAGAGCGTCTGCTAAATGATTAAAATGTAAAATGTAAATATAAATGTACATTTATTAATTTCTTCTGTATCCCCACTTTTTCTTCTCCTAATTTGGAATGTATAATAATAATAATATTATAAAATAATAAAATATCTAGTGGTGCGCGTAGGCTGGCCTCACTGCTGCAGCGTCCCTCTCTCACTCTCCTCCGGAGCACTATCTGCCAGCCTCTGCTTCTCTTCCAGCTGGTGTCGGCAGACTGCAGGTGCCTGTCTACCAGAGCGGAAATCGGGCCAATTGGATCTCTCCCTCGCTACACTACGGTCAGCGCTCACACGGTCAGGGTTCAATTCCAGTGGGCTAATCCACACACTGGAACTCAGTTAACAATATCAGCCACGCAGCATCAAGTCTTAGCAGTATAAGCCACCCAGCAGCCCGCGTTCATTTAAATCTTTGAACATTTTGTCCATGTTTAGTTAGTTAGTTATTTACTCATCATAAAAATTAAAATTAAAATTAAATGCATTTTTAATAAACTTTTCTTTCCCAGTGTTACAGGTATGGTATGCAGCTGCCTACAATTATATCTGTCACTGTGTTACTGCACTGATCTCTTGCGCGAACAATGATTGTTCCTATCATGTATTAATGCACATCTTGTAAGTCGCTCTGGATAAGAGCGTCTGCTTAATGCTTAAAATGTAAATGTAAATGTACTTAGTTTTATTTGACAATTTACAAATAAATAGATATACACAATGCGAACACACACACCCTTGATACATGACAATGTTTCTGTCTTGCCCAGATGAAGAGACTATTTCTTGTCCAACAGCCACTCACTGACATTAACGAGTTCTGTGCCCAGTGACTGTTCTCCCACATCTTTGTTTTTTGAGACAGGAGTAGGTGGTAGAGAAGACATTTCTTTGTTTAAATAAATTTATTTCAGATTTTTTCCCAGTTTTTCTCCCAATTTGGTTGCCAATTAAACCTCTATTTACTTCAATTCCCCACCCCCACGAGTCCGTCGCCCGTCCTCCGGGAGCGAGACAGACATTCCTGGCCGATTGTTCCCGCCTCTTCCGAGACGGGAATTCTTCCACGGACTCCTTAACCTTCTCCTCAACGGTCTCGTGCCGGCTCTCCCTCCCCCCTCCCCCGGAGGCGGACAGCCAAATGCCGCCTCCGATCGGGGCTGATGACCAGGGCCAGTCTGGTAGAGACGCGGGTTTCAATCCGCGACCCTGACGTGCAGCGCACACCACTCCAAAGCTGGTGCGTTACACCGCTGCGCCATCCGCCAGCCCGAGAAGACATTTGTAACCCTTTGTGAACATAACGGACTGTGTGTGACACAGAGAGCGGGTGTCCTCGCCGCGCCTCACCGATGAGGGGGGTCCCGATCGCGGTGGCCGGCAGCGTGTCCGAGACGATGATGAGGAACACGGAGTACCCCAGGAGCAGGGTGATCTTAAAGGACACCCGCTCTCCACTGTCGGGGGGCAGGTAGAAGCCCACGATGTCCATCACCATGAGAAACACGCTGGGCAGCAGGAGGCTGACCGTGTAGAACAGGGGTCGCCGTCGAATGACCAGCTGGAACGGTAACCACACAAACAGGGGAATACAAAATGGCAGAGTCTGAGGGGAAAAAAAACTAAAACTCTAAATGTACACACAGACAGAAACACCCCTTTGGAGAGATGTGGAGATATCTCCCTATACCATGAGTTCCCACCACCCCTGGTCATGGGGAGCCACAGGGTCTGCTGGTTTTCACTGTTACTCAGCACTTCCTTGATCAATGAAAGCAGTTGGCTACACACAGTGCTTAATTTAAATAGCCGATTTTGCGCCCCGGCAAATGTCTTGCTCAGAATCAGAGCCCCGGGCTCATAAATATCTAAAGTGCGACAACAACGCGTATTTTAACAGACTTAACAGCCGAGAAGCAATTCGTGCTTTCAGAGTGTTCACAGAGACACCGGGAGAACAAGTTACACAACCCTTGAAGGATCTCTTAACCGCTGTTAACACCGTAGCAATTTCCAGCGCAACCTGCAACCTGAATTGAACCTGCAACCTCTGAGTTACAAGCCCAGCTCCCTAACCATTACACTGCACTGCCAGCCCACGTGCAGAAGAAGGCGGGGGAATTGAGCGCTTACATTGAACTTTATTTCTGCGTAATAGTCCTCTTTATCGATGGTGAATGAGTTGTACTGGGAGAGGACGTACAGAAGCTCCCACTCCCCCTGGTTCATAAAGACACTCTTGTCGATCATCACCTCCTCGGGTTTTCTGATCAGGGAGATGTTGATGTCCTTGACTGTGGGATGGGAGATTGAGAAGTCCTAAGTAATAATATCCAGCATATGCATATTTGTTTAAACACTGGAAATCAGTTATTTAATCATACATTTTGGTGTTAATCAGATAATAATAATAATAACCCTCATTTATATAGCACTTTTCATCGCAGAGCGATCTCAAAGTGCTTAACAGAAAAGAAAAAGAAAAGAAAAACTGAAGATAAGCAACTTGATCAAATATTGTCAGCATGTAATAATTGTATAAATTATTGAAGCATATTCCAATAAAATATAAATTTTCTTTCCTTAATTTACCACTGCAGATGTCATTCATGGTAAACCAGCCACATTCACATATAAGCAGCCAATAGAAATATCTCCACAGGTGTGTATGGGGGGTATATTGCATGCAGCTTGTTCCCACTAGGTGGCGATGCACAGAATCAGACAGAATCGGACAGGTGTGTCTTAACTGGTGTGAATTTTTTTAGTGTTCAACTCTACAAACTAAAAAATAATAACAAAATGTATTTGGGTGCTGAAAGCCCAGGGAAATGTACTACAAATGATCAATTGAACAGTTTCAAAAGAAATAAACCCCACAGGATCTCATCCTCCGTGTATGAGGCTCTGGCAGGTCATGCAACAGGGGAAAAAGGGATAAATCTCCACCAGGGCGGCGATTGGCTGTCCGCCCCAGGAGGGGGAGGGAAGCCGACAGGACGTTCGCTGCGCATAAGAGTGGACCCTGAGTACCGGGTTACGGTCGACGGCCTGGCGAGTGCCGTCTCGGAGGGAGCGACATTCGCCTTCATCACTACCGGTTGCAGGACTACGGCAGCAAACTCACATCACTAGGGGGGGATTGACATAAAATAGCGGGTCTAATTGGCTACTAAATTGGGAGAAAATGGGAGAAAATCAGAAACAAAATCTTTAAAAAAAATCATAATAAAAAAAAGAAACTTAAAAATAAATAAAAATTATTATTTTTTTATTTTTGGGGGAGATTACAAAGTATTCCTTTGAGTGCTGGCCATTGATGTTTTTGTCTTACTGGTGTGCAGCCAGCTCTGGAAGGTGATGCTGCAGTTCTGGAGATCGAAGGGGAAGTTGTAGATGTTGAGGCTGCAGGCCGTCACCACCTGGATGGGTTTGTAGTTGCGCACAAGCCCGTCACACCTCACGTACACGAAGGGGATCTCTGGGGACTTCCCCACATCCACGCTTCAGGAATTATGGGGGGGGGGGAGAGAGAGAGCCAGAAACACAAGCGTGTTTGTATCCGTGGTAAACCTGGGATTTCTGTACTCAGACCGTTTAAACACTGTCTACATGTGCTTGTATCTATTTATGTTCTTGTATCTGTTTGTGTGGGTGTGTCATGTTTGTGTGCGAGTGTAGTGTACTGTAAGTGTTTCTGTGTTTATGTATATGTACTGTATGTGATCATTTATGTGTGTGAGAGTGTTTGTGTAGTTTATCTGTATGTGTGTGTGTGTGTGTGTATGTGTACAAAATGCAAACACTTGCAGACGCGATTGCAACAGAGCTTTGCTACGTGCGCTCTGCTAGGTACTGGGGCATGCGTGCACACGGGTGTTTAGATACTTCACTCACAACTCGTTGATGAGTATATCAGGCACCCAGATGGTGGCAGTGGGGACGGACACCTGTGTGATGTTATCAAAGTCGTCAGGGTTCCACACCAGGAACTCATCCGGCCATTCCTTCATTTTTCAATTCACAAATAGAGGAGGAAAAAGCGTGCGGTGAAATTTATTTTCAGTAAGACAGTAAGAGAGAGTTTTTCTCTCCATCTGGAAAGCACTTTATCTCAGACTGATGCATAATCTAATGACTGCCCGGAAGTGCTCGTGAATGGAAGCTTTGTGAAACAGCATAAAGTACTATAGACACTCACTGCATAAATTTGATCTCGCACAGAAATGTTACCCCTGTACAATACACCGCAGCGCAGACATTCATCGCGTTCATACCTGCCTGTACCATATGTATGTGGTCAGAACTTGATTCTTCTCGTCCTGCATTGCAAAAGAATAGCACCTGGTCAATAGTGCATGCACAACAGTCAATGTGACATACTGCAGTGTGCCAAATGGCTTCTACAACAATTTATACTATTCAAATACCCCACTATATGTGTGTGTGTGTGTGTGTGTGTGTGTGTGTGTGTGTGTGTGTGTGTGTGTGTGTGTGTGTGTGTGTGTGTGCATGTTTATGTGCATATGCGTGAACATGTTTGCATTTATACGTATGTGTGTTTGTATATACTGTATGTACAGTACATCTATCTGCATGAATATGTGGGTTTGCGTGTCTATAGCAAGAGATAAATTAGAAGCAATTCAGCACACTACTGAATGGCACTGCTAATGTATTCTCTAAACACAGACTATAGACAAAAGTATAATTTACATTTACATCTTAGGCATTTAGCAGACGCTCTTATCCAGAGCGACTGCCAAAATGTGCACTCATACATGAAATGAAATGAAATTTCAGCCACAACCATAAACGGATGTAATAAATGTTCATACTGTTATAATTATAGGCCTACTTACCACGCTAAGGATGGCATACACCATGAGGTCGATGGACACGGTGGTCGATTGCCGCCAGTCTCTCACCGGCCGCACTCCCTTGCGGTAGCCATTGCTCAAATAGTCCGAGAGACGGATCAAGGTAGCGTTGGAGAACCGCCCAGGACTGCTTTTCCTTGCTAAGACACATAAATACATCAAATTAGTTTTTACCCCCCTCATCTTTAATTGTTAACATTTCAATATATAATTTAGCCTTGCGCAAAGTAATGTCTTCAGCTCTACTCTAGTTTTCTCATTGAGCAACCACTTAAAATGTGTCTTGAACTCTAGCACACTTTTCTACGAGAGCACTCACATAAAAAGTTAACCTTTTTATGTGAAGGCTGAGTAATGTTCAGCAGTTTACTATGTAAATATAAATTATGAAACGTCTGTATTTTATTCGAGTTTTGGATTTCTGTGAGGTTTTCTGATATTTGGTATTAGAGAAGTGTTTGAAAACGAACCCTGGGCATGCTGTTTACTTGACTGAACACAATAGATCAATACGCGTGCTTTATCATTAAAAGAAGATTCGTAAATGTTTGACAGGACCAACCAAATATTTTCACTGGAATTTATTTTCTCATTAGTGGCATTTCGTGTACAAGCCTCGTGCCATTCTTTGACATCGCTGCGGTCAGAATTAAATCTATTCAGGCTAAGGCTGCTTTCTCCAGTTTCAAAGATTATGCCAAACTCATGATATTCAAACTTCACTAGTTTATCATATTCCCACATACTAAAATAATATATCAAACGCCACTTTGAGGAAAGTTAGACCGTTAATGTCGGCTTGACACAAAACTGTTACTTTTGGAGTTTAAACATCAGCCGTATTATAAACCTGGAGTAGGTTTTTCCATCCGATTTCTAATTCACACACAGGTATGAAACATGTAGGCTACTCTAGGGTTCATTGTCACACACTTGTTGATTCATTCGAAAACGTATATTACATTTGGGCGATAATGGTGAGCAAACGTTCTGCTAATAGTTCAAAGAACAATTAAGCGCCCTTGTTCGTATGACATGGCCGAAAAAGTCAATGTTTTCGTGTTTTAAAGCTTATTAACTTTGCATCTTTGCTTGTATGATGGAAAAGTATGATTCTCTTGCTTGTAATAAAATGTATCTCGCTTTGAAAATAATGATTTTTTTGGTTGACGTACTTAATAGCTAGCGCCTAGGGAGCACCGATTTAACAACTTCGGAAATAATCAGGCAATAAGCACAAAATAACAAAAATATGATTCTCTAGCTTGTAATAAAATGAATCTCGCTATGAAAAGAATGCAATTTCTTTGGTCGATGTACATGATAGCTAGAGGGAACCGATTTAAAAACTTCGGTGAAATAATCCAGCAATGACCACAATAGCAAATTAAATATGAAAATCCCTTCCAGCAACTTCAAAATGAATTCAAACTTGCTGGATATGCGACCCTGTCCTACACAGAAAGTCATATTTGCATGATATTAATAAGTCGTTTAGCCCTAGTCGATTCCGGTAACGAGTGTTGTTAAATTTTCGTGAATCCGCTACTCTTCCTTTCACATTAACACCACATATAATTCATATAGACACTTATATAGACTATTGTCACGGCATATACTAACCCATCAGGCTACTGTTGAACATTCACATAGGCTAGTGTTTAAAACATGCTTTTACTGAATTATTCAATTATTCAACAACAACGAAAGCAGGAAAAATATGCAGTGAACTAGTATACTAAACATGCCAATTCACAACATCGTATAAAATAATCGTCAAATTAATGCGAGACGCCTTACAGCAGAGAACACAAATAGCGCCTCCTGAAAGGAATTCAAGTAGCCTACAACATTGTTTTACTTTTTATTTGTCCGAATATTTAATATCACGTAGACTAGACATTGTGATGTAAAATGTAAAGGATGTACGTTCTCATGTATGGCATTAATAAAAAGCTATAAACAGTCGAACTACTCGTTTAGAACTTACTTGAATTGCAATGACCGGAGCGGGCTCGCCACGCGCCGAGCAGAATCGCACCCAGCGCTGCCCAGAGCGCTGAAAACCGCATTTCTGCGGACGATGCTTCGTCTCAACGTCGGTGCTTCTCCAGCCCGTTCGCCCGGACTGAACTCTCCACTCAGATGGGACCACTCAGTGCGCTCCGTACAGATGCGTGTGAGCTAATCAGCACCTGGCTTCTTTTCTATCGCGCTGTTGTTGCTGTACATACATACATAAAAGGTGTGAGTCGCTTTGCTCAGACCTGGAAGCCGCTATGTGTTCTTTGCTTTTCGCAAGCCAGAGGGTGGCACCTTGGTGTGCTGGATAGATAGAGAGGTGTTGTCCAATGAGGCGAGGCTGTCCAGGAGGCTAGGCGCAGTACAGGCTCAGATATACAGTAGGTCGTATTTTGTGTCTACATTTAATTTGAACGCGAACAGCCAACGTGAATCCTATTTTATTCAGTGTACAGGTCTGTACACAACATTTTACATTGACATTTTACACAATGTACTATTTCCAAAGTAGGCTAACGAGTATCTTCTTGCTTTTGCTCTAGGCTAGGTTAATAAATCAGAAATAAATAATACATTAAGAATATATATAATATATTAATCATATTTAGCAGGGAAGAAATGTAAAAACAACAGTAAAACACATACTAATACTTATTTTTATTAAATGATATCAGATGCATAATTACTTAATTTATCGAATTCTTTAAGTATCCAATTATTTATGACAAAATGTATTGTCATATGTATCAGGGTTATATTTTGCTTGAAATTGTGCACTCTCAAAAATCAACGACATTAATCTAAGCCAATAACAGACTGAGCTGAGACTCTCCAAATCAAACTGGGATTCACTGAACTTCACTTCACTGAACCACACTGATTCCTGGGGCACCAACTTCATCACCTTCACCTTTACTTGGTTTAGAACATAACTTTAGTCTGTTCGTGTTTTTATGAGTACCTTCCTTGGGACTACGGATGAAATGTAGCAATTGTGCTAATTCCGGCACATTTACATTGATGTGTAAAGCTGATATGTTGATTAATGTGCATTGTCCCAATTCAATAAAATTCTATTCAATTCAATTCAATTATCTGGTGGTTCTCTGTGGCTCAGTTGGTAGAGCACAGCGTTGGCAACGCTTAGGTTGTGGGTTCAATTCCCACTGGGGCCCACATATACTGAAAATGTATGCACTCACTACTGTAAGTCGCTTTGGATAAAAGCGTCTGCTAAATGGCGTGTATTATTATATTAATTCAACTTGGTTTAGAACGTTTCATCGCAGCCTGGTCTCTTGCCCTTCACTTCATTATGGTCAGATGCCAACTTATCTGCACAAAGGGCTTAAGACCATGTTGCCAGACTGCTGTTTCACAGATTTCCTCAGTGATGATATTGACATACTGGTGGGTGGGGGACTAACTCCACTTTGAGGGAAATTGTACTTTAAAACTCAACTATGTGTTTGTCACTTTTTTGGCTTTCTGATCAGTCATATTATCAGGTTGCTTATTGACTATGGCCCATATGTAACAATATAAGAACATAAGACAGTTGGTGACAAGAACAGACCATTCAGACCAGCTAGGCTTGTTATTTTGCCTATTGTGCGGAGAGAATCTGGAGACATATGACATTTATATGCCATTTAGCAGACACTTTTATTCAAAGAAACTTAGTGTTTCCCTGGGGCGGACAGCCAATCGCCGCCCCCTGGTGGCACTCCCGGCCAAAGCCGACACTTGGCGAGACGGGGAATTGAACCCCGGTCTCCGTGGCCAGCGTCGGACGTTGTAACCACTGGACCACGCGGGAGGCGTTGTAGAACTATTTGATATAATGACTCTTTGGCCAGGATTCAATCAAAGTTTTCCCATAACGTTGACTCAAGTGCTCGCTTTTTTTTTTCTTTACAAATATAGTTGAACCGACGTTCAGCAATCACCAAAATTGGCAGTTCAGCAAAACAAAAATGAAGTTACCAAACTGTACTACCGATGTATTTGTAAGTCAAACTTAAGGACAGATGTTGATTGAATCTAGGCCTTCCAAAACGGCAATTATAAATTCACTACACGAGGGGCAGAGATTGCAATAAGATTTGTTCCAACGATATAGTTTATGAAGAGGCTTTTAAGATATTTACTCACTCTATTTGAAGAAAAAAGCCACCAAGGACAGATTTAATTGGGACTTTTTTCAATTTAAAAGAACTGTCAAAGTCAGCAGAACCAGACATAATAGGTGGAAATAATTTTGCACTGACATTTTTTGTCCTAGATGTCATTTTTGAAAGAGTTGCATGGAATAGCTTGCCAGGATTTGTCGGGGAGGCCACCACACTTTATGATCCTGTACAGGCAAAGAGCATGTGGTCTTCACAAATGTGCGGAATCACTTGCAATCTTCCGCAAGAGACTCAAAACCCACCTCTTCAGACTCCACTACCACTGAACTCTGTCCATCTAGCTAATTTGTCGTCACCACTGTTTACTTGTTCTACACTATACAAAAAAAAAAAAAAAAAACACAAACCTTTTCCTTCCCAGTGTTACAGGTATGATACGCAGACGCCTGCAATGATGTCTATTGCTGTATTACTGCACTGATCTTGTGCGCTAACTATGATTGTTCTTACCATGTATTAATGCACATCTTGTAAGTCGCTCTGGATAAGAGCATCTGCTAAATGCTTAAAATGTAAAATGTAAATGGTCTGGCCTAACCTACATCTCCATCTCCATCTTGACACTGATCGATCTAATGCAAATGTGGGCTTCCCTGGTGCCATTGTGGACAAGTTTTATTAGTACTTCAGTGAAACCGGAGCGCTGAGGTCTGTGGCTTTGGCAGTCAGAGCAGTCCATATCGGATGAGGAGGTCAGGAGAGAAATATCACTCAAAGTTAAGATATGCTATTTTTCTCTGTTACACAGTATGTACTCATATCTCAACAGTTTGCATTGTAACCTTCTGTGAAGTTTCCTCAATCTGGTCACCCTGACTTCTTTCTTAATAATATATTTGACCAACATCCCATTAATATTGACTTACAATCAACATTATATTTGTAATGCTGTCTAATACAGTTATTAATAATTAACTTAACTTTTATAACCTCACCTTAATGTGAAGTGTTACCATATTTCATGATGTTTTTATGTTCCCATGATGTCAGTTATTCTACAGCCCTGTTCAACCCTTTATGTACTTTTTTTTTTCTCTAAAATAATTCATATTAAGAATTAAAATCATTCATTACCTTGGTACATCAGAACCTTTGACACATTTGAGTCGTGAATTTATTGAACCTGTGAGCTTGTTTATGCACACTGGGAAATGTAGTGTTCTTGTGTACTGTCTGAGGGTGTGAGGGCTTATGCTTTATTTAAGAGCTTTATAGATTATACCGATGTAAAATTTATTTTCAATTCGGCTTGTTGCTGCCACATGTTCATTATGGTATCTTATCTTATTTTGTATAAACAAATAAACCATTTACTACTACTAGGATCATAAACGTAGCTCATCGTCTCTCACCTCTAATCCAGGGTCTGAGTAAATGAGCCTAGATAATATATTTCCAGCTCGCGATTCACTGATGATGATGCCAGAGACATGCCGTCTAAAGGCAGGGATATTTTGTTACTGTAATTCCATTGTGAGCTGATGCTGCCCACACAGAAAAATTATCATTACGCATCTAAAATGAAAATTCCAGACACAATACACCAGCCTGGCGCCTGTTGACGAGGAGTCGGGTGTGAGGGCCTGTGCTTCATTTAAGAGCTGGGAGACTTCAGGCCTTGAGCTTTTTGCACGGCTCCAAATTGATGTCATTTCTGGAACAATTGATGAATTTTAGAAAACCGTTCGCTTATAAAAATATGTACGGCCTTCTTGTTCACTTGTGCGGCAAACCAAACAATAACACAATTTGACTTGAGAGCAAGCCCTCACGGTCGAGGTAATCGAGTTAGATGAAAAGCTGACATGCCTGACAGAGCTGAGGAAAACATCCGATATCCTGTTGCACAAATGAAACCTAAAGAGGTTTGGGTCATCCTGCCTGTTTAATCACATCTTTCTTAATTGCATCCCTGATAGCAACCCGTACACTACATAAAAAGACTACAGTGCAAGTCTGTGAGTGTCTTTGGAGATTGCATCGAGGAGATGGAGTTAGTTAACTCTATTAAGAGCAACTGAGTACAAGCACAGTACGCGTGAGTGCGAGGGCAGAGGCGGTTTGCCCTGTCCACACGACAGATTGTAATAAAAGCGAAAACAATGAATTCATGTTAGACCGGTGGTTATGCTCCGGTTTCTGTAGTCCTTCAGAAGGTTTAATGTTTCTGTGGTGCATGCCAAATGCACTTAGTGTGACATTAATATCTATCACAACATGTTCTGTGAGATGTCATTACTTCCTGTTTTAGATGATTGGTCTATACTTATTCTAATCAATACATTATTCAACATTACTATTCAACCAATCAATACAGTTCTATTTTGTATATTGCGCTTCACAATCAAATTGTCACAGGGTGCTGTAGAGTGTACAATTTCCTAAGGCAACGAGAAGAAAGAGCTTTAAGGTAATCCCAAGTGAGACTAAACTAGGAAAAACTGAAAATGATTCCCTGATCCCTTACAAAAGTCTAGCAAGATAAACTCCTATAAATATGTTGGACAAAATACTTTATTGCATATATGTAAGCCATTCATTTTTTTCTCTTTCAAAAACAATGACAATTATGACACAGCCGAACTGAAGTGGGACCAGTACCTCTTTTTCCCTTTCCAGGCCGATCACCATTTTTTTGTCTATCTGTCCACCTGCCCACCCACTGGTCTGTTCATCCGTTAGTAGTTATTTGACTACTGCAGTGGAAATCGCCCTTCAATCCTTCAATCAATCAATCTTTATTTTTGTATAGCGCCATTTACAAACAGGTTGTCAGACAGCGCTTCACAATTGGAATTTTCCAGAGGGAATCAAAAACCAGAAAACCACTGTAGCCAATGTGGGAGACTGGAAAATGATTCCCTGACCCCTTAAAAGGCGGTCGAGATGAACTCCTGGAAAATGGTAGGATACAGAGAAAAACAAAAACAAATAGTCCTTGAGGCTCATGAGGCTTAACAGACCACCGGAAGGGCATTCTAAGTGTAGGGGTGGGGTGGACCTCATCCCTCCAGATACCAGGGCAGGGCGGGGGATGGAACCAGCAGCTAGGGTCTGGGCCAGCGGCATCCGGCTAACACATGGCAGGGGTGGGGGTTGACTCTGGGGCAGGTGAGCTCCAGGCAGGTGCCACGAAGCCGGGGAGAAAAGAGGAAAGGTGCAATTATGACTATGATAAATATCACACCGGATCAGGGGAAAGAGTAGAGCCCTTGAATCCAAACAGAAGGAAGGACGCAACAACTCCAGCACAGCACAGGTTCAGAATCTTTTATTCATGAGCTGTACCAGCATTATGGCCCCCGGAGACCCCTGCCTGCCTGGTGGTCTGTGGGTCTTCTTCTTATAGTGCCTGAGGGTATTGTTGGGAGGTGCATTTTAACCATCCTGCGCAGGCAGACAGAGTGGGGCCATCTTTGGCGGGTTTATGGCTCTGTGAGTGATGCCAGGGCACTTGGGTGGGTGAACCAGTGCCACACCCCACAATAGTTGAGCTGAATATTATGGATCATGGAGAAAATAGTTATGGCCCGCCAGATTAAAGTGGAGGTCAACATGGTATGATTGGCCTCTTCACTTGGTAGCAATGCTCTTGAGTACATTATGCCTCCCCAAATATCAGCTCAACTAACACCTCGGTATAAATGAAGCTGGCTTCACCAGGCCCTAGTGATGTTTGATATCACCATGATTCTCAACATGAGAGGAGCATATCGAGGGTAACCTTGAAAATAGATCTTGTGGTAGTAAACAACCCAAAACAAAAACATAAAAAGGGAGTCTGAACCTGGCTTGGGCTGGAACTCCCCAAATTTTAAGTTATGGGCTAAGAAGGGAGTGAGCCAGCCGCCCCCCCAACACTTAAAGGCTGACCTGCCTTTGACACGATCTTAGATTTTGGTGGGAACTCTACAAGTCTCTGTCCTGTTTTCTCTCTTGGAAGATCTGGCGCCAGCCAACACCTTGCCTGCGTGTGTTTGTTCTTGGAGAAAGACAAATTTGGTTTGGTATCATTTTCTTCCATTTCATCTCATGTCAATTTTATGTTTAGAAGTTAATATTTGTTAAGCCAGAATATCCACTTTGGTATTTTTCGCGGCCAGATGATATCCACTGGTATGGTTGGAATAGGAATAAATGTTCCATATGTGTGAGACAGAACTAACCCTACATATTGGATGTTCCAATTTAGTATTTTTAAGGTAGTTGAACCTATGTCTGTAGATTGGACGTTGAATGTTTTGTCTAACTGTTGTAACCGAATAAACCAGCTGTTAATTTTCATTGAATTGTGAGTTGTATATTTTGATGAAGGTTGATCCACCAGTTTTCTCTGCCTATCAATGAATTGAGAGATTTAATTGATAATTGGTATCCTCTGTAGCGATTATTATATTAAATCAAATAAATATATTTTACATGTAGGATAAGTGAGGGGGTTTTAACACGTAATACCACTTGTGTTCAGTATTCAGAGTGCTGAACTTTAAACAAGGGCATTTCACTGTTAAGGCTACTGGATTCAGAGAATAGACCGTTTTTATTCTAACTTCACTGTTCCGACAGTATGCAGAATTGAATCAATGGTTAGGACAATGGGTGAGTAAGAATGTGTTGAACATCTGTCATGTGTCTGGACTCTGATCTTCCTTGTGTTGTTTTCTTCTCCTTTGGTTAGTCTTGATGGTTATTGTTATTGCACAATGCATTTCATCAATTACAATTAAATATTCTATTGACAGAATAATTTGCCTATGCTTTTGTCCAAAGCAACATACAAGGCCACGATGAGAAATAACACCAAATACAAACAAACCTGTATAAATACAAGCACAATGACAGAGTAAACAGTAACACTACAACATTTAGTGCAAAGCTGATCAGATTCAGCCTCTACGTAAGTGAATCAACACAGACAGAGTAAACAGTAACACTATGACATTTAGTGCAAACACACATACGTAAGTGCACAAACCGAGCTCGCCAGGTCATTTAGTATTGGCAGAGACCCGGGGACTTGGCTAAGTGCGTGATACTCTCTTGACAGTCGGTGAAACGATGAGTCTAGATGGGCTGAATGACCTGTTCTCATCATGAACGATCCTCATGTTCTTATGTTCTTAGGCTGAGCGTGACCCTGGCCAGATTGCCGATTGACCCTAACCGTGGCATCATCATGAAGAGAGGGAAAGTCTTTCTGTCACATCAGGGCTCCCGGCCACACACACACGGACACATCAGCGACAGGATGAACAGCATCCAGCAGACGCCCGGTTTCTACCTGTCGCCAGCCAGCGAGTCTCAGGAACCAGACTGAATCCACAGCAATAAACGATAAGCAGGCTACTCCAAAACAAAGGTATTACTTTTGCTGTGTGTGTGTGTGTGTGTGTGTGTGTGTGTGTGTGTGTGTGTTTGTGAGGGTGTTGCATTTTTCTTCTTAACTATTCGAAATGGATCAGTCCAAATATCATAAACATTATAATGTTTTTTATAATGTTTATAACTTTTTTAAACTTTGCCATGTAACATTTTGGGAACCTGCGACTCCCCATTTGTCAGGTCTAGTATAATTGTCCTCTGTCAGTAATGTATGTATGTGTCTGTGTGTGTGTGTGTGTGTGTGTGTGTGTTGTGTGTGTGTGTGTGCGTGTATGCGTTTCCATGATACATATAAATGGTTAGATTTCAGTTTTTATTTTTTATTTTTTCAGTTTTAAATGGTTATATTTCAGACAGGGCAAGGAGGCATTCCCCCATATGTGTTGCCATTGCTTTGGGTTGTAATTTACAGAAGCAATTAATCAGTTGGATAACAGCTCTTTGGTTTAGTTCCTTTAAATGTATTTATCTGTGTACCATTTTAATGCAATCGCCAAGACTAGCATATCAATAAATAACTAGTTGTACTATATGTTATGTGAGAATGATAGCAAAGTTATTTTGTTAATTATGTAGAGCAGACATATCATTATCTCTGCTGTTCTAATGCCATAATCTCCACAGATCCAGCAGCATGTGCTTTAGAATGACAGATTAGTTCAGAAATACAGACATAATCTCTTGAATTTAATTAAAAAACGCACAGCAGCACAGCAGAGTGGCTGCAATCACAACACAGGAAATGAGACCGCAGACATTCTGATGATGTCAGAGACCACAGGAAGACCAATCAGACCATTCTCCCATTCTCTGGATTTTTCGGCATGTTTGCAAACTTTAGTTTCCATACACACAAATGTTACTATATCTTGGCCTTCATTAACTCACTTTTGGGCACCACACTGTATTCCCTTTTAGCCCCTTTCCCCTTCCCTCAAGAGGC
Source organism: Aldrovandia affinis (assembly GCA_029706075.1). Classification (NCBI taxonomy): domain Eukaryota; kingdom Metazoa; phylum Chordata; class Actinopteri; order Notacanthiformes; family Halosauridae; genus Aldrovandia; species Aldrovandia affinis. The sequence goes on from JAINUG010000160.1 coordinate 1,777,354, forward strand.
TTTGCCTTTTGCCAGGCCGCCATTGTAAATAAGAATTTGTTCTTAATGGCTAGCCTGGTTAAATAAAGGTTAAATAAAAAATAAATAAATAAATACAATTCGTGAATATATATTCAGCAAAATCCAGTGATTTGTTGGACATGCTGAATGTTTATTAATTACCATTAGAGCCATCTCCAAATACCATTCCTCCAGGGGTTAATTCTTTAATACTTTTAAATACTCTTCAAAGAAATACTTGGGTCAAATTTTAGGCTTTGTTTGGAAACACATGTAAAATAAATTATTTAGAAAAAATAATGACTGTTTAGCTCCAAGAAGTGCCACTGGTGCCACTCTGTTTAACCTTTTCCTTCCCAGTGTTACAGGTATGGTACACAGCTGCCTACGATGATGTCTATCGCTGTATTACTGCACTGATCTCTTGCGGAAACTATGATTGTTCTTACCATGTATTAATGCACATCTTGTAAGTCGCTCTGGATAAGAGTGTCTGCTAAATGCTTCAAATGTAAATGTAAATGACTCCATCAGCTCCATCAGTCTGATGACACCAGACAGTGTGTTAGTAAAATTGTCCTCAAACATAATTTGTCTTTGACATTTAAAGGCAAGGGATTTGTTTTCTCTTCCTTCGCTAACACAGTTTGGCAAATGTGGTCAACTGCAAATTTGTGAAGAATTTCATTTATTTTTAAGTCAGCGTTCAGGACAGATGTTGATTGAATCCAGACGCTGCAACAGCTGTCCTGTGTGAATAAGCTTTGAGTGAGCTGGGCGCTATGCACAGTCTCTCCATGCTGAGAGCAACTTTATCATTTGTTGTCCATGTGTTTGGAATGTCCCCCACACATTCTATGCCATCCTCAGTACTGCATCACAATAAGTAGATATCATGATAGACAGGTAACTCTCACATACACATCCAGTTTGTTGGCCTCATGTCTGTGTGGTTTGTGCTCTTGTGCCATTTGTCAAGCCCCCCTCCCCTCCACCTCTGTGATCACAGTTTTTCTTCTGCTGTCCAAGGTACCGGGGATTGTGCTGCTGCCCCGTTCCACCCCCCCAACGCTGCTGAAGAGCAACCCCCCAAAAACCATGATCTCCACGGTGATCTGCAACGGCGCCTTACAGGAGGCTCGGAGCGAGGCACAGACTGGGCACGGGGGGCATGGGGGCACGGGAGCCCTGTGAGGCGCCACCACCGCTGGAACTCAATACCCCCCGCGCAGAACCTCCGAGCCAAACACCTGCTGGCCTACCTGCCCCGACTACCCCAAGACTCATCACACCCGCACCTGAGAAAGGTCCACTATTTATACGTATTTATACTTACTTTTTCTGATTTTACCCGTTTTCTGCCAATTTGGTAGCCATTTACCCGTGTGCTTAGTTCAATCCCCTCACTCATAGTTCGCTGCCGTAGTCCTGTGACCGGCAGTGACAAGGGTAAAGCACTGCCTCGGTACCCCAGAACCACTCCTGTGCACAGAGAACTGTGTCGGCTTCCCTCCCCCCTCCCTGGGGCAGACAGCCAATTGCCGCCCCAATGGGACTCCCGTCCAGAGCTGACTCTGGCGCGACGGGGAATCGAACCCCGGTCGCCGTGGCCAGCATCGGACATTGAAACCACTAGACCATGTAGGAGGCTCACTATTTATACATTTAATAATAATAGTAGATAGGAATATAAAACACCTGCTCCTCTGTAAATAACAGACATCACCAAAAATCCCACTCTATGAATGGGTTGAATGCAATCACTGTAAATCGTGAGTATGCAATGGTGATTTTAATGCACTGCAAATATTAACCGAAATGCCTTGGTTTCAGGTTGAATCTAGAGTTCTTATCGAGGCAGCGGCACCACCCTGTGTGAGGGGCGCCCCAGACGCCGGCCGTGAAGCCCCGCCCCCTCTCCCGCGACCTCTGACCCCTCAGCAGCAGAGGGGTCACTGTGACGTCAGTGCAGAGTTCTCATCTGGTCAGAGCGGCGCGCCCCGGCCAGCAAAGTCCCGGCACTCCCTGCGCCATCTCAAGCGGCTCAGCTCCAGGTGGCGTATCTCTGGCTCCCCGGTGGCGGCGGCGGCGGCGAGCGCGATCCCGGCGCGAGGGCGACGGCGCGTCCATCTTCACCCTCCCCAGGCCGCTCGCCGCCTGCTGCGACCGCGTCCGAGGCCAGAGGTGCGTGGCCGCGTTGCTGGGCGACAGGAGCCGGCGGTTCGCCCCCGACGACGAGAGGCGGCAGCGCTACGTCACCAAGGACGGCAAGTGCCGCGTCAACCTGGGCCGCATCGAGGGCTGGGCCCGCTTCCTGTGCGACCTCTTCACCACGCTGGTGGACCTGCGGTTCCGCTGGTTCCTGCTGGTCTTCACCGTCTGCTACGTCGCCACCTGGGTGGCCTTCGCCGAGATCTACCTGCTGGACGCCTGGCTGAGGGACGACCTGGCGCACCTGGCGGACCCGCCGTGGCGGCCCTGCTACCAGAACGTGGACGGCTTCCTCTCCGCCCTGCTCCTCTCCGTGGAGAGCCAGATGACCATCGGCTACGGCCACCGGGCGGTGACGGCCCACTGCGCGGAGGGCGTGGCGCTCCTCATGGCCCAGTCCATCGTGGGCTCCATCATCGACGTGGTGATGGCCGGCTGCATGTTCATGAAGATCTCGCGGCCCCAGAAGCGGGCGCTGACGCTGGTGTTCTCCAGGCACTGCGTGGTGTCCCGGCGTGACGGCCGGCTCTGCCTCATGTTCCGCGTGGGCGACCTGCGGGAGAGCCACATGGTGGACGCCAAGATCCGGGCCAAGCTCATCCAGTCGCGGCTCACCAAGGAGGGCGAGTTCATTCCACTGGAGCAGACGGAGGTCAACCTGGGCTTCGACACGGGCGGGGACCGCCTCTTCCTGGTGGAGCCGCAGACCATCACGCATGTGATCGACCAGGCCAGCCCCTTCTGGGAGACCAGCGCCGAGTCTCTGAAGAGGGAGAGCTTCGAGATCATCGTCATCCTGGAGGGCATAGTGGAGGCGTCAGGTGTGTGGGCCGTGGATGTTGAAGTGCAACTGGTCACATGGCACCGAAGTACGTTGCATTTTACATTTACATTTTAGGCATTTAGCAGATGCTCTTATCCAGAGCGACTTACACAGTTTACATTTCTTTACATACAATCCATTTATACAGCTGGATATTTTACTGAAGCAATTCAGGTTATGTACCTTTAGCTCAAGGGTACAACGGCAGTGCTCCACCTGGGAATTGAACCAGCAACCTCTGAGTTACCAGTCCAGTTCCGTAACCATTACACTACACTGCCGCCTACCCAGTCATAATCCTATCGATGAGAAGGGCCTGAGACCAGGTTGATAATACGGCTACGACTATTACACTTCACAAGTAATGGTTTTGGGTCAAAGCCAACCTTATAGTTCAGTTTTTTTCTGATATGTTTTGTTTTTTTGGAGGGAAGGTCCCAGTATCTGAATATCTTCAGTTCTGAAATCTTTGAAACTGGAGAAAGCAGCCTGGTCTCATGCCCTTTGTGATGATAGGTTGGCCTCCCACCTGAGTGATTGAAAGGGCGCGAGACCCAGCTCTATGGCGAGAAGCTGAACTCCTGATGGTGTGAAAGAAGTAGGAACGCTTGAGATAAAGGAATGCTTGAGATAAAGGAATGCTTGTTTTTTTGATTTGATAATGCTGATTAATTTTCACTTGACACTTTATTCAAAACAGCTCACTACTCTTTGACAGATTGCAAATTATGCAGCCCTTTTAAAATACATTTAGGTTGCATTTAAGATAAGATAAATAAGATCAACTTTATTTATCCCCTTTGACAGTATTGACTACAATACAATTATGCAGTATGTTAAACGCAACGTGGCGCCAATTTAAATATACATTTCAAAATGTTTCATTTCCAAAATGAGCAGACAATTGTATACATGTTCATAGGCTTTGGGTTTATGCTGATGCTACATGTAATATGTAATCGTTGTTTTTTTTTGTTTGTTTTTTTTAATCGCATTTTTTCCCAATTTAGTAGCCAATTACACCCACTATTTTCAAGTCAATCACCCCTCGTAATGTGAGTTTGCTGTCATAGACCTGCGGCTGTGAGAGGCAAAGTATCATCCCCTCCGAGCCAGGCTGTCGTCGACCGTAACCCAGTACTCCAGGGCCACTCCTGTGCGCAGCAAATGTCCTGTTAGCTTCCCTCCCCCCTCCCCCCTCCCTGGGGCGGGCAGCCAATCGCTGCCCCCTGGTGGCCACTCCCGTCCAGAGATTTATCCTTTTTTCCATGTTGTAGGCATGACCTGCCAGGCCAGAACCTCCTACACAGAGGATGAGATCCTGTGGGGGCACCGGTTCGAGTCGTGCATGACCAGGGAGAAGGGGGCTTTCCAGGTGGACTACGGCGCCTTCGACAAGACCATCGCCATCCAGACCTGGACCCGCAGCGCTAAGGAGATGCAGGAGAGGGGAAGGAGGGAAAGCTGCTACTGGAACACCGCCACCGACGCCAGCCGATCGGACACTAATGACTGGCCCTGGACGGAGGAATGAACCGGAACGAGCCCAGACGCCCATACCAGTGACACGCATACCAGTGCAACCGAGACGACTCAAATGCGGACAATCATAAATAAAAATAAAGATAAAAATTCATCAACATTCATAAACGTCATATCGCATGACACATTAGGTACATTTCCTCCACGATGATTTGGTTTTATGAATGTAACATTAGACCGTATTGTTATTCGTTTAATTGGGTTTAGCAGCCTTCTTGGCACACCAAGCCATTGATGTTGTTGTTGTTGGCCCTCTTATCAGAAAGTGTACACTTGGGCTGAGGGCCAGCTCACTATGTGGAGATACTGTTCCAGTGTGTGTATGTGCCCCGCTGCTTGGTATCAAACCCTGGCCATGCCCCCTCTGACTGTCAGCAGCGGCCCCACAAGAGTGGCAGGCAATTGGCTGTATTGACCCCAGGGAGGGATGGTCTCACTTAGTGGGATTGTTCATGTCTCGTTGAGCAGCAGCGCCCCCTCTGGTGGATCAGGTGCCTGCAGTCGCTCTGCCCGAGCAGTGGCGCATGAAGTGCACTCCTCCAGTGCAGTCTCTGCACAGCTCAGCTGATGGACTGCAGAGCTCAAAGACACGGTCACTGGCAGGACATCTTTTTTGAGGAGAGCACGTGCTAATCTGCACTCTCCCTTGGTTGCTGTGATAAATTAAAACGGGTATATAATATATAATAACCAAATAACAACAATATCATCATGTTATATACAGGTAACTGCCAAAACACAGGAAACACTTGAGTATATGAAGGGTTCTGGTGGCTCTGTTATGGTGTGAGGTGCATTTTTCTGGCATACTTTAGATCCACTCAATTCCTTAGAGGGCAAAGTAAATGCCAATAAATACAAAGCCATTCTAAGTGATCACCTTTTCTATCACATTTCTATCCTGATGGGAGTTGTCTCTTCTAGGATGACAATGCCTCCATCTGTAGGTCACTGAATGGTTTGATGAGCATGAAAACCATGTAAACCATATGCCATGACCACCTCAGTCGCCAGATCTCAACCCAATTGAACACTTATGGGAGATTCTGGAGTGGAGAAACAGAGTCAGTGTTTTCCACCACTATCAACAAAGCACCAAATGATGCAATTTCTCGTGGAAGAATGGGGTTGCATCCCTCCAATAGAGTTGTAGAGTTCCAGACACTTGTAGAATCTGTGTCAAGGTGCATTGAAGCTGTTCTGGGGGCTTGTGGTGGCTCAACGCCAAATTAAGACACTTTATGTGGGTGTTTCCTTTATTTAGACATTTACCCGTATATAACTTATATATATATAATGATATATATTGATCATATTGTTGTTGTTTGGTTATTATATTATTATTACAATGTTATTAGTAGTCATTTTAAGGGAATATAGAAAATGAAAAACGTCAGTCTCAGGCAATTCACATTCAGGACAGTTATAAAAGAATCCTCTTCTTCTGCTGCTACCATACTGTAAACACAACCTACATCTGATCATAGTGAGTGTACATTTATTTAGTTTCGATTGAACAGTTTACATTTTACATTTAAGGCATTTAGCAGACACTCTTATCCAGAGTGACTTACACAGTTTCACATTTCTTTACATAGAATCCATTTATACAGCTGAATATTTACTGAAGCAATTCAGGTTAAGCACCTTGCTCAAGGGTACAACAGCAGTGTCCCCACCTCGGAATCCAACCTACAACCTTTGCGTTACAAGCCCAGTTCCTTAGCTATTATGCTAACACTGCCGCCTGTTTACCAGTTCAAAGCCCCACAGTCCGGCCCCATACCCTTGCCCTCTTTGTGTCTCAAATGTGCTTCTGCCCAGTTACATGTGCTTTCTAAGAGTAACCTTGTTGAAAATGCAATGTTTTGAGGTGACGTCTGTGCGTTTTTTGGTTTTAACGTGAGTAAAACTCTCTTTCCACCAATAGAGGGCGTCCCTGTGTGCATTTATAACACAGACACCTCTCCCTCTTTTGTACCAGCTTCAGCTTTGTGGCTCTGCACGCTCCCCACCACTGATCACGGATCAGCCCACGCAACCGCAACTCTACACCCAGTCATAATGGGGAAATACCTGAAGCTGATCTGGGGTCAGTGAATGAACGTGGCATAACACCAGATTTTATGCACACTGGCTTGGCCATTTCATAAACGATCTCCCGTCCTCAAACTAATCCTTGAATCATTAGTCGGTGATATTTTAGTGCTATTACTTTCTGCCTTTTTGAGACTTTTATATTTTCAGGCCGAGGGGGCAGGAGAAAGATGAATGGCACGGGGTGTTCTCCGGAAGATTAGGGGGATTCTCCGGGAAGGCAGCAGTGAGACTGTCAGGAATGTCTATGCGCTGTTATCGTCCCTCACCTGGTCTCCGCTCACCTGTCTAATCCCATACCACGCGTGCACTGCCATGCTCACACCGTCTGAAGGGAGAGCGACTCATCTCCGTATCAAAGGCATCTCTCACAGGGCAGACAGCTAACGTTACCTGGCACTGACACTGCGATACTCAAGCTCCTGTCACTGTGCATTGTGCAGCACAGCACTGTTAGGTACATTAAATGTACATCACCTCAATTTTAATGCACATATCCTCGACTTTATATTGACATATTTAAAACTCTTATTCTTACTGTCTATATTCCCCTTTTACTGGTTTTCTTTCAAATGTTTAATGTTTACTGTTTTGTATATTTTTAACACTGCTGCCATGTTTATCAGAATGACCTTGTGTTATACTGTGCACTTGATAAATAAAAAACAAAACTTTCTTTTGATCATTTATAAAAGAGAAAACTGATGATCACTGATTACTTATCAATGATTGATCATACTGTGTATTAATGCACATCTTGTAAGTCGCTCTGGATAAGAGCGTCTGCTACATGGTTAAAATGTTAAATGTCAAATGTAAAATCACACTTATCACATTTTTAGTATCACATGAATGGTGTTTAATCATGATATTTTGATAAGTACCTTAATGGAAATAAAATGAAAGGTGCAAATCATGTTTTTACATAAGTAGCCTATTTAATGATATTAATGAGAAATGCAAATATTTTTGTCATTCAAAATTTATTCATGAGATATTGTATTTATTGGATTATTAATGAGATATTATATATTTTGATTATTACAATAATAATATATAATGTAATATATCTCTTCAGATGATTCTGCTGATCTTGATAAATAAAGGTTAGAGCAAGATTATATTGAATCATATAATTATTATAGCTGCATACTAGGCTACTTCGTAATTTGAATATAAGTCCAATCATTAATGCACAGCCAATGGGCTATTACTACACAGTGCGATTAAATGTTCTTTGATCAGATAAGAACAACAGATCTCAAGTTTTTCCTGAGTAAAAGTGCATTGAAGCCACATGTTTTGAAATGAGCCCCATGCTTACAGAACCATTCAATCGTTGAAAATAATTAGCAGTTCTCTTCAAATGCAGAACATGCAAATCTTCTAAAATGAACACTGATTTTCCATGGGAAATATAGCTTATACAGAAAGATTAAAAACTTCGTTAGAGGCTTTAAAGTGGTTTAAACAATGAAAACCTTTCATGTTTTTCCCCCAACATTACTGTAGCTACTTCAGCATTTCAGCAGCCACACCAATTCCAGAGATAAAAAAGACAAATGTCATAGAAAAATAATAATCAAATTCCGCGGAACTTTTTTTTGTGTGCTTCTTTTCGAGTGTCTGTCAACGCGCGGTCTGAAAAAAATGTTTGTTTAGTTCTTTGAGTTCCCATATTAGCAACATCATAGCTTTCGATTTGTAATTACCTGGGTTGACGTGATATGAGGCTTTTCAACAATTCGTAATAATGACCTTTGCTCAGAAGCTGCGAATTGTCAGCTGCTCCATGGACCCTTCTGCTGGCACAGGTAGGAGCGTTACTAAGCAACCTGTACCCTATCAGTGCTCGGAGGGGGTATCTTTGGAGATGTTTGCCCCCACAAAGAACTGGTTCAACCTGCCTCTGCCTAGGCCCCATGGCCCCCCTTGGCAAAACAACGGGTTCATTCTTTTGCGCCGCTGCTGACCTCATTGTCCCATTGTGAAACGAAAATCCCGCATTGCATTCTGCTAAATGGCAAAGCGTCGGACAGCTGGGCGCTCGGCGCATCTTTCTCTCTCCCCGCGCGCGGTACTCCGCAGACCAGCGCCGCGTTTTCCCGGGCACGACACGAGAGGAAAACATGGTGAGCCACCGCCACCGCCACCGCCACCGACACCGCCACCGACACCCGTCCCGCTCCATCCTGGCTCTGGTGGACATAATCCCCCGCAGAAGGTGTTTTTCTCGGGGATCTTTGCGTTTGATTTGAATTGCGGTTCAATCCCCAGGTGGGACACTGCCGTTGTACCCTTGAGCAAGGTACTTAACCTGAATTGCTTCAGTAAAATATCCAGCTGTATAAATGTATGTAAAGAAATGTAAACTGTAACTCGCTCTGGATAAGAGCGTCTGCTAAATGCCTGTAATGTAATGTAATTAGTTTGATATCAGACTTGATATCAGATGGATGAGGGATGCACTTGTGCGAATTTGGAACGTAGTCTGTTATTATTTCGTTGATGTGGATTTTTGACGTTTTCCTTTCTACGGGCAAGATTAAGACACACGACTAACTTGGTTTATTGATCTATGTAGTTTTATCAATTTAGCAGTAACCTATTTTTATTGTAATTGCCACGTCCCCGGTGCAGAATAGGCTAATTATGTTGAAGTTTCATTATGAGTAGGCTATTCTTGGAGGATAATAATGCTGTATGCTTTTATTCTGCTAGGAGTATTGGTTCTGGTATGATTTAATGAGAAAAATATGAATTTAGATTGTATTATTTAAATTAAATTATATATCATAACTGTTATAATATTGGTTATACATTGGAAACTTATTATTGAACATTTCATTGTTTTCTTATTATATATATTTTTTAAATGTGATTGGAATTTTTTTCTACTCAAGATTTTTCCATTTATTTCATTGTAATAATAATCAGTTTTGTTTTGGAGAAAAAATGGTGCACATAACAGATATTATATCTGATTAAACTTTTCTTGGAATCTTATGGTAAGAAACTATTTTCGAACAATTATCAAAGATACGTGAATCACAAACATGCATGAGACAATTATATTTTTTGTGATTTCTGTATCTATAGAAATGTACATTTGTAAATTCAAGATTTTAGATATAGAATATATATGCTATTTAGCAGACACTTTTATCCAAAGCGATTTACAGTAGTGAATGCATACATTTTTCAGTATATGTAGTCCCAGTGGGAATTGAACCCACAACCTAAGTGTTGTCAGCGCCATGCTCTACTTAGTGAGCCACACAGAACCACAAGATTTAGATCTACGCCTAATGTAGGATTTTTAAATGCATGTGTCACATTAGCAGTTTGCTTCTCCAGAGGTGTGTCATTACTATTTTATTGACTTCTTTCTAAAAATATATACTAACAGCTGGATGTTTTGCTATCTTGCTGGGCTTAAATTAGTTTAAAAGAATATGGGAACCATGCACGTCTTTGAGTTCCCGGGACCTTGACAGAACACAAACTTCAAAGACTGTCGCACAAGCAGGCACCTGTACTTGGGTGTAAACAGATCTTACGAAGGAACCGTGATTCTTTGCTTGGGCCGCAAAATGAAGGTACTGTTTCTGAAACAGAAGATGTCGCCACAGAAGGAACGTGTATCGATGGCTCCCTGTCATACGACAGGTGTGAGCAGCGCAGATGAAAAGGTCAGTCTTTCCACCTCCGGGGCCCTGAGAGACAGTGAGAGTCATTGTGCAGATGTGAGTTGGGCTCCGGGAGGTGTCGGGAGACATGCGGGAATGACAGACGCACTCTGATCGCGCACAGGTGGCAGTGTTGGATGGCTGTACGTCACTCCGAGCCCGGTGTGCAGTGGATTGTCCCTCTCAGTGAAAGAAACATTGTGCGTTACACCTGGGAACGCCTGGAGAGCCTTCTCTACGGCTCACTGCCATCTTTAATTATAACCTTTACAATGGCAGTGTGGAAATGTAAACTGGGGTTGTGTAAGGTGCAGGATAAAGACAGGACAAAGCCTCCAGTGCACTCTTGCATTGGAAGTGGCTCTGGATAAAATGCTACATGAATGTAATGTGAATATAGTGCCAGGTGGCTCATCCTGCTAAGACCTTGTTTTCTGCAGTGTGGATGTGCCCCATCGTTTTGTATGTAAGTCTTGACCTGGCAGCCCTGCAGAGCAGTGCATAATTGGCCATTGCATTGCCCAGGGAGGAAGGGTTTCAGTCAGCGGGTTTGTCCTCATTTCATTGCACAGCAGCAATGCCCCTGGCCAATCATGCCTGCGGGCTGGCCGTGCCGACTGCATGTCTTCATTCCTCCCCTACTATAACTGTGAAGCAACTTCAGCGCTGGAAGATTGGTCAATTCTATTTTCAAGGTTCAGCAACCTTCAGACCAACAGAAGAAGTGACAGCGGCGGTTGCTAGCAGTCTCTGCTGTCCCTTGTCTTCCAGAGTATTGAGGCGGATTCGCTGTCCGTGATTGAGAATCCTGGAGCTGTCCGACACCCTTTTGGCACAGACGGGACAGGTGTAGGAGGGGCCAGGGGCGCCCACAGCAACCCGGCCTGGCTGAGAGAGGTTCACCCTAATAAAGGCAAGCCCTCTCTACCTTACCTCTCCACCCCGTATATATACAAGTATACCTTTTATGCAAATATGTGTCGTGCATGAAATACACTGTTCGGATCACTAAAATCACTCCTCTCCTTTGTGCACAGGGCATGCATGCCACATTTGTGATATTCTCCTTTTTTAGAGCTGAATTAAAATGAGATTCCAGTTTGTTGCCCTAAGCCAGGGTGTCCCATTCCACATGATTGTGCACCATGAGTACAGCCCAGTGCACTTCTCTCAGCATCAGATTCAAATCACTGGTGCTGGCTTATGAAATGGCTAGAGGCACTGCTCCCCCATACCTCCAGACACTCATCACTCCCTACACCCCAGCCAGACCCCTCCGCTCCGCCTCCTCTGGCAAACTGTCCTTTCCCTACAAGCGCCCGGCAGCCGCTCCTCGCGGTCTCGCCTCTTCTCTGTCCTTATCTTCCGCAAGAGACTCAAAACCCACCTTTTCAGACTCCACTACCACTGAATTCTGTACATCTAGCCAATTGTCATCACCACTGCCTACTACTTGTTCAATACTTTTTGTATATGTATACTTGTTTACTCCTCAAAAAACCAAACAAAAAACCCAATTTCTAACCTTTTCCTTCCCAGTGTTACAGGTGTATGCAGCTGCCAACAATGATGTCTATCACTGTATTACTGCACTGATCTCTTGCGGAAACAATAATGGTTCCTACCATGTATTAATGCACATCTTGTAAGTCACTCTGGATAAGAGCGTCTGCTAAATGTTTAAAACGTAAATGTAAATAAGTTGTGTTGTTTTTCCAGTGTCTGCGAGGGGGACAGCCCACAGGCTGGTGAGAGTCCTGGCTGCTGTGTGTGCAGTTGGGATCCTGGGGGGCGTGGTTGTTGGAGTTTGGTTCATAGGTGAGAAACACGTCTGTTTTGTGTTTTCGAAGCGTAGACGGTGAATCTCCTCAGTTGTATTAAACAGAAGATACAGTGTTTGTTTTGAGAGAAAATAGATGCACGTGTTTTTCAGAAGTTGTCATTTTGCTATTTTCATTCTCGGTAACAACTTCTTGGTATGAGCAACTAAAAAAAAAAATTGTATAGACACATTTTGTGTAAAATTAAGGGTCAGAGTGTGGAAGCAGAATTATATATATTTATAATGACAAAAGGCCTTGGGTTCCCAGATGGCGTATGCAACTAAAGTCCTTCTAGTCCACTAGTACACAGTAACTGTGCAGCCCAAGCTTAATAAGGTACACAGACAAAGACAACATCTTTAATGCATTTTCTATGAATGTTTCATAAAGTAATAATGTCATGCTCATGTAGGCGTTATGACATATACTGTATGCTGGCAGTGTAGTATAATGGTTAGTGTAATGGTGTAATGGTTAGGGAGCTGGGCTTGTAACCTCAGAGGTTGCAGGTTCAATTCCCAGGTGGGGCACGGCTGTTGTACCCTTGAGCTAAAGGTACTTAACCTGGATTGCTTCAGTAAAATATCCAGCTGTATAAATGGATTGTATGTAAAGAAATGTAAACTGTGGATAAGAGCGTCTGCTAAATGCCTAAAAATGTTAAATGCTAAAATCTTTGAAAAGACTTTAGAAAGTACCCTTTATTTGTAATCTCTGAGATAGATTTGCCCTTTTGGATATTAAGCAGCGAGACAAACATTCAAAACGGAGATGCAAGAACAACAATGTGCTTTCCACTTTACACATTTCTATTCTTTAAAAAAAATAATCCCAGTAAAACTGCTGCTGAAGCCTGCAGCCACTCAGAGTCCAGCGGGCCTGGGGGACACTAAAGAGACCTCCTTCTGCAACGTGACGGAGGACATCTCTGTCACAGACCCCAGAAAAGGTCAGTCACCTTCACTTCCCACCCCAAACAACTGATCCAGGATCAGCTGGCTGCCCTTAGTCCTGCACACCCAGCCACACACCCCAGTTTTGTTCTTGCGCTAACTATGATTGTTCCTACCATGTATTAATGCACATCTTGGATAAGAGCGTCTGCTAAACGCTTAAAATGTAAAATGTTATGTAATGTTCATGACGTCCCTTCATTTCCTGCTCACCCACCAATTATTTGCCAGCACCCAACTTTATTGCCTTACACCCCAAATATGTATGTTCCCTTACCTGCATGCTGCAGATTAAATGGTTGTTGGCATTTCCATTACTGACAGATAGATTAACACACAACCACACACAGCAAATAGACTGACCACAGTATTAACACACAGATGCAAGTATCACATCTTCTGGTCAAACCACTGCCCACATATTAAAGACACACATACCAAAATGATGCAGTCACACAGGTAGGTGAATTAACTCGTACATATTGGCATGCACACAAGATATTGTTTGTGCACTGTGTATGTGTTTTTCAACGCGCGTGACATTAATGACGCCTCATTGGCTTTTCATGTTGCTCCTGATGCTGTTACTGGGTCTCTCCAACTCAGGTGAGTAAATATTCTTACGATCAAAGTTAAAGACCGAAGGCAATGATATTAGTAATAATAAGAATCATCTCCTGATGTTCACAAGCTCACTCGCGCTTATGAACTCTGTTACACATACATGCTGTCAATATTAGTTTTTTTCTGGAATATAACACATATTAGTTACCCAGTGTTTGTAATGGCATGCATATACATGCCCTTGGCAGAATGGCGCCTACAAGCCACAACAACGAAATATATTATAGGGCTTCACTGGAGTGGTGAAGGAAGCGATACACTGTTGTGCCCTCAAACTAATTATAACAGCATTCTCTCAGTTATTCTATCAACCTTTTTTTCTGCATAGCCACCTGCACACTATCGTTATACAAATGGGGGGGGGGAACATCATAGTTTGTTGTGCGTACAAATAGCGGATGCTATTTTATGTGCGTGCTGAGGGGGGCGCTGTTTGACGTGTGCACTGCGAAGGTGACGAGGCTGTCCTTTGACACGTGTAGGCTACTGAGGTGGGCGATGTTTGCTGTGCACTCCGAAGGGGTGCTTTTTCCAAACAAACTCTGAGGTGGAGCGCTGTTCTGATGGGCAGGTGGAGGGATTTTCAACCAATCAGGCTCAGTGTTGTACAGGATCAGCGCGGAGGGATTTTCAACCAATCAGGCTCAGTGTTTTACAGGATCAGCGCGGAGGGATTTTCAACCAATCAGGCTCAGTGTTTTACAGGATCAGCGCGGAGGGATTTTCAACCAATCAGGCTCAGTGTTTTACAGGATCAGCGCGGAGGGATTTTCAACCAATCAGGCTCAGTGTTTTACAGGATCAGCGCGGAGGGATTTTCAACCAATCAGGCTCAGTGTTTTACAGGATCAGCGCGGAGAACTCTCTGCTGGAGATCCAGCTGGAGAAGCTGCAGACGTGGCTGCCCGTGTGCTACGAGCGGTGGAACTCGTCGCTGGGCACGCTGGTGTGCCGCCAGCTCGGATACCTGAGGTCAGTGCGCCGGACATGGGTCCGAGTCCCTCTTATCCAAGTCACAAGTAAGTCTCAAGTCATTTGGTCCAAGTCTCAAGCAAGTCCCTTGTCATCAAAACAGTGACTCGAGTCCAAGTCACAATGACTTGAGTCCACATCTCATCTCTGCAGTGCGCCGGAATGGGCAGCAGGAGGCGCTGCTCGTGGCACGGAAGACTTGTCTACCGTTTTTCTCAAGCGCTCTAGGTTTGCGCCTTCAGCAACCCTAAAGCCATTTGGAAATTGTTTGGTTGGACATATATATATATGCCATTTAGCAGCCAATTTTATCCAAAGTGACTTACAGTAGTGAATACATACATTTTTTCAGTATATGTGGTCCCAGTGGGAATCGAACCCACAACCTAAGCGTTGCCAACGCCATGCTCTACCTACTGAGCCACACAGAACCACTATACATATATATATCCAATCATTTACACTCATTTACACATTTAATACGGCTGTATTACCTGATAGTGGGTAGTTAGGTTTACTGACCATCTTCCGTCACCCATATTCAATTTACTGACCATCTAATTTCACAGATATTCAGTTTATGGACTGAATCCACTGTACCTTCACAGATATTCCTTTGTCCTGCCAGGGGCAGGGTGGGTTTAAGTTGGCGAGGGTTCCTCATGTTACTGCTACATTAGAACAACAGCACACCAGATGCCCACAGGCTACCAGCTGTCATAATACGTAAGTTCGAGATAAGCCTCTACTCTATTTGGCGCTAGCTCTGTCCTGTAGCACTGTATGGCCTGTAGAAACCATACTGTACTCACAACAGTCACCAGCTCATGGATGAGTTGAAAGGTTGGCTGGGTAACCCATCCACCTCATTGCACAATAGCAGCTCCTCTGGTTGATCGAATTACCTTTTACATTTTACATTTTATGCATTTAGCAGATGCTATTATCCAGAGCGACTTACACAGTTTACATTTCCTTACATACAATCCATTTATACAGCTGGATATTTTGGATATTTTACTGAAGTAATTCAGGTTAAGTACCTTGCTCAAGGGTACAACGGCAGTGCCCCACCTGGGAATTGAACCTGCAACCTCTGAGTTACAAGCCCAGCTCCCTAACCACTACACTACACTGCCATTCCATGCGTTCCATCCTCTGACTGAACTGTGCCTTGCCTTTGGGTTCACGACTTGGTATTAATTGTTCAACGCCCTGGAAATGCCTTGGCGCAGTGACTGAGTTCTGTGGCAATAAAATTGAAACGTAATGAATCGGGCTCGTGCAGACTGTCCGCTGTCTGCCTGCCTTAGCTACAGTTCTGCCCCAATAGTGACTGCACAGCTCAGCTGGTCCGTTACCGAGGGGACAGAGGTGGCAGCCGGCTTCCTGAATTGACGAAGGATGCCAGGACAGGCCAAAATTAAGATGTGGCATTCCAAATTCAGGGAGAAATTAGGAATAGGGATTCAGATAATACAAATAAAAACAGAAATCATTGTGTTGGTATTCAGTCCGTATTTGTTGGCTAGTGTAACAAGGCGCTTGCATTCACAGGCTAACCAAGCACAAAGGAGTGAACCTGACAGATATCGGACCCAACTACACAGATGGCTTTGTCCAAATTACTTCAGAACACAAGAGCAGTCTAGAAAACATATGGCAATTCAGGTAAATCATTTTTTCCCCCTAATGTTTTTAATAAATGTTATACATTGACATTACATTGCCAGAGCAATCGTATTGTGACTGTCTATTCAAATGATGAGCATTACCAATCAGAAATACTGCATTCAATGGTTTCTGTGTCATTGTTCATTGTTTCCATTTCTGTTTCTGCAGGGGAAGCTGCCTCACAGGGAAGGTTATAGCTTTGAAATGCTTTGGTAAGTTAGACTCAAAATGGTCTCATAAAATAAACACTGTTAGACTCAAAATGGTCTCATAAAATAAACACTGTTAGACTCAAAATGGTCTCATAAAATAAACACTGAAAAAAGCACAAAATACTGTAATAAACTTAATGGCTGAATCATTTTGCACGTCCTATATCTGTTTTATGTTTTTCTGATCCACAAGACACCGGTGTATACTGTACATACATGCTCATGTGAATGAGGAAACACACACACACACACACATGCACACAAACTAGGGATGTTAATGGTTAATCGATATTAAGAATTTGATCGATCAAGCATATGTAAACAGGCTGTGCACATGGTTCACCCCTGAACACGTATATATGCTTATATTCTTAAAAAGAACCAGTAAGGGGACGAGTCAGGAGGTAGGCTTTTTTTGTCTTTCAAGTAGCCAAGCCTCCGCTGCCAGACAGCCCTTTTCATTTCAAAAGGAATATTGTTTTTGTTGTTAGGCCTACTGAATGGTGTTTCATTTCCTTCATAATTCTTATTGTTTTATGCTGTTAAAATAGGCCTGTGTCTCAAAAAATAGAGTAAAGCTTTGATTGAGGAAAAAATGCATTTTATATTCTCTGTCATACGCTACATTTTGCAGTTTTTTTTTTTTTTTTAAAGATTAATCGATTCATTGTTTGTTAACGTGGTGCGACGATCGATCAAGGAAATTTCTTAAAATTAGCATCCCGAACACAAACACAAGCACCTGTTTAACTTCTGCTGGGTGGATCTGTTCCTCCAGAGTGTGGGACTCGGGCCAAGCTTCCCAGGATCATCGGAGGCGTGGAGGCCACTTTGGGGAGATGGCCCTGGCAGGTGAGCCTGTACTACAGCAGCCGTCACACCTGCGGAGGCTCCATCATCACCAGCCAATGGATCGTCACAGCCGCACACTGCGTCCACAAGTAAGAGCCCTCACTGTCCTCCTCCACAGCTGACGACACTTTTCACTCCACGATGAAGCGCCATGTACTGCAACACCTTGCATTGACGGGATATTGGAGACGTTCTTGTAAGTCTTGTACATCTTGTAAGTCGCTCTGGATAAGAGCGTCTGCTAAATGTTTAAAATGTAAAATGTAAATGTAAACGTTACCTGGCCACTGAAAAGGGTCAATGCGATGCTTTCCGATGCTTTGGTTCTTTATATTTTGTGGTGATAAATTGAACGGTAAGTACTGCCAACTGGCAAAATCTCGCAAGGATTATTTTTTTAAAAAAGCTAGGCAAACAATGTTGTCTTTTGGAGTTGAAACTCTATTTCTATATATGAAATTACATATTTTTTGGAGTTTTGGGTTTTTCTCTCCCCTCTTCAATGGTTACTCTCAGACCCACCTCCTACTTTCCCAACCAATGGTGATCAGTTTCAGACAAAATATTTATACAGAAAAACAAACAAAGATACACTTTTTATCAACTTTTTTATCAACTTTTTTATCAACTTGTTTATTTTTTATAAAATGTATTTTTTTGATACTCTGTGTTGTAGGTCAGTTCCTCAGACAGTTTGTTTCCTTCTGAATTACTTTATTTGCCAGAAGCTGCAACCGGTGAAATGGGAACCTGAACTGCAGTATCATATATATTGCAATCTTATCAATAAGATATACAGAGATGTTGAAACCAATACGCTGATATTTTGCTGAACATGATTTCTGTGAACTTTCACATTTTTCCTCACCACAATATCAGAGTGTTTTTCAGTATTCTCTGTATTTCCAAGTTATGTTTTCTAGCTTTCAGAAATTAAATTAATTCTCCCAAGTGGCTCATCAGTCAGTAAAGGTACTCACCCCAAGTACAGGCTGGACCCTGACATCACTGAGACATTCCAGGTTCGAGTCTTGACTGTGTCACTTCCTGTCTATGACCAGCAGTCCACAGTGGTGGGACGCAATTAGCTTTGTTCCACCAGGGGTAGAGTAGGTCTAAGGTCAGGGTTCATCCTGCAGTGGCTCCTATACACGATTCTTGCGATCTGTGTGGTTGGCGGAATAATAACTTAGAGGCACAATTATTAATTCAAAACTTGGGGGGAAAAGTGATAATAAATGTAAGAACAAAATAATATTACAAAGACAATACAGTTAACAAATGACACAAAATAAGAATATCAGGTCCATTCCAGCTGACCTCTGACCTTTGCTCTGAAGCTACAGGCTTCCTCAGGTGTCCAGCTGGATGGTGTACGCGGCATCGTCACGCGGAGTTCGGCCAAACTCGCCCAGCACGCGGGATACGCAGTGGACAAGATCATCTACAACAAGAACTACAACCACAGAAGTCATGACAACGACATTGCCTTGATGAAACTCAAGACCCCGTTGAATTTTACAGGTGACGCGAAGGTTCTGTGCGGGCTCCCGTTCGATCCACCCTCGTTAGGACACACAGGGAAAATGAGACAACGTGGAAGGGTATTCCTGTTTGGGTTTATCGGGATAATTGAGTCATGTCGGAGCATGTCAATAATCATTAGAAACATATTTGGCTTACACATATGTTAAGGATTTTCTCTTGCGCAATGAAAATGAGTCCAGCCAACTGAAACCTGCACTTCCTGAGCAATGCTACGACCAATCATGTGCTGCCCTGTGCAGCTACTGACCACATGATTGGCCACTGGGAGAGCCAGGATTCAATACCAGACCAGTGGGGTACAGTGGGGTACACCAATACCCAGTTTCCGTGCCCTTATTACTGCTGCTTTCAACTTACATTTCCAAATAGCAATACCATTTTACCATGCTTCATAGAGAATGCAGTAACTCATCTTGCACACATACATGCTGCCATGTACATTTTGTGGTTCTGTGTGGCTCAGTTGGTAGAGCATGGCGCTGACAATGCTTAGGTTGTGGGTTCGATTCTCACCGGGACCACATATACTGACAAATGTATGCATTCACTACTGTAAGTCGCTTTGGATAAAAGCGTCTGCTAAATGGCGTATTATATTATATTACATTTTCATGTTTTCATCTTTCTTCCAGACACCATCAGGCCAGTGTGTCTGCCACAGTATGACTATGACCTTCCTGGGGGGACACAGTGCTGGATCTCCGGATGGGGTTACACACAACCTGACGATGGTACTCACACACGACATAGAGCACTGGCATGGCTGGGAAATCACATTCCCATTATAGATCTACATTCAGTGACATATACTCTGCAGCAGGGGTCCCGACCTTGGTCCTGGAGAGCCACAGGGTCTGCTGGTTTTTGTTCTTGCCTGAAAATCAGCAACCAATTAGAAAAGACAGTGGTTACAATGTTTGACACTGGCCATGGAGACCGGGGTTCGATTCCCCGTCCCGCCAGAGTTGGCTCTGGCCGGGAGTGCCACCAGGGGGCGGCTATTGGCTATCCGCCCCAGGGAGGGGGGACGTTCGCTGCACATAAGAGTGGCCCTGTAGTACCGGGTTACGGTTGACGGCCTGGTGAGTGCCTTCTCGGAGGAGACGTTACTTCGCCTTCGTCACTACCGGTCGCAGGACTACGGCAGCGAACTCACATTACTACGGGGGGATTGACATAAAAATAGCGGGTCTAATTAGCTACTAAATTGGGAGAAAATGGGATAAAATCAGAAACAAAATGTTTAGAAACCAGGTGAGGTGAGTTAACTGTAATCTGAGTCAACTGCTCCACTTGATCAATTAAGCACTGAGTAATCACGAAAACCAGCAGACACTGTGTGGAGGCTTTGGGGTGTCTAATCACAGATATTCATAGGATGGGATAGGAATCATGGGATATTTAGTGAGCACAAACTACTGTACTGTACACACACTGGGCTATATCCTGAAAGTATCCTGGACACATGCACTCATAGAACTTTCTCCATCTAACATGATGGTCATACTCACAAATTTACATTAGCCTTGTTATTTTACATTTGCTGGGTACAGATTTCTGGTATTTCAGGATGTTTTCTCAGTATGTTTCACTTGTCAAGAAAGATCTCAAATTAAAGGACATATCTTATAAAGACAAAATACCGCGCACTGTACTTTACTGAGTAGCCTTGCCCAAAAAAAACATTATTATGGTTTAGAGTTTAGAATTTCGTTTTGCATCTCCGTTGATGCAGAATAAATGTAGGCTGAGAGTGTGCATGTGTCCAGGGTGTGAGTCGAGGGTACACCGAAGGTAACGTTAAGCATCGTCTCTCTCTCTCTGACAGTCCACATCCCTGACACGCTGAAAGAAGCGCCGGTCCCTTTGATAAGCACAAAGAAATGCAACAGCTCCTGCATGTACAACGGAGAGATCAGCCCAAGGATGCTGTGCGCTGGATACACCGAAGGCAAGGTGGACGCATGCCAGGTCAGCCCCTCAAACTCCAGCACTTACACTCGCCTCCAAGGATGAGGCTAAGCAGGTGGTATAATGGTTAGGGAACTGGGCCAGGTTCAGATTCCCTCAAACTCCAGCACTTAACACTCAGTTAATATCCAGCTGAACCTGGATAAGAGCGTCTGCTAAATGCCTGTAATGTAATGTAATGCCAGGTCAGCTCCCTCAAACTCCAGCACTTACACTCACCTCCAAGGGTGAGGCTAATGCCAGGTCAGCTCCCTCAAACTCCAGCACTTACCCACCTCCAAGGGTGAGGCTAATGCCAGGTCAGCTCCCTCAAACTCCAGCACTTACACTCACCTCCAAGGGTGAGGCTAATGCCAGGTCAGCTCCCTCAAACTCCAGCTTAATGCCAGGCTAATGCCAGGTCAACTCCCTCAAACTCCAGCACTTACACTCACCTCCAAGGGTGAGGCTAATGCCAGGTCAACTCCCTCAAACTCCAGCACTTACACTCACCTCCAAGGGTGAGGCTAATTTGACTGGCTTTTTAAAAGATGTCATCATACATAATTATTGTTCATATAAAGCCACATATTTTAATCACAAATGATAGCAGGTACAGATTTAAGACTACAATATGTTATGTAATTCAAATTCAAATTCATGCACAGCTTTACACAATGTTTTTTTTTTTGTTATATTGCTCCATGTAAAAATTGTCTTAAGAATGGATGTAATCCTCCAAATCTGATTGGTTGATCACACAGGGTTCTGTGTGGCTCAGTATGTAGAGCATGGCACTGGCAACGCTTGAGTTGTGGGTTCAATTCCCACTGGGGCCACATATAATTAAAAATATATGCATTCAGTACTGGAAGTCGCTTTGGATAAAAGCGTCTGCTAAATGGCATATATTACATTATATTACTATTATCCTGACCCCAGGGAATCTCAGTTCTGCAGTTAGTTAGTATCTAATTTAATGGAAATTTAATTTAATGAGGTAGATGGCTTGCTATTTTTGCTCAACATGCAGAAACCTTCCAGCGCTTCTGCGCAGTTACATTCCCTTACATTTCTCTAGTAAGGAGAGGCAGTAATGGAAGATGGCTTTTAGGACAGTTGGGAGTTTCAGTCCCAAATATGACCCTGTTGTTTTACCACTGAGCAGGATACTTAACCTATATTGTTTCAGATAAATATTCAGCCTTATAAATTAAAAGAATAAGCCCTTGGGACTGGGGGCGTAGGGGAAACAATGAGTGCTGTCTCTAAAATATTTAAGGAGGAGGCAGCGCGTGGTCTAGTGGTTTCAACGTCTGTCACTGCCGTTTGTCACGCCAGAGGACTAGTGCCAGGGAACTGTATGAGTGTTGGGAAGGCAGGGGTCATTGAACTAAGCACAGCAGGTAATTGGTTACCAAATTGGGAGAAAATCTGAAAAATAAAATTATTATTATTATTTTTTTTTTTTTTTATGTCAGTTTAAACAAGTGTAAATGTCCATTTGAGACTTTCATCAGTGCAAGAAAACAGCAGGAGTTTCGAAATTAGAATAAAATATTATCTTCTGTCCTTTTCTCACACAGGCTGAAATGTTTGCACATTTGCATTTTGTTGCACTCTGGTTTGTTTAAGCTGTTTAAACTGGCTTGTAAACCTTCAGACTTTGTGAGTGACATTTTGTTGGTGGTCCAGCATCGGACACCTGAAAAGGGGCTTGAAGACAGCAGTCGTGTGCTCAGGATATTTTACATTTACATTTTAAGCACTTTGCAGACGCTCTTATCCAGAGCGACTTACACAGTTTACATTTCTTTACATACAATCCATTTATACAGCTGGATATTTTACTGAAACAATTCAGGTTAAGTACCTTTAGCTCAAGGGTACAACAGCAGTGCCCCACCTGGGAATTGAACCTGCAACATCTGAGTTACAAGCCCAGCTCCCTAACCATTACACCACACTGCCAGCGGCCGCACTATGAGGTTAAAGGTCCTGGGTTCTCATGCGATTCCTCAGGGGGACAGTGGCGGGCCTCTGGTGTGCCAGGACGACAGCGTGTGGAGGCTGGTGGGCGTGGTCAGCTGGGGAACGGGCTGTGCCGAACCCAACCATCCCGGCGTTTACACCAAGGTGGCGGAGTTCCTGGGCTGGATTTATGACATGATTGAGGTAACCCTCCTCTTCCATTACCGAAATCCAAACTAGAGTGGATTGTGATAGAGTGCCTTCTGCCTTCTCATTTAACAATAAATAAAAATAAAAATCTAAATATTTAGACGTTTTTCAGTGCAGAGCTTTTTTTAAATGTATTGAAGGTAAGTGCAGTTCTGAGTGCAGTGGTTTCTTGGAACAATCAGGATGAAATCCCCATTTTTGACTGGAAGGGGTATCAGTGTACTGGGAAAGAGAGTCAGATTCATTACTTTCTAGGTCTGTGTGTCCATCTCAAACTTAACAATGGAGTACAGTCTTTTCAGCAGAAACCTAGTCTGGTGCACCTGGGTGAAAGAGGTAACCTGTGTTACCTTTAAAAAATAAATAAATAAAAAATGTACTAACCTTTTCCTTCCCACTGTTACAGGTATGGTACGCAGCTGTATTACTGCACTGATCTCTTGCGCAAACTATGATTGATCATACCATGTATTAATGCACATCTTGTAAGTCGCTCTGGATAAGAGCGTCTGCTAAATGCCTAAAATGTAAAATGTAAAATGTAAAATGAGTGGATGGATCGTCTCATTTTTAGTCACAAAGGGAAATCTGTAAGACACTACACAGTGAACTTGTCTTAATTTGTTTTCCACTGTTGAGAATAACGCACTTGTACTCTCGTTTCTTTGGCCAGAACTACTGAAAACAAGTGAGAAGAGAGAAGATGGGATTGGACAGCAGTGAAGATCTGTAGATGTATTCATCCTTTCGTTCTTCCAAGAAGGAACAACGGTCCAAGGCAGTATATTTAATGTGCAGGGGCTCAAAACATGCACATTCGGTGCTGTGCTTTTGTGCATTTATGACAATTTATGACAAATGAACAAAACCAAACCACGCGTATTATCATGGAGCAGTTTATATCCCCATTGTAAATGTATGTTTAAAGTCTCCAATCTTCATGTGCAAATGAAATCTTGAAAAACATTTTTTTTAAAGAACTGTGGTATTTTCTATTATGTGTGTGTGTGTGTGTGTGTGTGTGTGTGTGTGTGTGTGTGTGTGTGTGTGTGTGTGTGTGTGTGTGTGTGTATATATATAATGACAGCTTTTCTAATTTCCTGTAAGCAAACCAAAGAGAAAGAGATTACTGAGTGTGGTGAAATTAATTGGGTTTTAAAAAGTGATGAATGTCTGTTTTTCAATTGTAATTGTAATTGTATAAATACACAGATTATTCAAACTGTAAAATGAAAGTCATTGTCACTATATATTTTCTTATTTAATGTTTGTCATAAACATTCTTATACTTACCTATATGCGAACATATTTATAAATACAGCATATTGCATTTGTCATATCAATAAATTAAGATGTACAAATGTTTAAACTCCATGTGTCAATTGTCTTATCTTAGAAATTCAGAAGTTCAACGTTTTTCCTTAAATCGATTGAATAAAGTTGGGTTAACTCATCCAGCAGGGGGAGCCCTCTCCCACTACTAGCGCGTGTTTCAGGTCTCCGTCCATTTCGTTTCCATGGTTACGAAAGATACTTGGTCAAACAGACGGAAGCGGCTCCTGAAATTTGTGGTAAAGGTAATCTAACTAGCAACTACAAGCTTCCATATGTATGTTATTTGTGTTTTGTGCTAGCTAGATGTTTACCATTGATGTCATGTCAAATGAGTATTTACGTATTTTGTCTATTTTATGTAGCTGCAACTGGTTACGTTAGCTAATGATAGCTTATTCGCTGTAAAGTTATTCACTAAAGTTAACTTACTAGCTGCATTAGCTTGCTCGCTGGCTACATACGTAATCGCTGTTCTCTTATGTGATTTCTACTTTCTAGGTAGCGATAGCTGGTTTAATCAATCAATCAAGAACACGTCTCCACCAAGTTAGAAACGCCTCTCTCTTTTCCCCCAGTATAATTTAGCTCGGGATTATGTCAGCGTTTCCGGGCCAGAAGGTCGATCTGCAACAGGTCAACCAGTTGTGGTCAATGCTGGACGAGATGTCAGAAAGCGACCCGGAGAATTACCGCACATTCATCCAGCGACAGATGAAGGACGGAGCGGAGTTCTGTGCCCTCCACAGGCTCACTGCTGCCTGCGCGCGGTCATACAGGTAACCTCACGGCGCGACGCTGACCCAGGCACTGGTGTAGTGTAGTGTAGTGTAGTGTAATGGTTAGGGAGCTGGGCTTGTAACTCGGAGGTTGCAGGTTCAATTCCCAGGTGTGGCACTGCTGTTGTTGAGCAAGGTACTTAACCTGAATTGCTTCAGTAAAATATCTGAAACAATAAAGCAATAAATGGATTGTATGTAAAGAAATGTCAACTGTGTAAGTAGCTCTGGATAAGTGCATAAAATGTAAATGTAATGTAATGCACAACACCTCTTCAAATGTACGTGCTCCTTATTCTTACTGCAGTCAAGATCAGTGCGAGACGGTGATGTCATTCTCAAAACCAAAGTGGAAAAGCCCGATACCATGCCTTAGCAAACACATCCCTGGCCCGTATCTGCCTAATTGCAATGGGGCTGGGTATTTTACTTTATCAATTTGACTTTATCTTTATCAAATTTATGTTATATTTCAGTGCAGAGCTTTTTTTAAATGTATTGAAGGTAAGTGCAGTTCTGAGTGCAGTGGTTTCTTTGAGACCATCAGGATGAAATCCCCATTTTTGACTGGGAGGGGTATCAGTGTACTGGAAAAGAGAGTCAGATTCATTACTTTCTAGGTCTGTGTGTCCATCTCAAACTTAACAGTGGAGTACAGTCTTTTCAGCAGAAACCTAGTCTGGTGCACCTGTGTGAAGGAGGCAACCTGTGTTACCTTTAAAAAAAAAAAGTACTAACCTTTTCCTTCCCAGTGTTACAGGTATGGTATGCAGCTGCTAACAATGATGTCTATCGCTGTATTATTGCACTGATCTCATGCAAACTATGATTGTTCCTACCATGTATTAATGCACATCTTGCAAGTCGTTCTGGATAAGAGCATCTGCTAAATGCTTAAAATGTAAAATGTGTTTGTGTGGCAGGAGCCAAAAGAGGGGCTTCTCTACATCAACCTGTGTGGCTGGAAACGGGTCCCCGCCCCCAAAGGCCAGTCCGACCCTGTACCTGTGACTGGAGGAAGACTGGAGACGGTAGCCAATGGGAATGG
Source organism: Aldrovandia affinis (assembly GCA_029706075.1). Taxonomy (NCBI): domain Eukaryota; kingdom Metazoa; phylum Chordata; class Actinopteri; order Notacanthiformes; family Halosauridae; genus Aldrovandia; species Aldrovandia affinis. The sequence continues at coordinate 1,803,664 of JAINUG010000160.1, forward strand.
TATTAGAGTTTTTATGCTTTTTTACCAGGGCTGACTTGCATTGTAGGGTGGGAGAGGCCTTCTCCAGGTAATCTCTGCTGATCCAGGATCAGCTATGGCTGGCAGTGTAGTGTAATGGTTAGGGAGCTGAGCTGGGCTCAGAGGTTGCAGGTTCAATTCCCACTTCCCACAGCACTGCTGCTGTTGTACCCTTGAGTAAGGCACTTAACCTGAATTGCTTCAGTAAAAAATGCTGTATAAATGGATTGTATGTAAAGAAATGTAAACTGTGTAAGTCGCTTTGGATAAGAGCGTCTGCTAAATGTATTAAAATGTCAAAAAATGTAAAAAATCTATTATGGGTAAAGCATTTAACCGATCCTGGATCAGTATCAAGGCAATAATATGAATACAACAGCAAGCGGATGGTATTAAATGAGGCCAAGTTTCCAAGACATCATATTTAAAGGCACTGTTCAAGTCATTCTCATGTTGTAACTCATATTCCTGAGAGAAGTTTCTCAGAGTAGGTGACACTCACACCTTGAGGGGCTCTTGCTGTCCTCCCTTTGGCCTTCTGTGCCGTATGTCTCTGGGTAGCCATTCGCTTCACTGAAAACCATTATTTTGCCTCCCGTGTGGTCTAGTGGTTTTAACGTCCGACGCTGGCCACGGCGACCGGGGTTTGATTCCCCGTCACGCCAGAGTTGGCTCTGGCCGGGAGTGCCACCGGGGGCGGCGATTGGCTGTCTGCCCCAGGGAGGGGGGAGGGAAGCCGACACACACAGTTCGCTGCGCACAGGAGTGGCTCTGGGGTGCCGGAGTTACAGTCGACAGCATGATGAGTGCTGTCTCGGAGGAGGCTGCGCTTCACCATTGTCACTGCTGGTCACAGGGCTACGGCAGCGAACTACAAGGGAGGGATTGACCTAAGAATAGCGGGAGTAATTGGCTACCAAATTGGGAGAAAACCAGGATAAAATCGGAAAACAAATTTGAAAAGAAAACCATTATTTTCAGTGTGTTTTGCCTGCAGGGCCCCTAAGACTCAGCGCTGAGTTAACCGAATTTGTGTTCTCCCTCCGCTCAGAGGCCTACAGTGTAACGGACGTGTCCTTTAACCCCGACGTGCTGCAGGCGGCCCAGGAGAGCCCGCAGGAGAGGGAGCAGCTCCACCTCCTGGCCCTGAGCTTCGCCCAGCAGCAGCACGGCCTGCGCCTGTCCCAAGACTACACCGTCCTCAGCGACATGCTCAAAGGCACTGCCCAAAGCATGAGACACCGCCTGGCATCGCTGCGCCAGGACACCCCCTGTGCCTCTGCCCCCGCACCCCCTGCAGGTGAGGCCTGTCCATCGAGACAGCTCTTCTGTCCCAGTAACCTCCAACAGCACCGCTGTCTTATTATTGTCTTAGCCAAAAAAAACACACAAAAAAACTTTTCCCTCCTTGTGTTACAGGTACGGTTTGCAGCTGGCAACGATTATGTCTATTACTGTATCAGGACACTGATCTCTGGCGCGGACTATGATTAATCTTACCATGTATTAATGCACATCTTGTAAGTCGCTCTGGATAAGAGCGTCTGCAAAATCCCTCAAATGTAAAATGTATGTAATGCCATAACCGTAACCTGTAGCTAAGCAGGGCTGGGCTTGGTTAGTACTTGGACAGGACAGGAGACTTCCTATCCAAAACGACGTTTGTAATTTGTTCTACACAGGCCCCTCCCTCCTGCAGCAGATCTCCTCTCTGAGGGGGGACCAAGGGGAGAGCGAGGACAGCACTCCTATTCACCTGACCCCCCAGCACCAGGCCGACCCAGAGAAACCGCCTCTGATCCAGGTGATCTCCAGCACAGAGTCCCCCTCACCACGGCAACCTAGGCACCACCTCAGCGTTGCCACGGACACCGCTGGGGCAGCCAGGACCCTCCAGCTGACCGTGGAGCTTCCTGGCATACGCTCCATGTCTGAGTGCCAGCTCAGCGTGTCCCAGGTAACGGAGCTGACCCAGGATCAGTCACCTTGGACTGACCATGATACGGTCATTTTTGGACACACCCTGTGCTGGTCAGAAGAGGATGGGCTCCCCCCCTTTTAGTCTGGTTCCTCCCAAGGTTTCTCCCTATCAAGGGAGTTTTCCTTGCCACTGTTGCCTTTAGGCTTGCTTTTGGGGGGGTCTAGGCCTGGGTTCCCCCTCTGTTAAGCGTTTTGTGACAATTCAATTGTGAAAAGCGCTATACAAATCAAATTGATTTGATTTGATTTGATTTGATTTGATTTGATTTGATTTGATTTGATTTGGTGGTTCTCTGTGGCTCAGTTTCATGGCTCCCAGGTTGTGGGTTCAAACCCCAACCACCTTGACGCATTCACTACTGAGAATGTGGCATATATATTATATATATATTTGATCACCTCTTTCAATCCCAATCCAAACCCCAACCACCTTGAGGAGAATGTGGATTGCCATCCCGGATCAGTTTGTCTGGGCGTAATTTTCTGTTTGTTTCTGCACTCCTCGCCTTCTCAGGCGTGAGCTGCTTTAGAGTGTCACAGCACATTCACCTCAGAGCACCAAAACAACTCCCACTCTTAGTTGTGTGCGGCACATCCACTGAGACGGTTGGAATTGTTTTGAAGGGAAAAATCAGAGCCACTTGATTTGAGTGAGCCACATGTTGCGTGATTAACAATGATTTTAAATTTATACATTTAATTTAATAATTTTTAATAGTAATTTACACAAGATAATGGTGGATTTATTTGAATGCAGATGAGGTGTGGGGTAAGTTTTGAATGCAGATGAGGTGTGGGGTAAGTTTTGAATGAATTGCAACTGTTACCAGCAACTTAAATGTGCATTTAAGACAATCCATGTTTAATTTGGGTGGCAGTGTGGTGTAGTGGTTAGAGAGCTGGGCTTGTAACTCAGAGGTTGCAGGTTCAATTCCCAGGTGGAGCACTGCCATTGTACCCTTGAGCAAGGTACTTAACCTGAGTTGCTTCAGTAAAATATCCAGCTGTATAAACGGATTGTATGTAAAGAAATGTAAACTCTAAGTCCCTCTGGATAAGAGCATCTGCTAAATGCCTAAAATGTAAATGTGATTTTCCCAGACATTAATATGTTAAACTCTTCTTGTCTGTGTTGAGGATGATCTCTTGCTGGAGGTTGGGGACACGTACCGCCTGCACCTGGAGCTTCCAGAGGCAGTGAGGGAGGAGGAGGCCAGCGCTGTCTTCAACAGGAAGAAACAAACACTGTCTGTCACCGTGCCTGTGCTGTGACCATTTGACTGTGCACTGCCCTGCAAACGCAATTCAGTGTGGGACAGATTAAAAAGACTATAAAAGTACTGTGTTGTACATGAATTAATTAATTAATTTAAAAAAAAATTTTTTTTTTGTTTTTCCATTATCCATGTATATTAAATGATAATAAAATATGATTAGCTACATTTGTTACCTTGTTAAACCCTTGTGTTTTGTTATATTTTTGGCACTAGATGTTTTTAACGTAATTGCGTGGCTTCTACATTTTTCAAGCTTAGTTCGATAACATGTACCTAAAAGTCGTCTGTGTACCCTTCGAATAAATTATAAATATAGCCGAGATCTGAAGGTATTGGTTTACGACGTTCTTCACGACAGTGGGCAGGGCTTGGAACCAGCGGAACGAATGGAAGGAGAGCCGTAAAGTGTGAGATTTGAGACAGGGAGGTCGTTTGGAAGTAGAGGGTGTTTGGTCGATTTCTGGGATAATTTTCCTTCTGCAATTGACAGCACGGTCTCCAACCAGTCCCATTTCCAGCGAGGGGGCCCTCTTTTGTATTTTCTTGCACGCCTTAATACAATAACGTACAGAACACAAAATGTTGCGTCTGGTTGTGCGTCTGAGACCATCTGTGAGTCTCGGCCGACCCCAACTCTGTTCGGTCTCGGCTGTGAGCTCTCGATCTTGTCCGAGAACATGTCACCTGAAGAAGTACCATTCACAGGACTCGACCCGGATTCGGCCGTTGTGTTATACCATCAGATATAGCAGCAGCGGCGTGCATCGCTTCCTACAAGGTAGCCAGCCTGTCTGTTGCAATCAGAGCAAACGATTCTACAGTCTCCCACCTCACCAAAAGGTAAAACCCTGAACATGAAGTTTCTGAAGATGAAGTGGGTGGGGTGAAGTAGTTAGTTAGTTAGTCAGCTAGCCGATGGACTTGCTTGCCACTTCACTGCCACTGCAAAGAGCGAGTTAGCCATAGCATAGGGCTACATTTAAAATCACTATTTTTTTATCCTTAAGACGTTCACCCTCTTGGTGATAAACAGTAGCTTGCTAGGTAGCTGGTCTTGTTAACTATGACACATTTTTGTTCTCTGTGAAATGATGCACTAACACACTATTTCACCTGATAGGAGACGTCAGCTGGTGTCATTTGTAGTAGTAACGTAGTGAGTAACGCAGCTAGCAGAACACTATCACGGTAATCTCAGCATTTGGCCTTCATGACAGATCCAGTCAGCGCATACACACACACAGATCTGACTACTTTAGCTGCTTGGATCTCAGTTATTATTATTATTATTATTATTATTATTATTATTATTATTATTAACTCTGTCTACGCAACACTTTAAAGGGGCTGTTAAAATAGTTCGGGTGGTTAAGAGTGCGCTACTGTGATACAAACACAGAACTGGAAGCAATTGGCGGTTAATGCATACATTTAAGAACAACATTAATTAAAAGTAAGCTTTAACCCCCATAAGCGACAATTGACAGAAGCGTCAAATACCTTTGGAATTATTGGTCAAAGGCAGTCAGCCCAGCTGTCACTATCTGTGATAGTTGTTTGCAGGTTTTTTCTTTCCTTTTTTGTTGCATTAAAATATTTATTCATCCACCTGGAGGTCACAGCACGCGATAGCACTCTAAACTAACACTGTGTACTGTGTAGGCTTTTGTTTTCCAAGCAGTTCAGACTCTTTTTTTTGAATGAGTGAAGGATAGTCCAGCTCACTCCAATAGCTTTTGATGAGAACGTTTTTTAGCCCCGCCCCCCTACTGATTTGGAGGGTTTTCATCATCACTCCCATTGGAGCAGAGCCTGGTGCCACTTATCACCCATCTGACATGAGCAAGGACTCTTTTCCCCTCAAGCCCAGAGCCAATACAGCCTGCTAACCTGGGCAGTCCTTTGAGTCAGTGACCTGCATTTCCCCATCAGGGTTTTGCCATAGCAATGGTGTAGTGTCTGTGTCTGTATCTGTGTCTGTCTGTCTGTGTTTGTCTGTCTGTCTGTCATGTGTCTGTTTTTGCATTTACATTTTAACATGTGTGTCTTATCCAGAGCGTTTTTGCATTTCTGTTTGTGTGTGCATGTCTGTGTGTATGTGTAAACTGAAAGGGATTAATTTAGTAACATTAATTTGGCTCCCCTTGATTTCCCATGAGTGTATATTCACAAATAAATCATCAAAATCATTTAATCCTTATAATTTGCTATTGCCATCACAAACAAATCCACCCTGATCATGCTCGTGTTTGTAACACAGCACATGTATGGTAGAATGGTTTGTAGATCTGCAAAAGTGGAATCATGGAAATCGGGCTATTTATGCACCTCTGACTGTGGACACCCAAAGCTGGGTAAAATATTCTGTAATTGTGGCTGGAACACAACATAGAACACTTTGCTCAACTTGCATTGAAACAGTCCCTGTTATAGTGCCTTTCAGTCTAATAGGATACAATATAATTATAATATAATGTATGCCATTTAGCAGACACTTTTATCCAAAGCGACTTACAGTAGTGAATGCATACATTTTTCAGTATATGTGGCCCCAGTGGGAATCGAACCCACAACCTAAGCGTTGCCAACGCTGTGCTCTACCAACTGAGCCACAGGATGATTTCCTCTCACAGGTTGCACAGTTGTTGACTGTGCAGGCCAATCCTCGAACCTCTGACCTGTGCACAGATGTCACAGGCAGGGCAGGGTGATTTTTATGAGCATGCTGCATCCAATCCTCTCTTCTCTGTCATACTGTGGGGACTGAAGTGGTTGCAGGTGTCTTCAAAGCTGGACATTGCTTCATATTTGAGCTGTTGCCAGTTTGTTCTGTCCATAGCCTAGAGGTCCCATTTCTATATACATTTATACATGTGTATAAAACAATAAATGATGTATGATGTGTATAAATAACAGAAAACAGTGTTGTAACATACACAGCGACTGAAAGTGCGTCGTTGCCAAACCCACAGCACAGCGGTATTGCACAGTTCCTGTAATGAGTAATAGGCCTCCACGAGGATGCACAATGGTTACAACACCTTGCGTCTTACAACCTAGTG
>JAINUG010000160.1:1815000-1830000 GCA_029706075.1 Aldrovandia affinis
CTGCCCGCCCTGTCGCCCACCATGACCGTGGGCACCGTGCAGCGCTGGGAGAAGAAGGTGGGCGAGAAGCTGAGCGAGGGGGACCTGCTGGCCGACATCGAGACCGACAAGGCCACCATCGGTGAGTCCAGCGTGCGGGGCAGGCCGCAGGCGCCTGATCTAACCAGCAGAGGTCGCTGGTGCACGTCGAGACGAGGACAACTCGACACAACGAACGTCCAACTAAACTCTTTAGCCCCTGGGGCAGATTTTCAGACGCATTGTTGTGGAAAATTAGAGTCTTTCCCGGTTTTCAGAGTATTTTCTAAGTCCTTTTTGTTAAATTATTCAGAAATCAAATTATTTTCTAAGTCCCGTTTTGCTCAATTTTCCGAAAAGTAGAGAAGAGGTTTCAGGCAAAAGATTTTCTAAGTATTAGACTTTATTTCAGATGAAATCACAAAGCCGAGAGCAGCTTAGAAAATATTTTGAAAAGATTAGCAAAAAGGACTTAGAAAATACTTTCTGAAAAAGATTCTGAAAAACGGAAAGACTCTAATTTTCCACAACAGCATTTACTTATTGTTTGACATTTATTTCAAGTGCCAATTACATGCTTGCATTAAATGACAATATAAGTAAACTATTGGTAGTTTATCAGAGAAAATCCTTCCTGTAGGGGACTTTTATTACAGCCTTTTTTTGATGGGAGCTTGAATCCCCCTCGTTGCTTTAGGTGTGAATTGGCTGCTGGGTTGAAACTTTTATTGGCACCAGGGCTGTGGTTCTCCAGTGCCAGGGTAATTGGGTTCTACTGGGCCAAGGTTGGGTTCCACTGGGCCTTGGTCAGGTTGGGTTCTACTGGGCCAGGGTTGGGCTATACTGGGCCAGGGTTGGGTTCTACTGGGCCAGGGTTGGGCTATACTGGGCCAGGATTAGGGTTCTACTGGGCCAGGGTTGGGCTATACTGGGCCAGGGTTAGGTTCTACTGGGCCAGTGTTACTGGGCCAGGGTTGGGTTCCTCAGGGTGAGTAGATGTTCCTGCAGCTGTGCCCCGCTGTAGTAGAGTCCATGTGATCCGGCCCCTGACTGTGCTGTGTCTGTGCGCTTGGCCAGGGTTCGAGGTGCAGGAGGAGGGCTACCTGGCCAAGGTGATGGTGGCCGAGGGCACGCGGGACGTCCCGCTGGGGACCCCGCTCTGCATCATCGTGGAGAACGAGGCCGACATCCAGGCCTTCGCCGACTACGTGGAGACGGGCGTGGCTGAGATGAGCCTCCCCCCCGGCCCCCGCACCGGTAAGAGCTCACTTTCATTACTGCGTCGGTAAGAGTTCAGTTCCATTACTGCGCCGGTAAGAGCTCAGTTCCATTACTGCGCCGGTAAGAGTTCACTTTCATTACTGCGCCGGTAAGAGTTCAGTTTCAGTTTCATTACTGACAGCTTTCTGAGATAATTTTTCTATACACAGAGAGTTGTCAATGCCTGGAACAGGCAGTAGAGGCAGAAACTCTTGGGCTATTCAAGTCCAGCATACATGCAGTACTAGATTTACATTTACATTTACATTTTAAGCATTTAGCAGATGCTCTTATCCAGATTGACTTACAAGATGTGCATTAATACATGGTAAGAACAATCATAGTTTGCGACAAGATCAGTGCAGTAATACAGCAATAGACATCATTGCAGGCATCTGCGTACCATACCTGTAACACTGGGAAGGAAAAGGTTAGTGTAATTATTATTATTATTATGATGATTATAATTATTATATATTTTTTTAAATAGTGTTGAACAAGTAAACAGTGGTGAAGACAATTTAGCTAGATGGACAGAGTTCAGTGGTAGTGGAGTCTGAAAAGATGGGTTTTGAATCTGTTGCGGAAGATCACAAGTGATTCCGTGGTCCTGACCGATTGCGGAAGGTTGTTCCACCAGCGAGGGATCAGGACAGAGAAGAGGCGAGACCGCGAGGAGCGGCTGCCAGGCGCCCGGAGGGATGGGACAGTCAGTTTACCAGAGGAGGCGGAGCGGAGCGGAGGGGTCTGGGAGGGGTGTAGGGAGTGATGAGTGACTGATACTCTTTAGATTAGGACATGATGAGCCTAGATGGGCCGAATGGCCCGTTCTCGTCATTATGTATTCTTATGTTCTTATAATCCCTTAATGTGGGAGGGCTGCAGTGATGTTGTGCAACAATGAGCACCTGTGATGAGAGCCGTTTTGGCGGTGCGCACAGCTGGAGAGAGGAAGGGCGCTGATTTATGTCCCCGCCCCTTTCAGGTGGCACCCCCGACTGTCACACCCAGCCAGGCCGTCCCGGTCGGCGCAAAGAAGGGCAGAGTCTTCGCCAGCCCCCTCGCCAGAAAGATGGCTGCTGAAAAGGGCATTGACCTGGCGCAGGTCAGAGGTGAGCTACATTCCAGATTTGAGAATATATATATATATACGTGTGTGTATGTTCCTTTTGTTGTTCTTGTCCTGATTGGCTACTAATCACTGGATTCAAATTGTGAATTTGAACTAATTTGAGGAGCCTTTATTTAGCTATGTATGTATTGTAGTGAGAGGGTATATTGTCCTTGACAATATATGGGTATATTGACTTGCCAAAATAGAACAAGAACAGAGCAGGTTGTGTTCAGAGGCAGGGACTTCTGTGGTGGTTCCCCTTAATGTAGCCTGAGTGTGGGTGAGTGAGTGAGTCCTTGTGTTGGACTGAGTGTGTGAGTGAGTGAGCTGGCTGCTGGTGAACACACGTGACAAAGGGTTCAGTAGAGACTGCAAAAACACCCTGCAGAGTCTGTGATGTGTGTGAGGCCCACCATCACAGGACGGGCTAATTCAGGTCGAGCACAGTGTGAGGTATTGATGTGTGATGTGTGATGTATTGTCCAATTTCAGGGTCGGGCCCAGATGGCACAGTCACCAAGAAAGACATTGAGAGCTTCGTCCCACCCAAGGCTGCACCAGTAAGTGCTTCATGCGTTTCGTCACATGATAGCCGCTCCGATATCTTGGGATTCACAAGGCCCCATTGTCCCACCACTGCTCTGTAACGCACACATATCACACAAAAGATCTTATTAGTATCTTGTAAAAATATCAGACAGACGGAATTTATGTTACTGGCTCTGCAGATTCTCTGAGTTTGTTTCTGTTCCCGTTTGTCTGTTCTGTCTTTGCCTCCGGAGCGCGATACAGAGAGAGAAGGGAAACTGCTGTTCCTCTCTTTCAATGAGCTGCTTTTCATTCCCGTGCTCCTCTCCTCTCCTCTCCTCTCTACTGCGGCATTCTGTTTCTGGGCTATTCAGAAGGGATTAGCAGGCCCAATAACATTAACTGTGCAGTGGCACTCGGTGGAGCTATGTAGCTGAAGTATGAAGCCATGCAAGACTATGTATAATTTAAAAAAATAATAGGAAATCTGTATTAATAATAATAATAATAATAATAAATTAGTAAGTAATCATCTTAAAACGTGTTCCTCCTCCTCGGTTGGTCAGTTCAGAGACCATTGACGTAAGGCGCTCCTCCTTTTGTCCCCCAGGTCCCGCCCCCCACCCCAGCGACTCCTGTCTCCGCCCCCGCCGCGGTTCCCATGCCGACCGGGACTTTCACAGACATCCCCGTCAGCAACATCCGCAGGGTGAGCACACCGCCGTGCCTCGCACTACAGATCCCAGCAGCCTCTCTGCCTGTCCGCCTCACTCTGAGCGGGGCCTTGTCTCGTTACCTAGGTGATTGCGCAGAGGCTGGTGCAGTCCAAGCAGACGATCCCTCATTACTACCTCTCTGTGGACGTCAACATGGAGCAGGTGTTGGAGCTGAGGAAGGAGCTGAACCAGGTGAGCTACCTGGACCAGAGAACACAAACACACACACACACACGCACACGCACACGCACACGCACGAGCACGAACACGAACACACAGTGTTGATGAGCTCCCATATCTCACAGGGTTCTGCCATCGTATGTCGGGATGATGGAATAACTGCCACTGACCCGGCACTGTGTTTGTGTGTGTGTGTGTGTGTGTGTGTGTGTGTGTGTGTGTGTGTGTGTGTGTGTGTGTGTGTGTGTGTGTGTGTGTGTGTGTGTGTGTGTGTGTGTGTGTGTGTGTGTGTGTGTGTGTGTGTGTGTGTGTGTGTGTGTGTGTGTGTGTGTGTCTCTGTGTGTCTCTGTGTTCGGGTGTGGTTGTGTGTGTGTTTGAGCTTTTTTTTGTGCTTGATGTCATTTTTTCCCCCACCTCGCTCTCTCACAGGAAGTGATGTCGGAGAACATCAAGCTGTCAGTCAACGACTTCCTCATCAAGGCCTCCGCCCTGGCCTGCATGAAGGTGCCCGAGGCCAACTCCTCCTGGCTGGACACCGTCATTCGCCAGTGAGTGCCCGCGCTCGCCTAATAATAATAATAATATATGCCATTTAGCAGACGCTTTTATCCAAAGCGACTTACAGTAGTGAATGCATACATTTTCAGTATATGTGGCCCCAGTGGGGATTGAACCCACAACCTAAGCGTTGCCAACGCCGTGCTCTACCTACTGAGCCACAGAGCCACAGCGCCTGCTGCACTCGCCTGCTGCGCTCTCCTGAAGCGACGGGCCCGGAAACGAAGCCTTCGAGACGATGACTCCCGACGTTGGGGCCCACGCTCTGTTTGACACACTTCCTCTTTCACCTCCCCCCACACAGGAACCACGTTGTTGACGTCAGCGTTGCGGTCAGCACTCCCAACGGTCTGATCACGCCCATCGTGTTCAACGCCCACATTAAGGGCCTGTGTGCCATCAGCAAAGACGTGACCTCGCTGGCGACCAGGGCGAGAGACGGCAAGCTGCAGCCGCACGTGTTCCAGGTGACAGAGCCGCCCTGTAGTACCCAGGGCCAGGCCTAACGGCTCACTCAGCCTTGTGCGCACAATGGGACATCCAGGGCCAGGCCTAACGGTACACAAAAATCATTCAGCCTTGTTGCGGTTAACAAGAAAAAAGGACATCTTTAGAGATAGATGGCTAATTGGCCAGAATTTACTGAACAAATTAAGGCATGTATCTTTCTTTCTTAAATAATTTTTTTTTCCATCAATACTGTTGCCTCGCACACAAAAAAATCAAAAATCGGGTTTGGTTTGGTTTATAGTGCGTATCGAACGGTTTGGTACGAATATGTGTACCGTTTCACCCCTAACAGATGGATATATATAGACTGACTGACTGACTTATTAACTTATTCAATCAATCAATCAATCCCCAATGGGGAATTTACTTTGTCAAAGACAGCATAACAGAGGAGCCATAAACACAAGACCGAAACGATACAATACAGTCCACAAGTTCAAGATGACCAGAGTTACCATACAGTTTTGTGCAGTGTGTTCCAGGAAGTCTCCTTGGTTGTTGTGTGACAAGTGCTGGAATCAGTTGTATGATTTACTGTGTGTCTGTCTGTCTGTCTGTATGTCTGTCTGTCTGTCTGTCTGTGTGTCCGTGTGTGTGTGTGCGTGTGTTTTCACAGGGAGGAACCTTCACCATCTCCAACCTCGGCATGTTTGGCATCAAGAACTTCTCAGCCATCATCAACCCACCGCAGGCCTGCATCCTGGCCGTGGGGGGGTCAGAGAGGAGACTCCTGCCTGCAGATAACGAGAAAGGGGGTGAGAGGAGGGAGGGAGGGAGGGAGGGAGGGAGGGAGGGATTGGGTTAGAGAAGTAGGGCGGAAGGATTTGAGAGATGGGGAAGCAGTAGAGGGCCAGGTTGAGCAGGTGAAAAGAGAGAGGGAGAGGGAGAGAGAAGAGGGATGGATGGATGGATGAAGAGTAGAACTCCTCTGGGAACTGGAGCATGCTTTATGTCTTTACAGTCACTTCTGACCCTGCTCAGATGCACATCGGTCAGTCTGCTGTTTTCAAACGAGGGTCGCTTTCTCACTCTTCCTTATAAGGTATTAGGCCCAGATTCTGTTTCCCTTGCAAGGTATCGAGATGTGGTTTGTATCAGGGCCTATAACTGTTCCTACCATGTATTAATGCACATCTTGTAAGTTGCTCTGGATAAGAGCGTCCGCTAAATGCTGTAAATGTAAATGTGAGTGGGCAGCTGGGTGCAATGACAGGCGGTGACAGGCGGGGGGCATTCTGTGGTGTTCCCGCAGGTTCGACGTGGCGAGCGTGATGTCGGTGACACTGAGCTGTGACCACCGCGTGGTGGACGGGGCGGTGGGAGCCCAGTGGCTGGCAGAGTTCCGCAAGTTCCTGGAGAAACCCGTCACCATGCTGCTGTGATACCCCCCCACTCCAGCTGCAGCCTGACGACCCTACCCCCCTGACCCCACACCCCCTGCGCTGTCTGCCTATCCCCCACTACCCCCCCCACACCCTCACCCTGACCCTGACCGCCCCTGACCCCACACTCCCCCACCTCACACCCCTGACCCCACACCCTCACCCCACACCCTCTGCGCCTGACCCCCACACCCCCGACCCTGACCCCACACCCTCACCCTCACCCTGACCTCACACCCTCACCCCACACCCTCAGTGCTGTCTGCCTGTCCCCCCACTACCCCCCCCCGCCCGACCCTGACCCCACCCTCACCTCACACCTCACCCCCACCTCACACCCCCCACCCCACACCCTCACCCCACACCCTCTGCGCTGTCTGCCTATCCCCCACTACCCCCTGACCCCCACACCCTCACCCTCACCCTCACCCTGACCTCACACCCTCACCCCACACCCTCTGTGCTGTCTGCCTGTCCTCCACTCCCCCCTTCCCCCGACCCTACCCCACCCTGACCCTGTCAATCACGCACAGATTAAGAAGCCAGATCCACGTGGGCTCCCTGAAAACCACAACTTCTTCTGTCTCTTCCGCCTCTTATCTCCTGCTCTCCCTCTGTCTCACACTCTCACACTCTCACTCACGCCTGGCTGGGTTTTCAGCCCCATGTGAGACTGATCCAGGTCTGGCCAACAGAAGCGCAGCGTCGTAGACCAGTGTGAGATGGGCCGCAGAATGGCCTTCAGACCAAGAGGGGAGGGGGTGTGTTCTTTCCCGCGGAGATGTTGGGCTAACGATGAGACGGAGTTGGGTATTAACCCTACCGCTGTGCAGTTACCCTCCTGGGGTAGGCATCTTAATGGGAGGGCAGGTTCCAGGTCCTGTTTAGGCGTGCCAAAAACAATCAAGGCTCTTTTCAATCTTGGACGTCGGGAGACTGAAGTTTGGCAATAACGATGTGTGGTCCACAGGAGTCCTGTGAGCAGCCTTGATCCTGCGGAGAGTGTGTGTGATGTGATGTTTCAGAGTCCCCTGACCTGCACCCCCCCTCCCCCTCCCTGTCGCTCGTGTTAGCCTGACGTTTGCACTGGTTTGTTCGGAGTGCTGTATTCACACAGCGACGACGAGAAGACGGTTTCTTTATCTCGTCAATCTCACTCCAGAGTGTGCTTGGCCGTGAACTGTCCAGAGAGCTCCTGTTTTACTGTTAAGTTGAGAATATTGAATGTGATGAGTATAAAGGCACACACAGATTGACCACCTTCTAAAGTGTGCGAGTGGCCAGGGGTTCAGACTATTAACTTGAGTTTTACAAACAAAATAATTTTGAAAAATTGCACTAGCCATTTATGAGTCGGTGAACTGAGGCGTAGACTTGGTGTGGGCTTAGCGATTTCACCTGAGCGCTAACTCTGGTGTTCGCTGGCAAATTCTCATTGACTTTTTCATTTTTGTAAATAGTCATCAAAAATAAAATGAATATAAGCAATTAATGAAAAGGGACATTTTAAGGGAAAGAGATATTAGCATACAGTATTTATTCAAATGTATCTGCTTGTGAATGGCCGGGGTGGATGGTTATAAGCTACGAGTGTATATATCTCGACATAAACGATGTACTGTTGAATTTCGAAGTAGCTCATGGGTGATGTAACTGTTACAGGGAGAAGGTGTTCTGTATCAACTCTGTTTTACCACAAGGGGGCGACATAGAAAAACGAGTCCAAACAACCAGACTAATATTCTTTATCCCCCTATCCCTTCTCTCCCCAAAGAAGAAACGCTTCATCAAACTTTTTAACATTTTGCAAATTAGAATACTATTGATCAGAAAGCTAGATTCCAGTGAACATCACATCTGCTCAATGTGAGGTTAACTTTACTGACTTTTTACTTTGGGATCGGCTTTCACCACATGGATCCAGCTCCACCCACAGCTACGATTTCTTGTTTCTTTTTACCATCTTGCTGTTAAACTCAATGTAAATATCAGCCTATAGCTCGCACTGATTTTTGCACACATCCGCGCGTATACAGTCTTGGTAGGAATACGTTGTTGTAAGTATAGATGTATGTAAATGTGTGTTTGTATGTATGTACGCACGTCTCTTGGTGTGAGTATGCATGTATATATGTGTGTATATGCGTGTTTGCGTGTGCACACGGTACATACGTACGTGTATGCGTTGCGACCAGAAGACACTGGGTTCCGAGTAAAACGTGGGCTCGGGCCTGCCTGCAGCGTGAACGCAGAGCAGGTGTGCACACCTTGCAAACGCCCGTTTGAATAGTACAGCTTATATTAAGCTGCCGTGTGTATGTGTTGATTCTTGTCATCCGTTATCAGAATTCAGCCAGCTGTGTTGTACTGGACGCCCCCGCGCCACACATCTCCCCCTCACCTTCGTGTTCATGCCTTTGTAATCGAGAGTGAGTTTTCACCTGCCGTTCGGCTGATTGTCTCGATGTTTGTTTGCTTTCAACGCACAGTGGGTTCGAATGTAAATGAGGCGATTAAAGGTTTCTTTTTGGTCCTTGTGTCTTTTTGGTCTTTTTTTGGCAGCCCTTTCTCTGAGGCTCCTTAAAAGCGTGTACACGGGGGCCTCCCAGGTGGTCTAGTGGATACAGCGCACGGCGCTGGCCACTGCGACCGGGGTTCGATTCCACCAGCCGCGCCAGTATCGGCTCTGGCCGTGAGTGCCACTAGGGGGCGGCACAATTGGCTGTCCGCCCCAGGGAGGGGGGAGGGAAGCCGATGTGAGCTTGCTGCATATAGGAGTGGCCCTGTGCGCGCATGCCGGAGTTACGGTGATGGCTTTGCGGCTTCCGGCTCAGAGGAGGCGGTGTCCAGCTGCATGTCACTGCCGGTATCAGGACTATGGCAGCAAACTATATAATGTAAGATATATGAGGGAGTGGGATAATTGACATGAAGAAGGAGGGTATAATTGGATACTAAAAATGGGGAGAAAAAAAACAATAGAAAATAAGAAAAACGTGTGCGTGTAACGAGGGAGGGCCCGCTGCAGTGTTTAATTTGACTCTCATTGCATACGGGAAGAGTGTAGTAGAGAGTTTTCATGTGCTTCTCGTGACCCGCCTGAACACCTGTCATGACACGCCAGTTGGTCCCGACCCACTGTTTGGAAACCTCTTGCTGGTTTGAGTCCGGGCTGTGCCATCTGTCGCTTTTGAGCCGGTAACCCTGAAGTGACCTTATGAAGCTGAAGGACACTGCGGCTCTCATGGACTGGGATCATCTTGTCTGTCCTGTGTGTGATGTGACCCATTTAGGAGATCCTTAAGGGTAGCTTCAGTCAGAGAAAGGCGTTGTAGGGATTCAGATGTACACAGCGAGGAGGAATAGTTAAATAATTTAAAATAAGTCACAATTCAAAAGATCTGCAGATGCAGTTCAGGTGTGTCAGGAAGGGTGACACAGCAGGACAGACACTGCTGTCGTTAAATACCCACTTTGCACAATTATCTTCTTACAAAAGCATTTTGAGGATTACAGAGAACCAATTTATACATTCAAGAAGAGAAAAAGCCACATTTCTTTCTTTAACAATAAATCTCTCACAACTTTACAAATGTACAAATACACACAAAAAAATATGATTTCAAAGACATTTGGTGAAGAGTTTAAAAAATGGCTTCCTTTTCCTTTCTCCTTCCCCAAAGGTTGCCAAGAGTCGTCCTCTCTTTCTCCTCCTCTCTCATCTTTCCTTCTCTTTCTCTCTCTCTCTCATATACAGTGGGTCATTTTCATTTTCTTTTTTATTTTAAAATGTATTTAATTGGGATTTCTTGCCACTGATCAACACAAAATACTCAGTTTTGACGCCATGAAGTAAGAAAATAAAATGTGAAAAATGCCAAAAGGGGTGAATACTTTTTATCCCCACTGCAGCAGTTAAAGAGAGGTTGGTCACACAGCATGCTGTAGTGACAGGTGTGATACCATATGAGGGGACAATCTGTATGACTGTGTGAAGGTCACGGGTAAGATGTGTGCAGATGTCTTTCTGTGCTGAGTTACGCCACTCTATAAGCCACCTGGTGAAACCCTGCTTGGACAAAACCAATGAACCGTTTTATTCATGTTTCAGCAGTGCATTGGGGCGCTGCTTGTTGCACATGCTCAGTACAGACTTTTCTGCTGTCAGAAATAGAAGCCAGTGGAGCCAGTGTGTTTCTGCGTTCCGGGCGCTTTTCCACTGTCCGAGACCACATGAGAAATGGCCTGTATGGAGCAGAGCCACGTCATATCACCAAGTTGGTGTAACCGTGCATGTCCATCACCAGGCACAACCAATCAGATGAGAGAAAGGGGCATCAGCCTCTTTAAAATGTTAGCAGACAACCAATCACTAAAGACTCTGATTTTGGTGGAAAATCTACTCTTTGGCTGATTGAAGTATTGGGTATTTTCCCCCCTATCTTTTTCCCAGTTTGGAAGGCCCAATTGGCATTACAAACCCCTACAGGATTATCAGTTATCTCTACACTAGAACAGTGCATTAACAGCATGAGCAAGCAGAGTGCTCTTCCTTTAATTGATTACCTGCTTAGTCCACTGAAATATTTGCTAACCTGCCTTGTTCTTAAAACATCAAGGTTCACTGGTCACTCAGCCAGTGTTCACTTCCAGAACGGTCAAACCGTGTGAGCAAGTGGACGCGATGACATCATAGACTTAGCAACTGCTTAGCAACCACTGTTTATAATAGCAATAGAAATGATTATTTTAGATTAATTTTCCCCTCTCACCATGGGGCCCCGTGAAGGGTGGGGGCCTGGGGGCGGTCGCTCCGGTCCCCCCCACCCCCCCACAAAGATGGCCCTGCTGTGACTGACTGTCCTTTACCTTGCCAAAACACACCTGACACCTCCCTGCCTCCCCTGATTGGCTGTCCCAGGCTAATGGGCGGGAGCAGTGCGGAGAAAGGGAAAGGCACAGAAGCACGTTCCAGGTTCCAACTATTTTTGTTTGTGGCTCAAGTTCCTCCAGGGTGAGGTTCCAAAAGGTTACCGCCGTGACGTCTTTATCAAAATGGCGAATTTCATTGGGCAAATCAAATTTTTTGGTTAAAACAATACCATGGCACTGCCTGGTATTTTCAGCATTCTGACTGCTGTTGCCAAGGAAATGTCCTGTCTTCCACAGGAGCGTGCCGTGAATGATAGTCCATTTGACTCGTTCTATTGGACAGTGAAAATGTTCCTGAAGGTCTCTGTGCCTCGTTACAGCAGCGGCCCCCCATCCCTGGTCCCTTAGCGCCATGGCATCTGTTGGTTTTTGTTTTCACCGTAAAACCAGCAACCAATCAACACCCAAGAAACCAGGTGAGGTGAGCTAACTGCACTGTATAAGCAACTGTTAATTGATCAACTAAGTGGTGAGAAACAATGAAAAACCAGCGGGGGCCTATGGCCCCCCAGGACCAGGATTGGGGACCCCTCCCTGCAGGCCACATCTTGGAAACATTTTTGAGCCCTTCCAAGAACCCTTCCTGTCAGTCCTCCCAGCTATGAAACATTATGGGATGTCCTTCACTGAAGGCAGTGTCACACAACTGGCTGTTAGCACAGAGAGTCATTTTGAGCCCAGTAAAACAATTATTCAATAATCAGTGTGTATCTGATATCATTGAGTGAGCTTTATCGTATATCCCCAGTCAAGGGGTCAGTTCCGCTGTTATAACAATAAATAATCTTGTCAAATTATCCTGACTCTGGCAAGAGCCTCTTAAAGCTATTTGAAAGTTGGCACATATGCTATACATCATGTTCTACGCTAAACCTCCTGTTGGCATCGCAGGTGAAACTGCTGCAGCCACAGCCACCGCTATCACATTGTGCTTCCCACCTTCCCATTTAGAGAAAGGGCTGACCACAGCCGCTACTTGCTGACCGATTCACTCATTTCTCTGCGTTTGCTCTACAGTTCAGCAACATCAGCCCCCAAGATGGCTGCTTATTCTGTGTAGAAAGGTATGCACAAAGTGTAGAGGCAGTTTTCCTCACTGGTGTCTAAAAAGAGGCCTACTGTATCATCACAACAAGTCCTGTGAGAAATGTGAGGAAAAGTTAAGAAAAGACATATTTTGGCATCACAACATATGTAACAAGATTCATGAGCACAGTTACAAAGAGCATTAGGAAATCTATAAATGATTTGGCACAAATTCCGCAAGCGAGAAAAAGAGAGAGAGAGGGAGCGAGGTCTTTTTCTGACAGAGGGCGCCTGTAGAAACGGGGAAAATGGCCGCCGTGGAGTGGAGAACAGGAAGTGATGTCAGGCCCCTTCCTGCATCCCTGACCCCTGGACCCCCGTCACTGTTTCTCCTCGCCCTGAGGGCTCATTGGTCAGGGGACTGGCGCCCAGTTTATCGATGTCTCTCGCCCCCCTTTGCCCATGTCAGTTAAAGTCATCGTGTTCTTTTTTCCCAGTCGTGGATAACAGTGTCGATCAGCGTCGAAAGACAATGGCCTTTTCTCATTTGACTTGAGGGTGTGTAACCGCTTCCAGGTCACCCAAAGATCTTTTCTTGTTTGACTTGAGGACGTGTAACCACTTCCAGGTCACCCAGAGAGGGCGGAGATAAGTGACTGTTCACCAGCCCATCGCTGAGGGGGGTGCCCCTCCTCAAAGGCCCCCCCTCGTTTCTCTCACGTTCAGCGTTGGGAGACGCACAGCTTCAGAGCGCGTCATGAGGTCCAGGTGGAGCAGCCGGGGGAGGGGGGTGGGGGGGTGAGGTGTGAGCCCTGGGGGTGTGTGGGAGCACCACCCCCCCTCTCTGACCTGCCCCGCCCTGCCCAGCTCTATCTCCTGTCGCTGAGGTCCTCCTCCACCCAGGCCACGATCTTCCCCTCCCAGCCTGGCACCAGGGCCTCGTCCTGGAACACCTGCAGGACCAACCGGAGCACTCGTGAGCTCACTGCACCTGCCTGTCACACCTGCCTGTCACATCTGCACCCTCAGGCAAGAGCATCCTTCACACCCACACCTCTGACACACAGCAAGACAATCTACTGAAAATTATCTTTAAAGGGGAATAGGAATGGTTAGGGAGCTGGGCTTGTAACTCAGAGGTTGCTGGTTCAATTCCCAGGTGGGGCACTGCTGTTGTACCCTTGAGCAAGGTACTTAACCTGAATTGCTTCAGTAGAATATCCAGCTCTATAAATGGATTGTATGTAAAGAAATATCAACTGTGTAAGTCGCTCTGGATAAGAGCATCTGCTAAATGCCTAAAATGTCAATGTAAATGGAATCACAGTCCAAATTCCCCCAAGTGGACAACATACAGCAGAACCACAGAGACAGAAACCTCAGTGTCATGGATTGACCAGTTGCCGTATGAGTCCGGAAGTAGCATGTCTGATTATACCTTATGTAGCATCCAGCTCTATATTATCACTGATGCAAAGTCACACGTTCCAGTGATAAAAATTGAAATACAATAAAAAATAGACAAAGGGGCGTGTTTTAACAGTTGATAATTAGATCCTGATTGTCACTGGTGTGTTTTTATTGATTAATTGAAACTAAGGTTTTAGCTACAAAACGACAGTAGCCTATATACAAAGTAATACAAGGTGACAGTAATATAAGTAACAATTCCAGTTAATGAAGGATTCAAACCTCCCTTGCCAGCGCATTCGTATCTCATAGGGTCTGCAGTCGTTTTTCTATTATATTATATTCTAATTTGACTTCATGTGACCATGTGACACTGCAGTCGTGCCAGCTTCTGGTGGAGGGGTTTTTAACGTGTGGTATCATTAGCAGAACACATGAAAACACAGCACAATAAACATCACAGTTATAATGACCACGGTGTCCATGGACATCTCCATGGCAACTCCTTGGCTGCGTGAGAAGGGCTTTGTGGTCGGAGACGAGGCACGCTCAGACCTACCTCCTCCTTCACCGTCCCAAACTCCGGGTCCAGGGCTTTGAAGTGGTACCTGAAGGAGCCCTCTCTGTCCACCGCCAGTTTGAAGTCTCTGAGCGTCACATCACCCAGCCTGCCAACACAACACAGTCTGTAACACACACACACTCACACACACATTCTGCCTCCACCTGCCAAGACAACACAGCTTGTAATGCACATACACACACACACACACACACACTCATTTTGCCTCAGCCTACCAACACAACACAGCCTGTAACACATACACACAGCATAGTCTGTTACAGACACTCACTCACTCACTCTCTCACATTTTGGCAACGCTTAAGTTGTGGGTTCAATCCCCACTGGGGCCACATATACTGAAAAAATGTATGCATTCACTACTGTAAGTCGCTTTGGATAAAAGCGTCTGCTAAATGGCGTACATATTTTACTTTTTTTTATCAAGAGCGACTTACACAGTTTACATTTCTTTACATACAATCCATTTATACAGCTGGATATTTTACTGAAGCAATTCAGGTTAAGTACCTTGCTCAAGGGTACAACGGCAGTGCCCCACCTGGGAATTGAACCAGCAACCTCTGAGTTACAAACCCAGCTCCCTAACCATTACGCTACACTGCCACCTACACACACACATTTTAACAATTTATTTATGTCCACATAAAGAAAAGCATACAAGGACACACACACACACACACACACACACAGGGAGACTCTCGCTCACCCAGTGTGCCAACTCTGCACAGCCTGCAGGAAACTGACCTTTTGGGGATGTTGATGAGGAAGGGTGTAAGGGAG